>OX596381.1:116217612-116616890 GCA_951394425.1 Tipula unca
TGTTTGTTTTCGCCACACACATAAACCGTAAAGTGATCTGTCAAATAATTAGCATTTCATCACCTGTTTGATTAATTACCAAAACATGTCATTTTCTCGCAACTTATCAATTAGTGTGGTGATAATACTGATTGCTATCATGTTTTTTTTTTTTAATTGGACATGCAAAATAGTATTTGGTGCGCGGGAAATAGTTATTTTTCCGTTTCGTTGGATTACACACAACTGATATATAGTATATATGTATATACATATGTATGTATACATATATATATTCTATATAACATATATACGTATTTATTTATTAAGAAATATGGTCACATAGGTATATTTTATATATGTACATATGTTTCAGTGAGTGAGTGAAAAATATGTTTGAGTGATTTTGGTTTGAGTGGAATTTGATTTTGATAAAATCTGTTAAATACGTTTAATGAAAATTTAAGATTGATTTCCCAAAATCACTTAAATTGTATGAGTGAAAAAAATTCCTGAGGGATTATTGATTTGCCTGACCTACCCATATTATTGATTATCATCTCAGAATAAAGAGTATATAGTTGAGTGTGTTTTGTGGCATATAATGATTAATCTATCTACTCTACATGATTATAATTCCAAAATCGGGTTGTTTACAAAATAGTTTTTTAGTGTCACACTTCTGCAATTTCCTCATATATTATTGTATCCATAATTTACATAATAATTTATATAGTCACGTGTTTTGATAGTTGTTTTTTTATTGTCATTTAACTTGATTCCATCAATATTTTAAACTTATGTAATGTTCTTTAAATTCCAAAGGTCGTCCCCTCGGGCAGACAAGCATTTTATAGCTTTTCAAATTTTTTAATTACTGGAACTATTTTGGACGTTATAGAAATTATTCTGTAGTGTCATGAATGCTTTCGTAGCGCAATGTACTTCAATATTTATTGTGGTAACGAAATCGTTAATATAAAAAATGTATGTAAATTGTTGTTGAACAACCTTTTCATAATAACTTGGATTAGTAAGTTTCACCAATTCAAGTAATTGACAAAATTACTATTTAAATTGGGTTCTCCGCATTAATGATGGAATTTTACCAAACTTTACTTCGTTTTCAAAATGAATTCGTATTCATTCATAAAATATATGCACGCGCCTATAAATTCGCTTAATAAAGAATCTATGCCATTAAAAATTACACTCAAATAGTCTCTTTGAAAAATTAATCCATCCATTGAGAATTAATATTTAATAATAAAAATTATTAACGAACTTAATTGTTTGCATTTAATTGACAAATAAAAAATCTCTCGAAATAGGGGAAAAACTATACATACATACATTAACTTATCTGAATTATTAATAAATACTAAATTGTTTATAAACATGAAAACTCAAGAAAAAAAAATGAAACTTCACTAATCCTGAAAATTTTGATTAAACACTCGTAAAATTTTCAAACTCGTATATCATTTGAAATTTTCAAAAATTCTCTAAAGTTCTCTAAAATTACAACATAATACAAAATATTCTCAATTTTGGGGCCCATCATTTCAAAATATTACCAACGCTTGAGTTATTTATGCAAATTACAAATTACAAAATATTATTTATGTCAAATTAATTAACGAGGCGAGCGAGAGAGAATTAAAAAAATTTAATCCAAACAAACCAACACGAAAATGAAAATCTAGCATCATATTTTTTTTTTTTGTATATATACAAACATTTTCACTGAAGTTAAAAATTGATTTATTTTTAATTTTCGTGAAATTTTAAATTATTCGCGGTTTATACATAAAAAAAAACAAGGTTGACATATTGTTGTTAATTTTAAATTATTATATTTTAATTAAAATGAAAATGAAAAAACGAAAACTAGAAATAGCTCTACTCCCTCACACAAGACGACAATGCACTTTACTATACTTCTCTATATACGAGTACATACATACTTGTGTATTTTCATATAGCTCTATTAAATTTTCTTATATATGATTTGACGTCATTAGGAAAAATTTATTTTATTTTATTTAATTTTTTTTTTTTTTTTTTTTTGGTATAAATAATTACAAAAAAAAAATTTTTTTCTTTTAAGAAAAGTTATTTTTGGTTTTAAGAACACATTAAACACACAACAAAAATTACAATTTTTTTTTTGTTTTTGTTTTAAGTGTTGTCTATATTGGGGAGCCCCATGGTCGTGGTTAATTTTAATTCAAAATATAAACATTATTTTATTGATACAGTTCAACCGCGATAATTACAGACCTTTTTATTAAATTTAATAATCGTATATAATTCAATGAAAATTTGTGTGTACGTGCATTATTGAAAGATCTACATTTATATATACAGCGTGACACAAAATGTCGTTTTTAGTATATACGTAAATACATATTATGTATACATAAGCATAATAAATATACTTATATCGCGAAAAGTGAAATGTAATTAAGGATCAAGGTTTAATAACATCTTTAAATAATTTTTACTTTCACTTTCGCTGTATATTATGCGCGGCGTAACAAGCAATGTACGCTTGTACTAGGCGTCTCCATTCAAATTTCTTAATTTTTCCAAATTTAAAAAAAAAATTATTATGATTATTATTTGGTTATATGTATAAATATATCTGTATATATACACACATATTTTAAGATGACGTGATAGACAGATTTCTCCCCAACTCTACATAAAAAAATTCAAAGTAATTTTTATATTTAAGTAAAATAATAAGAAAATATACTTATTTCTTTCTATCTTAATACACATATTTTGTTGTTGTTTTTCTTTTTATTTACTGTACACAATGTACGTACATTTATATACAAATATACATATATAAATACTTGAAGTTGATATAATGTATTTAAGACTAAAATGTAAGTCATCGGTTAATTTGAATATCAAATCGGGAGAAAAAAAAAGAGAAGTAAATATGTGATGTGAGAGTTGTACTCATAGATGTGTTTGGAAAATTAAGAAATTTAATTTTTATCAATCTCAATTTTCCTTTGAATTTCAAAGTATAATTCTAACTAGAGATAGAATTTCGATTGCTGATAAAATATTTTATTTATTTTGTATTCTTCAATTTTTATTTTGTTTGCATGTTGCAAGCTCTATGCCAGCTTATATACACATTTATTATAAGCCAAGTTCTTTTACATCCTGTCACTATTACCTTCTGTTCTAAATGCCATGGCAATATACCCATAATATAAATTTTAACATTTAACGGTTATTTATCTAAGTGGTTATTTTATTTTTATCAATACCATTTAAATGCACGATTCTTACTCATTTCAAATGGTGAAAAATTTCACCCTGTAGAAACCTACATATGGAATAGCAAACAATTATTATTTATCCAACCGGAATTCGAAAAATAGTAACTCGTAAGACAATAAATATGTATCTTGTTCTGTAACTTAACCGAAGTTCTAATTTTGACAATAAATTTAAGTGACTGATTGACCTATAAAGCATTCGATAATGATGGTTTCATTGATAACATTAGTTACATGTTAACATTGATCGCTTTAATAGTGGACTAGAGCAGATATTCTCAAACTATGGGTCACGACCCCAAATTCGACATCAATTAATTCAAAATTATTACAAAAATTTAGAATTGAAAAATTTTCTCAAAATTCGATTTTTTATTTTGGTCATCCTTACGTACGAAATTTAAAATTTCAATCAACTTTTGGAAATTATAAATCGTTAAAATGAAGTTCAATAAAAATTCAGGATTATTATTTTTCGATTTATTAAATTTAATTACATTTTAAATTTTGTAATCAAATTTTTTTAAACCTAATTTTACAATTCTGACTTCCAAATTTTAATTTTATTTATCGGAATTTTGGAAATTTTGAATTTTTTAGAATTCTTCTATTTTAATGATTTTTGCCCGTTACATATCCGAAACTTTAATTAGCATTAGACTTTAACAAAACAAATCATGATACTTTTTTTTTTACTAAATTTGGAAAATGTTAACACAATTCTATTTCCTACATCCCATTGCCTATGTTTGAATAATTATTTACTTTTAAATTTAAAGTATTTTGATGTTTTATGATTTAATTTACGATCTATTATTTTTACAAAATTCCTGAATCCTAATGTTGCATTTGGTTAATTTAATATCATTATAATGTTCCTATATTTCATATCAAATTTGAAGACTTAAAAAGCTGGTTATATATTTCAATTTTTGAAATAAAAATGTAAAATTGAGGAATTTTTAAAAAAATTTTAATTTTTTTTAAAAATTGACTTTACATTACTTTAGTAAATTCAGAAATTTCGAAACACAAAATAAACAAAACTTTAGAAATCGTCAGTTTCAAAATTTATCAAATTCACCTGCAATTATGATCTATAATTTCCGAAATGTTAAGCTAACAAATTTATAAAAAACTCATTTGTGCCTAATCTATTCCTAGGGTACGATATTTCTCTTATTCAGAGAAATTTGGCATTTCATAAATTTGGTACAAGATTAATTTAAACTTTAAAAATTGAAAACTAGCAGAAATTCGAGTTCAAATTTAATGAAATACTTCAAATATTGCATTATTGCTGGGGCATTCCTGATACCCCTGAGAATTCCGCAGATTTCCAAAGCATTATATTATTTTAATTGTTAACATTGCTTATATGTTTACCAAAATCCTACTATCACTTTGTCATTTACCGTGCATTGTTTACAGCATTAATAATTTTAACTGTTGGCCATCTGTTTATAAGATATGTATTAAAATGACTTTTACCTTTACATAACCCTGTCTTCAATTTCAATACTACATTTCAATTTCAATACTACATTCAATACAGGATTTTCAATTTCAATACTACATAGAGTTTATAGATGCTACTAGTATTCAAATTGTATTTATGGTTTCCTCAAAAGCTCTAACTATGTTTCCTCAAAAGCTCTAACTCGTTCTACTGCGCATCTTCTTCTGAGAGTTTCTATTAAATTTTAAAAACATTTTATATATCTTTTTATTTAGATCTGAAGAGTCATAGAGTTTTCTGAAACTAAAAATTTAGAATTCGGAATTCGAAATTTTGATCACAGAAAGTTTTTATTGCGAATATAAGTTTCAACCTTAGCGAACTGTAAAAGTTTGAACCGCACGGAATGGATGATAAATGATCTTCGTTCAAAGATCAAGAAGAGAACACTTGAGATTTATTTCTAACAAAGGCCAGACAGCTGCAAAGATAGTATAACCATTTATCCACTTCCTTCAAATAGTCGTCACTTAGAGCATCTTAAGCTAGCTTGAAGTCCCATGCATGAATATTGAAACATTCATGGCCAGTAATAAGTGCAACCAGAATTTTCAGTTGATTCTTTTTTTAAAGATAACATAAAAAGTGAGCCGCTTACCACTATTGAAGGATAGGGGAGTGGTTGGTTATGGACCAACAAACCTAATACGTGATCCAGCGTTCGCCAAAAGGTGAGCAACCAATGTAGTCCTTGCAATATTTGGCCAGTTTGATCACAGGCAAATGATTACTAAGAGTATTAAGCACAGCTTTATTATCCGTGCAGACAAGAATATCCTTCCCTAAATCACTGTTCCAGTTAGTTGGAATTGGAATGTAGAATGCAAGGGTTCTACATTCCAATTCCAACTAACTGGAATATTGATTTAGGGAAGGATATTCTTGTCTGCATTGAATTTATGTTTATTTTAAATTAACGATTTATTATTATTATTATACGCCTGGAACTTAAATTTTAGAAATGTTAAATTTAAATTGATCTTAAAATTATAATTAACGATAATTTATGTAACCTGAAGGAATTATTCGCAACAAATGTTGAATTTGAAAATTTGCAATTATGAGAAAAAAAAAAATTTTACAAAATTTGGAATTGGAAATATTATTTAATAGTTTGATTGTAAATTTTTTTAGAATTGGACAATTGAAATCTAGAACATGAAAATCATTGAAATTTAAATTTCAAAATTTGATGTAAGAATTTGTGAAAAGTGTTGTGGAAATTTCAGATCTCTGAATTTTACAATTTAAATTTCAAAATTTAACATTTTGTGACTATCCAGAATTTAATTGAAAATTTACGTATATGAATTTTAAAATACTAACATATTTAGAATTATAAATATGAAAATTATATCGGGTACGTGTATTTTGGAAATTCAAATTTTGTTTTTAGAATTATTATGTAAAATATAGACTTCAGATTAATGAGTCCAAAACGAATTACATGATTTCAGGTTATAGGGACAATGGCACACCAGATTTTAGTAGTGGCCACTACACGTTTGAAGTAGTGAGGATATTAAAGTGCGGCTGGCAGCCGTGCTTTATATCCTCTAAGGCGACTGCTAAACTCTAAACACCTATCAAGTGCCGTGAAGCTGAAACTTTACAAAGCGTTGATCAGGCCCGTTGTTATGTTTGGATGTGAAAGTTGGGCGCCAACGGATGAGTGCGTGAGATGGCTCCTTACATTTGAGAGAAGAGTCATGCGTGTGATTTACGGCCCAAAACGCGAAATAGATGGCACATACTGAGCTTTGTACAATTTCGAGATCAGAGATCTGATGAAGATCCCCGATATTGTGCATGAAATGAACGAATTGTGCAGCGATCTCTGAAAGGAGAGCCACCATATGGTAGGCGCAGAGGTCGTTGCAGGCGACGATGGCTCCACGGTGTAGAGAATGACTTGGCTTCTTCAGATTGTCTAGGACAGTATGAAGACCAAGCCCAGGATCGAAACCGTTGGAGCCAAATTGTTGACGCAGTAAGGGGCCAGTAATGGCCTTGAAGGGCTGTATTATTATTATGTAAAATATAGGATTTTGCATTTTTTGGTTAACAATTAAGGTATATATCTAAAATTAATTTTAAATTTAGATTAAGACAATAAATTGTAAAATTTCGAAAAATCAAAATCTGGGTTCTTCTGAAATTAAACACACCATACATAATTCTCCAGTATATAAATTGGTACGAATTCATTATTTGACCAGACAACAATATTTCTTGGACACTGAGGCTGTGCGTATGAGTGTATGTATATTTTTTGTCATTCAAACAGAGTGAACAGTGAAATTAGTGCTTTGACATTCAGTCCCTCAGCCCTTCTGTTACGAAACTGCCTTGTTATTGTTTACCACTTTTCAATTGTTTCCAAAAAGATTTGTTTTCACTTGTTTACATTAAATATAAACAATACGTGTAGCATGCTATTACAAACTCAAGCTGAAATACAAATGGCATATCCTATAAGTATTTGACCAGGCCTATGATTTCACGCCATTGTATACGATTGAACTTATTTAATAACGTTGTTCGTTATATATGTACAAATATATGTATTGATATATGTACAAATATGTGAACGTATACATACATACAGCATATTTGAATTCTTATTTAATATTCTCAGAATATTATAAGAATTGGCAGACATTTTGCCGCAATATACCCGTGTTTATTCGATCCAATTCCCATAGTTCATAAAAAATCGAATTTTCTTTTTTGCATGACCTTTTCGTATCCTTATCAATTTTCCCCCTTAAAAAATGATATCAATTTCCTTTTCTAGTTTTCTTATTTTCCACAGCGGATTTCTAAATCAATCAATAAATATTCAATTCAATATACATATATAAACATATACATATATATATAGTATGAGTATACACAAAAAGAGAACCATTAGGTATGCCTCATATCCCTTCAATGTATATCAATATCCTTGATATATGCGCGTATCTCAACCGCGAGTATAAGGATGTAATGTTAAAAGTCATAGGTCGCATACATATAATCCACGGATAAATATATTCGAATATCATACGTTTTTTTACAGGATTTCATAGAATTTATATAATCAACCACGCAATAAAATTTCACCCACTAGACACACACACACACATGTACACAAAAAAAACTTATCGCTTAACTACGTATGTGGGAAATTTTTGGAATTACACATTTCTTTCTGTTTACATATGTATATGTATACAGTGACGGTTTATTTTAAATTTTATTTAGTGTGGAACACGTGACAATGCAAATATTACAGGTGCGATAAGAATGGCGAAATATCGCGACAATTTTTTTTTTCTGTTACTTCGCATTCGGCTAATTGATAAGAATATATATGTTTTAATTTATTGTATATATTATGTTGTTGTATTATGAACTAAATTGTTTTATTATCAAAAGTGCGGTAATAATAAACCGCGAGCTAAATTTTTTGTTTCGCTTTATGCAAATAGAAACACAAACATTTACGTATTCATACAAAAAAAACACTTTGATTAATTTTTAATTTGATTGGAATGGGAAATTTGTGGCTGATCCAACGACACCTTTGTATTATCGAGCGTGAAATTATAATACGTGTACAAACATAAATTAATTGTAATCTCTTCGATCGCAAATAATAATTAACGAAAATCTAACAATATTTTATTCGTATAATTTGTCTCTAGATAAACACAAAAACATACAACTAATCGCGCGCGCGGTGACACAAAATGACAACAATAATGATCGCGCGCGGCACAAGAAAATTTATTCGGTTTTTTTTTTAAATTTTGTGTTCAAAATTCATTGGTTTGATTTATGATGCGCGGGGTCAAAAGATTTATTACATTAAATAATAAATAAAATATTAATAATCATATAAAAGATTTTAAATTTCTTGTGTGTGTGTGTGTGTCAAGATTTATCAAAATAATCTAATAAATTTTTCGTCACTTATACGATTAAACTGAAGATCGGCGGACTGAGAAACTAATAGATCATTAAGAAAATTTGTTGTTTTGTTGTATATTGTATGTATAACCTAATTTTTTTGTATGTTAAGTGGATCAGATTATAAGTTATAGAGGTGAAGGTGGATATAAATGTGGGAGTATGTGTGGATGATTAAGTGATTGTAGGTTTATCATTGAATTGGGTTTTCGAACTTGTGTCATTTATCTTTTGATAAAGTACAATAATTTATAGATATAATTATTACAAGAAATAAGCCCACTTAAGGGATAATAATAATAAACTTAAACCACTTAGTCCAGATGTACTAGCTGAAAACTTTTGTAATATTATTTTTATCAATAAAACCATTTTTAATTTATAATTGGAACCATTCTATACTGAAATTTGTGAGTAAATCTGGGGAATCTGCACTGTAAAGCGTGTTGCAAACTTTTTGACCATTCAGTGCAATCATTTTTCCAAGTAAGAAAGATCAAAAGTAATACTCTCGTTTCAGATTTTATTTTTTCTTAATCCGAAGGAATAATAACACTCGAATAAGTTAAACAAATCAGAATTTAATAAATCCCTTACAAAGGATTCGGAAAGTACCGAAATCTCTTACCAGAGTAAGTAGTCCTTGTTCCAACAAATGCTTTACAGTGAACAATGTAAATCCAATAATGCATTGATTAATCCAACATAATTAACAAGCAAACGGATAAATGGAAATAAGATCAAAATAAATTTGGAAAATGATGAAACTTACAGTAGTATAAGAAAAAATAATTAATGATCTGAAAACAAAAGGATTTAATGCTACTGAAGAATCAATCAACAATCAATTCGACTAAAAACATGTATGTGTTGACCTTCATTGCAGATGAAGTATGTATGTGTTGACCTTCATTGGCGATGAATAACAAAAATAAAGGGCAAAATACCAAAACGACAGTTTAAACTAAGTACTCGCTAAACAAAAAATCGATCTTGGAATCTTATGCTGGCATGCCAATAGACTTATAAAAATTTCAGACGGTGTTGAACAGAGAGAAAAATCGATGTATCCATCAAACACATTTCACTATAGGCTGTTATAATTAGCAGTATTCATTACTACAAAGAATTAAAATACGAAACAAAAAAACAACAAGCAATAACTGTTAATGATAGGAAAAAAAAAATAATAATTCTATAAGCGTGATTAGAATTTACTGCCTGCCGAAATACTCGATTAAAAGATCATCTCGAACTCCTCAGTAAACTAGAAAGATCATTTGTAATTGGAGAAGTCCTTAATGTGAAATAAGTCACTGGAGTTCTAGACAATAACAACGAAAGACAAATAACTGCTCTACTATAATAAGATGTTAACTATATGAAATTACTAATTAGATAAAAGCGGAGACTTAAACGAAGAACACACTCTGATATTACTGACATTAGTACTAATAGTAATTATTCTCTTTGGAGAGCAACTAAAAACATTAAAAAATTAAATTTTTGAAATGATCCAGAAATAATGAAGATAAACCTCGAATATTTCCTTAAATCTTGAAAAAAGAGCACAGAGAAGAACACAGTCTACTCAACGATATTTTTGCACGTTGCACAGGTTATAGTCATAACACACTTAACCATAAGTTTAAAAATCTCCAGCCAATGCAATTTGCTAGACTAAACGATACTTACTCTGAATTGATAGAGATCAAAGCACAAAATACCTTAAATACATACCCTGAAGGAATTTTCCTTTCTTTTAATGTTAATTTTGCCACTTCGGAAGCCAATAACGGATAAACCTCATGCGCGTTATGGAATGACAAAAATTATAAATTTTACAGTCCTGCGTTTATTCAGTCAATTTTCCACGTAAACACAGACACGCGATGTTTACACTTAACCATGAAACTACTAATTGAACTGATTCTTACGATTATAAATATTTTTATATTGTACGATGTTTATAACAAAGTTAAGAAATTTTAATTTCGTTAACACACTAAAATATTTGCATTCTGCGCATGCGAAATTGACTTAAATTTGAAAACCTCTGCAAATCGAAAATTGAAATCTTATTGAAATTTTACTGACGTCCTTTTATCACAAGGTCGGATACAACTTTATATATTTATTCATTTTAGAGTTTCTATATTATTTCAATTGCATGTCTTTCTTATTATTGTCTTCTTTCTGACTGTATATTTATTTATAAATTTATTTCAGTATAAAATGTAGTATCTTGCAAAAAAAAAAAAGTGTATAGTTCAATAAAACGACCCTCAACATTCTTATTGTATAAATGTACATTTTATTATTGTTATTAAAAATATTTTCATGTATGTACATATATAAACACAAAGTATAATTTGTCAGATTTTTATTTTTAATACATACTAGCTAAAATGAATTGCTGCAAATTTTTTGTACAAAACCGCGCGCATTCTAAAACTTTTCTGATATTCTCCAAATTATAAAAATACAAATGAAATGCAACAAATATTACATATATGTAGTCTAAATGAAATACAAAAAATCTTTATTTTATATAAATATTGTGTGTTTATTAAAAGAATGCAGTCCCACTCATTTATTATTTGAAACAAGAAAAGATATAAGTACAATGACATATTTTAAGAAAACGATACATAAAAACTCTGAACAAACAACGAGCCTATAATATAATATTGTCTGATTTATTTTCCCTCAAAAAACAACATGTTAACACATTAATACCCGCGCGATACAAATTATTTATATTCCCCTCGCTCCCCGATATCTGATCAAAAGAACGACAGTGTTAACTACATTATTTACACAACTCTATACTCTTCTATATGAATTATGATGAAAAATTATTTATATTTTTGGTTTAAAAATAAAATTCTGTTTCCAAAGAAAATGTTTCATTGGTATATAATAAAATAATTAAAATAGTACATCGGGCCTATAATTTCGATGTGACTCACATACATTTTCCAGATGATACCGGTTTATTGATCGACTGTATCTTCGTTTGCTGTATATATGTATGTATGTACGTAAAACGAAATAAAGAGAGAGAATTCAAAATCTTAACAATATATCTCTTATTTGTATATAGTTTTTAAAACCCAAATTAAATTTTTATTTTCTTTAATCGAAAGGGTCGATAAAATTTGTCAAAATTACTAGTTGGTATTCGAAAAGTTGCATGCAACATTTTTATTTTGTTGATGTGTACATATAAATATTAGTCTATTTCTAACACTATATATGCGATTATTTTTAGAATTTTTTCGTTTTGTTTATTTATTTATTTTTTTTTTTTTGCGTTAATTTTGAAAATATTTTGCATACACGAAATAAATTGTGAAAACAAAAGTAAAAGAAAAACAAATTATGTTATGATTATGATTCTCGCTGTTTTTTTTAATTCGCGTAAAAATAGCAAATTACTGTTTTGCTGCTTGACTGAATTCTTTAAGGTGTAAAAAAAGAAACCAGATTATTGTTTTTATATAAAAATAAAATTCGGATTTTTTTAATTTTAAATAAAAAAAAAATTCGTGTCTAAAATTAAGTAAATGTACACATACACACATGCTCGGTGAGCGCGGTAAAATTTGTGTCCATAAATAGGCATACAACTAATATGTAATACAAAAATAAATCATCGATACTTAATTCAAACCAAAAAATCACAGGTTTTAACGGGCCTAGCAATTAAAGCTTATCAGTGTGTTAAGTCGTAAACAATAAAATTTGTATTATCATCATATTTTAAAACTAAACGTTTATAATGTAAGTCGATATAAAATAAACAAAAATACCTTGAATAACCCGAGACGGATACTTCACGGTAAAGATATAAATATATTAAAGTCGTAATAATTGCTTAATTAGTAACCAATCAAGATTTTTAAAATGACGTAATAGACAATCAAATAAAACAAAATTGTAAATCCAATGCCATCACTAATCATCAAATAGACATAAATAGTATACGATGATATATTATGAACGCATTATGCGTATATACATGTAGTTATTATAGAAGTTTAATGTATGTATTCTACAACACTGTAACAGGCAATCATTGTTTTATATATAAACAATTAAACAAGATTATCAGAAATTGTCTATAATTCAAAATTGTTAAATTATAAATTAGTAAAAATTTGTCAGATTGGCAATTATAGACCACGCAAAATATGAACCGGTTTCAGATTATTCAAATTCAATATATTTTCAGTTTTATCTCCCTCAGCCGTATGTAATTTATTGTGAAAAGTTTGATTAGTCTGGAGACACGATTGATAGAAATTTTAGTTTTATTAATTTTATGAATGAAAAACTACCTGTAATGAATGTCTTCTTTAGATATCGTTAAGCTGCGATTGAAGTTAAAGTATTAGAATTTAGAACAGCATTATTTTTTATGTGAAATTACTATCTGGAAACTATGCCTTCCGAATGCATAACTGAAAGTAAGTAGCCTTTGCATAGTTATTGAATTCTTCGATTAAACAAAAATGATTGGAATCTATACTCTTGAGATTTGTGTGGAGTAACGTATTTATTATACGTAAATCGAGGTTAACCTGTACATACAAATTCATCTTCATACATTATAAATTTTTAATTTTTTAATTAAAATAACACATTTTTCGCTTGTCGACGCGCGATATAAAGTAAACAAAACACACAGAAAATAAGTCAACATATATCGCGATTTTATTATTGTAGCAATATGTGAGAAGATATACTCAGTAGCGGCGCCACATAATGTCACAAGAACCATATTTATCATCATGCACTTAAAAACAGCTAATTAATTTATCTGTTTCAATTTTAGAACTACCAACTATTTTCATAAAACTAATTAATATTCTCGAGAACCAAACCATCACGTGTCATGGAAATTATACAAATCGACTCCGCGCGAATCCAACACTGTCTGTATATTATAATTTGAAATTAATTTTATTTTTCCTTATAATTGGCCTGATTTTTTTTTTATTTCATTTTATTTTCAATTCAATGAATAACAAAAAAAAAAAATTCAAATTGAAGGAAAAATAATTATAAATTTCTTAATTTTATATTTTCTCGCGCGCGTTTTTCCTCAACTCTCTATATATACATAACTCTCTTTTCAATCACATTTCATATACACACATATTGTTTATAAATAAAACCAGCAATAAATTTCCCCGCAACGTTTAAGAAGAAAAACAAAAAAAAAAGTATTTTTCTTCTGTACCACACACACAACACACATACACACGCACACACATTATTAAACAAATAAATAGAAAATCCAAAAATAAAATTTTTCCAAAAATAGTTGGTTACTTATTGGTTTTATATATTATGCTTGTGTAACTAAGTACCTATATACTTATATACGTACGTACATATGTACATACACATACGTAAAAGCGCAATTTTTCGATTCGAATTTAAAAAAAAAACGATCGCGATTTTAATTAAACGTTAATTAATTATGTACGTACTGTACATATATATACTCGTCTCGTTCGCACACAAAATCATCGTGTAATTAATTCATCAACTATTTTTTTTTTTTTTAATTTTGTATGCGGCTAAAAATAATTACATTTTTAAATTCAATTTTAATTTATTTTAAAATAATTTCATTTTTGATATCAAACATAAAATAACAAGTCAACCATCTCGAACAATTTATGCCAACATATCTATATGTGCATACATACGTACACCTTATATATACCAAATAGTCGAACCTCGAAAAGCTCGATTGTCACTAACCTCATTATGTTGTTGTCAAGCACTTCGAACTTTGATCGGCGCCGGTAATATGTCCGGAATTTTGTACGTATATAAGTCAAATTAAATTAATTATATATAGTTAAGCTTTTGACACATCGGGCCTAACTGTATGCATGAATTACGCGATCATATATTACAAAAATATACAATTTTTTAATGTGCAAAATTGCTACTATTTAGTTGTGAGACAGAATGAAGCAAAAAAAATTAATTTTAATACAACAACACACATATGTAAGAAATAAAATAAAAAAATAAAAAAGTCGCGACACAAAATCACGAAATTCTTTTATTATTGTTATTTTAAATATACATATATATATATACAGTGGATAAAATTACTGTTAAACTGATTTTTTTTTTCTTAGCTGTTTGTTGTTTATATCCCCGTTAAATGATTTTGACATTTTGTTGTGGTTAATACTACATGATGTACAAGTGTACTAAAAAACCAAATCTACTTTACAATCTTAAGAGATGACACGAGATGTTTATGTTAATTGGTATTAATTTTGGCTTTGAGTCAATATCTTTAATTTCTGTTGTAATTGTGCTTTGGTGCAAGGCTCTTTATTACAGCTTTGCTAAAGGCGGCGATAAACAATGTTAGAACAGTTTCTCCTATATGTAAACAATGCGTTGTCGGTGTTGAGCTTGCCATTTCACAATATTCTCTCTGTGAGTTTTTATAAAACGTAATTCGGAAATTTGCATAGAAGCTTTAAATAATAAACTTGATGAGCAGGCTGAGACCAATAAACTCAGATTTGAACAGTTGAGAAACTTGTCATCATCGTTACCCAACACGACTAGAAAATAAAAATAAATTTACAAACGCTCAGAATAGTAATTTGGAATGCGAATGGGCTGATCCAACACATCACCGAGCTGGACATATTTCTTTTAAACAAAAAATTGATATTTGTCTAATCTCTGAAACCCATTTCACTAACTCCTCATATGTCAGAATACGTGGGTACATATTTTACCATGCTATCCATCCATCAGAGAGAGAGAGAGAGAGAGAGAGAGAGAGAGAGAGAGCAAGAGGCGGATCTGCCATTCTTATTAAAGAAAATATAAAGCACAACGAAGAATTAAAAATTGAACGTGAATCTATGCAAGTTACAACTATCAAAAATCGCACAAAGTACAAAGAAATTAATATATCAGCAATATACTGTCCACCACGACATAATTTGAAAAGAGACCATTATGAATAACTTTTTAACACCGTGGGAGGTTGTTTTATCATTGGTGGCGACTTCAATGCGAAAAACACATACTGGGGCTCCAGAGTTACTACACCAAAAGGGAGAGAGTTGTTTGAAGCAGGAAAAAAAATTAAAATGCGACTTTCAATCTGGTGGCAACTTACTGGCCAACAGATTTAAACAAAACACCGGATCTCATAGACTTTTATGTGACAAAAGGTATATCAGATAACTATATTCGTTTGTAAAACAATGAAGAGCTTACGTCGGACCACTCTTCTGTTATTATGACGGTCAGTGAAACAATAATTGAAAAAGAAATCACAGCGAGACTGTCCAATGAGAATACCAATTTAAAAATGCTAAATTTTTCGAGAATTATTAGAACAAAACATTAATCTTCATGCACCAATAAGGAACATTATACAAGTCGAACAGGAAGTAGAAAGGCTAATAGAAAACATACAAGAGCTGCGTGGCAAAGTACATCTTTCAAATACGCAAATAACAACAACTGTAAAAACTATCCACTTGAATTAAGAGAGCTTGTGGCAAAGAAACGTAAAGCTCGAAAGATATGGCAAATAAATCGAACCAAGGAAAATAAAACCGTCCTTAATAATCCATGTAACAAGTTGAAATCTCTGATCAGAACAGTTAAGAATGAATCAATAAGTACATATTTGTCGTAACTTACTAGCCAAGAATATACCGAATATTCCTTATGGAAAGCAACGAAAGTACTTAAGAGAAGAAGCTACTAACAAATTGCAAAAATCACGAGCCAGAGCAATGCAGTGTGCAGATGGCCAATTAAAAAAGACGGACCTGTAGCCGTGTACAAAAAAAAATAAGTAAAGATAGCTAGTTTTAACAAAACGAAATGTTTGTACAAAATCTAAAATCTTATAGAATTATAAAGACATCCATGGATCACATGGAAGAAAAAACTGAAATTTTCCGATTATCAGTTAAACTTCTTTTATAAGTGAATCTTTTTATTTTTCAAAACCAGTTATCTGCAATTATTTGTTTACAAGAGATATTTTTTTTTGTAATATAATCAATTAAGTGTAATTATCATAATAAATTAAAAAATTTAAAACTAATACTATGATATCTGATTAATTCTGATTTACATACAAGATACTGAGATAGAATACTGAGGCGACGATTTTATTATAAATTTAGAATTTTAAGATGATTGAAAAGCAAAATCACTGTGAATTTTTTAGAGTGTGAATAGGTTGATGAATAGTATTTGAATGATGTTTGAGATAAATTGGAAAATGTTTCAAATGGTGCTTCTTTTGTCAAAAAGTCTTGGACTGATCAGTGATCTATGTATGTAAAAAATTCCCAACCTGCGAATAATTAAAAATTGTAAATTTTGGTCTTAAAGCAATTTTAGAATTAGTTAGAATATCCCAATATTACTGATAATTTGACCTGCTTAAGCAATCGAGTAATAAAAAAATTGAAAATTGCGGGTTGTAAGGAGTTTGGTTCGAATATAATTACCCAGGTCAAAATTAATTTTTGTTTTTGTCAAACCATATCGATAGTTTTTTCTTAGGAAATTATGTTGTGTTTGGGTGAAATTTCAAACATTTTAATTGTTTTTAAATTAAATCAGTTCAGAAGAGAAGAGTTAGAATGTCTTTAGCCAATTAATATTTTATATTCGTCACATATATCAAACTTATTACGTTACGTTTGTAGAAAGCATTTCGAATCATATAATAAAATCACACTCAAAATAGGTTACAATTTCGAATAAGTAATATAAGTGACCCAATTACCTATGTACTATATATAAATATACATATATGTATACACTTGATAAGATAAAGAAATGTGGTGAAGGTGAGATGTCTTAAAGTATTTATTTGCGTAATGCAGAATCCTATTATTAGCTGATATTAAAAATTTACGTCGTACAGTTTAAAAACGCAATCAAAATTTAGATTATTATAAGCCTATAGCGCGTTGGTAGCCTATCGGTATTTGCCAATTAATCGTAAAATAATAATATATTCAAGGTTAAGCGTTTTTAATTTATTAATTTTAAATAAAAATACTTTTAAACGTCTCAGCTACATCCGAGTTAAATGAAAACACTACTCATATATGCCAACAACACTACATAATATACAATCAAACAAACTACTTCCGCTGTTTATATGGCTGTATATGAGAAAAAAAAACTTCCCTTTACTCCAAATATTTATTATTAAGATGATATACATATAAACGCGAGCACTAATCAAAATCGAATTTTATACAAAATCTTATCGTACACATCAGTATGTTACACCAAATATATAATAAGATCTTCCGCTAGGGCTTGTGTAAAGTATATACATACATACATATGTATAAAATAAATTCTTTGTTTAAACATTTGTTTGATTTTATAGAGATTGTGACTATACGTTTATATAATGTTATTTCCTTACACCGGTCCGGAAGTTTAATTCATGTCAGCTGATTTAATTTTATTTTTTATCTTAATACAATTTTCAGGTAAATTCTTTAACATAAACACAAAATTAATTTGCTTTTGTTTCTTCTTTTTTTTTATATATAGATTTGATACTCGCCAAGAAGAATCATAAAACTATTAACACTGATTATAAATTTCCGGTCGTGAAAAGTTCAAAGTGATATAAAAAAAAAAAAATTAGGAACCACAACTATTACTTACTACTAATACTAGTAAACTATTCTTTAATATGATGACCAGATTGAATTGTCTATAGCATGAGTAAGTACCTCAAAATATATTTTACACATATGTATGTCGAGTGCATATTTTGATGCGATTGTGATCTCAGCATAAGTATGATGAACTTACCTCCTCGAATCAATTTTTGATATTGATAAAATAACGAGTCTAGACACGATTAGGAATTTTAGTTTTTGTTACGAGTAAGTAAGAAGTAAGTAGTAAGATGGCAAAAAAGAGTACGTATATTAAAGAAAAACAAAACTATTAAATTTGTAAAGTATGTATGTATAAGAGTTGGGTATAACATTTTTTTTTTATTTACAAGTAGAGTAGAAAGTCACTCAACTATTGTATTGTTTTTGGATAAATTAATCAAGGCACACAAGTAACGAACAAAAAAATGTAACAAGACTTTTCTTTTAATTGAATTCTTCGTTCGTTTCTTTGACTCGACTTTTTGGAAACATAACAACTACATACATACATATAACTACTCGTAATAATAGTTTTTAATAATTTGAATATTAAAAAACTAAACTACAGCTACATGGTGCTCGTGAGATTTTGAAATGTTTTAAGTTTTTTTTTGTTGTTGTTATTGTAACCTAATTAAACGCACATACCATTTTTTATTTAAAGCAGTGTTCGATTCCTCGATGAAGTTTAAACCTTTTCTAATTAATTATACCAAACAGATTCTTCAAATGGATTCCGAATTCTCGAAATCATTAATCTGTCTCGTTCTGAAGTTTGTGAAGATTTTTATTTCCCACTAATATTTGTGCGAAAGTAAAAACATATTGTATGCAATACGTAAGGAAGACGGATGATTGTGATTGCAACACTGGCTTAGCAGCTAAAGCCTCTTCCACAGTATTTTTGACAAATTTAATTCAAAATCTTTAACTATTTTAAAATATTAATTTCGTGACAAATATGCCTATAGCTTCTGTATATATAAATGTCTAAAATCTGGAAGACTAAAATTTCACGATATTCGAGTTTCAAAATAAGTAACATGTTATCTGCAAAAACTTGTGGAATTTGCATTTGAAATAGAATTGGGAATAATTTTAATATTTTTAACACGTTTAATGAAATTTGTATGAAAAATAAGTATAGTGAACATTTTAATTTAATTTTTGTCTTGCGTCATACAATTTTTTATTTACTAAACTAGATAACCGCACTTAATTAGTTATGTTACAAAAACAAAATACATTTTGTAAGCATATAAGTGCAGATAACTTAATAAATTTGCACACAAATAAAAAGTGTAAATGACAATCAGAAAATTTCAGTACGGACACATTTTTATTAATAGTATTTATAGCTTCATACTACAATTTTACTAAAATCTAGAAATACTGCGACAATAATTTGAATTTTAATTTTATAAAATGAAAATATTTGTATTTAGTACAATTTCATTCATAAATTAAAATCTTAAAAAATGCAGTTAACATGTTTTTCAAAAAAAAAACCAAAATCATTAAAATATCTGCAATTTAATATATATGTATGCACATATTTAAAAGTTTTCGGTATTTGACCTGGGAACTATAAAAAACGTGGACGCATTTCACCGTTCAAATGTTTAGTATTAATACACAGACGCATATCAAAGGTGAACAAACTATATATATACAACAATAAGTATATTAAAACAAGTATAGATACATAAATAAAAATCGCGATTATTTTTGGCTCTGATTGTATTTAATTTTGTATATTGAGGCCGCATTATATGAAGATGGTTGAAGTGATATCGAAAATATAAATTTTTTATAGGCAGCACACTATACAATTATCGGTTAAAACCGCACAATAACCGCATTTTAGTTTCTAACTTGATAACACGTTAATTAGAAATTTCATTTTACTATTGTACATATATACCATAATATTTCTTCTTCTTCCTCGTCTTATGCATATTGTGTACATTGTACAAATTGTTTTTAATGGTTTGACGAAAATATTTAAATAATAAATTCAATTATCTTATCTTATTATTGACGTTGGCGCATTCATTTGATAATTATTTTAGTATTGTTTTGTTCCTAGGAATTCCGTGAAAGTTTGATTTGGATTTGTGATTTGGTATGTCGCACAATTTAGCGTGTATAATTCGATAGGATATTGGAGAAATAAATATGCCTTGTTGTAAGTAAAATTTCGATTTAAGTTGAAACTTACAATTTTTAATTTCGCCTTAATTTATTGAATTTAAAAAACAGAAATTTTCAATTATAGTTCTAAATTTGCAATATCAATCTAAATCGTGGTAAACAAAGTAACAGTAGCAACTAGTTGCTCCGTTAGTGTCTCATCCCTTAATGTGTTCAGAATGGTGTTCGTGATACCGCCCATGGATTTTAAAAAACATTTTAAATGGAAATTAAAATTAAAAAAATTGTGTAATTAACTTTTTAATTAGGATTAGCAAAATTTCGAATCGAATTTTATGAAATTGAGGTTAGGTTGCAATAGCCGCAGTTAAAATTAAAAGGCAACCATTCAAGTTTATGATACAGATGTCGAGCTTAATTCGTTTTCAGGAAATTAGGGAATTTTTATTAAAGTTACAACCTAAACCCTGAATGCGATACTGAACATGGATATGGATATAAAATTCTTTATAGAAATTTCTACCCCAAACTGTTATATGCATGTATACGTATATGTACAACACAAGAACAACGAATAGAACGATTTTCACTTTAGTACGTACGTGCATGGTTAGAAATAAAAATTGTCTGAATGTAAAATAAAATAAAATAAAAAATCAATATTGTCTCAAAACTTCCAACAAAAGAAAATCATGGAAATAATACAAACAATAGTGAAAACTACACACAGTAGTTTTTATATACATATATATTAACTAGTATTAGTGGTGGGTAGATAAAAATATATATTTAGTAAATTTTTTTTTTTTTTTTCCTTTTACAATGGGGATGAAATTAACCAACATTATTCCGAACACCATGATACAAGTAAATAGGAATTTTTTTTATTTTATTATTTTTTTCCATATATAAATATGCCGTGTACGTATTAAGTATATAAATTCGGATCGGGGAAAAAAAGACATGTGCGCGATATTATTTTATATTTTTTCTTATTTAAAAGGTTCGATATTCAAACAAAACCTTTTAAATATTATTAAACACAATATATATATTATGACGGGGCAATATATATATATATATATATATATATATATATATATATATATATATATATATATATATATATATATATATATATATATATATATATATATATATATATATATATATGTATATGTATATATACATTTTCATACAAAAATATTATTAAGGGATTTTTATAACAAATAGCGGGAATAAACTAATACCAATTGTCGTCTAAACAAAAAAAAAATTAGGGAATATATTATACTGTATACACATATTTTATGTACATACATACAGCGAATGACTTGAGTGATGATTCAGTGCATTTATGTTCATCTATATGTCTGGAACTTTCATTGGGTGCACCATATCAACACACTAATTCAACCACATACATATATAGTTTTGAATCAAATGCTACGAACACAAACATACATTAACAATTTTAAGTTTTAATTTAATTTGGCAAAATTTCAGAATCTCATAATATAAACAAAGATTTTATTTTGTAGAAAAATATAAAAGAAAAAAATTCTTTAGCTTATGTATCTCTATATATATATATATACACACTATTAACCAATAAAAGTAAACTAAAGAAACAAAATCAAGAAGATTTTTGGTCTTCCCACACTCAAGAGTGTTTTCGTTAATATACACATTTTAGGTAATAAATGAATTTGTCCTTATATCGAAGCGATGAGGTTAGTGAGGGATCAATAATTCAACACAAATAAAATAACAATATAAAATTTCGTGTCTAGATATGTACTATAAGTATGTATATACACATAGAGGATGTCATGTTTCACATGGTTAACACACAACACAAAATAAAATTTGAATATTCCAAAATTGTACCTCAAGAAATTTTGTTTTAAGTAATTTACATAAAACATAAGAAATTGTTAAAGAGGTCTCACGATAAAATTTATTTCCGTTTAATTGAATTTTACGATGACGATTATTAAATTTAAAACAAATAACCCGAAAAACTATCTCATATACATAAATCCAATTGTTCTTCGTGCTGTGGAATCCGCATCACCAAAAAAAAAAAAACTATCAAACCTATAATTATGTTATTATAGTAGTTTCGTTGATTTTTCTCAACGATAGATAAGAATGGACATTCAAATTGCCAAAATATATACAACTAGAAAATTGATTCAGTTCTCACATACATATATGTACATATATAGGTACTATGTACAGTGTTTTTCGGGGTTCGATGAAATGAATTTCCTTGGTATGTATGTATATAGCATGTACATACATACTTGGTAAAAAGTTGAAAAATTTTAAGCCAACACTCCAGCTTAATAATATCTAAGTAATAACAATAATAAAAAATAGTTTTTTTATGTTGTTACTTGTTTTCTATGCTTTCTTACTTCAAATAAAAAAAAAATAGAAAATAAAATAATAATAATAATAATAAGAAATCAAACATATAAGAAATATAACTGTTTTCTTCTATTGTTATATAAAAAAAATTAAAATGTTGTTTTCTAATGTCTGTAACTATTTCTTAGCTTCATATTCTTATAATATATATATATATACATATATATATATATATATATATATATATATATATATATATATATATATATATATATATATATATATATATATATATATATATATATATATATATATATATATATATATATAAAGTAATATACAAAATTGTCTTCGTTTGAATGAATGAACTGATTTATTTGAACTTTTTCATTTTTTTTCTAATTTTTTTTTATCTAAATCAATTCCAAACTCTTTTAGTTTTTTTTGTTGGTTTTGCTTCTCTCTCATCTAACGAAATAATAGAAAAGGCGAATGTTTTGTACGTATTGATTTTTTATTTTAGAAGGTTTAAGATGTATGATTAAGAATATCGAGTTTTGTGCTAAAAAAAAAACAAAAGCTTGTAATACCTAATTGTATGATCAAATACTTGAATTTTAAATTGAATACAAATCATGTTTCAATTTAACAGGCGTGTGGAGACCTTTTGGGCATATTGCACAGCATTTTAAACCATACTGCACGCACGGTTCATAAACGTGTTTTGTTAATTTTTATTAGTATTTAAATCAACGATTCCTAAACTATTTACTATTACGACCCCGTTTTCTAAAGAACATTTTTCTCGACTGTTTTTTTAAACTTAGAAGTATCTAAATCCCAAGAAATATATTTTTTCAACTGATTTTCGATCCAATTTGTGCTTTTATATTATATAAATAATAATTAAAACAGAACTACTGACCCTCTTAAAGATTTATGATATGCAACAAATATGATTTGTTGAATTTTAATCAGAAAATTCTGATATAGTTTGTAAATTAAAAAAAAAAATTGTTTAATTCAAAATTTAGGATAATTTTTAAATTTGGTAGTGTAATTTATTGTGTTATTGTGAAATTAAATTTTCAAAACATCTGAAATATTTCAAAATTCTTAAATTTTTTAAATTGATTAACTAATGTACGCTGTAAATATTGATTCAGATTAAAACTTATCAAATGACGTCGTAATTTAATATTTGAGAAGATCCAATACTTTCCATATCCCTATATCTAAAATCCTGAATTTGTAAAATTCCGATTTTAAATTTTAAATTCTGAATTTTATACGTATATAAGTACATATTTCTAGCATTAGACTAACAAAATTAAAAAATTGTTTCATCTGTTGATACATATATATTAATATGTTGAAATTTTCTGAGCTACAGTGTTAAAAATGAGCTCAGTTTAAAAACTTAGGAAAATTCGTTTAAAACATCAATTTCTTATTTTTATTAATTTTTAATTAAATTGGTAAATTCTTAAATGTATAAAGGTCGTGAAATTGGTATACCGTTTAAGAAATTGGAGAATGACCTTTAGGCAGTTCTTAGGCCTTAGAACCATTTAAAATATTCAATAATAAATAATTAAAAATCTTAAAAACCACTCTGTTTGGGTCGCGACCAATAGTTTGAGAATAGCTGATGTAACTAATTTAATGTAAAAAAAAACAGAAAATTAGTGCCTAAAGTTAAGAATCCACATGTAACATAATAACTATTGAACCATGGCTTGAACAGAATTCATAGGATTGCAAATTCTTATTCAGTCTGAAGTCAGTTCCTGTTTCTATGTAACGTTAAAGTAAGTTAATAATTTTGATTCGCGTATTTTGACTTTATATTTATGATTAAGTAATTTAGTTTGTAGTTAAAGCATAGCTGCAGTTGAAGTCATATAATTCTTTGTCGCAGAATTTTAACTGCGACAAAGAATTATATGACTTCAACTGCAGCTATGCTACTTAACTACAAACTAAATTACTTAATCATAAATTTATTCAGAAATAATATGAAAAAAAATAAATAGGAAGTTTAGTGGCGTAGCTATGTTTTTTGAAACTTTAAGGAAGAAATAATTTTGGGCCCCCGTTTTTTATAATTATAATTACATTACAGTTTATAATTATAATTACATATTACATATTTATCTTGTAAATGTTTTGCTAATGACATATATGATAAAAGATTAAGCCACAGACGTAATATATTCAGACGAATTATTGGGTAAGAAAGTTTGGTCGAATATTGAGGAACCCCATATATTTTCTAAACATTTTCATTACTGCCATCTATTTATACAAAGCAGAAACATCATCAAAAATTACTAAATAACCAGATAACCATCAAAAATTACCAGATAACCAAATTACAAAAATAAAACAAATTGAAACATTGGTTTATATGTAATAGCAATGCTTGTATATATCCGTATATAGATTATATAATATCATAGACAGTGCCATCTATTAGTTAGAAAATATATTTCGAAATAGCTAATTGGGTTCCTCGATTGCAGGATACATACAACCACGTTTTTATTCGTCAATAATTCGTCTGGATATATTACTGGATATATATTTTCTTTCGAACAGCTCCTCACTTTAGTTCTATTATTTTTCACATTATTTTTGGTGTAAATTCCTACACCCTAAAAATTTATCCTTCACCTAAGGACACCACTGTAGATGCCCGATACCGATGGGTAAACGGTACTAAAGTGTTACTTTACGTGTAACGTGTATTTACGCGTTTTTCTTTTTATTTTCTAATCAAATAAATCCTCAAATAATTTAATTTTTTTATCATAAACTCTTCTGAGAGTTATGCCCACACTTGTATAATAACGAAATAGCTTAATTCTGAAAAATTGTTTCAAAACTATAAGTTACTAAGCTGATTAAAGTTCGATTGGTGTGATCACTTTTTGTGATTAATTCTGTGATTAGAAAATCATTACTAAGGTTTAGAACTTGTGATGTTGGTTTAATATATTTTGTGGGATGCAGTAGAATTCAAAACAATGTATGTACGTATTAATATAAATCATCAACAATTAACAGCAAAATTTTGTCAAAATACCAAATAAAATTATTGTTCAACCCTTATCCGCACTCATGCGGTGGTCTCTTCATCATCATTAGACAATAAAAAATATTAAACATTTTTACCAACATTCCAAGTGTTACAAACACACATACCTATACACCCTCCTAATAAAACCGATTTCTTATTTTTATAATCCAAGAAGGGTATCCTAAAATTCATTGAACACCTTTTCATCATCATCATCATCGTTTCAGCACAAAACAAAAAGCGCGTCACTTGAACGAACGAAAAATTCGTTCAAAATCCAAAATATTTACACACACACACAGAATATGAGAGTGGAAAAAAATCAATTCATGGGTCAAATTATAAAAATAAAAAAAATAATAACAAATTCAAGATGAAAGAAAGACGAACGAAAATTCTTGGAAAAAAGGATCTTCTTATATACTTTTATATATTCTCTCGTATACATCGTAGTCGTTTCGTTCAATATGAAAAACGTAAAGTAATAAGCAATAAAGACAAGAAGAACACAAACTGACAGAGTACAGCAAAACAAAAACAAAATTGGAATTACAAGACGAATAAAAGAATCTTCTTCTGCTTGCTTTTCTTTTAATAATATAAATATGTATTTAAGAAGAAAACCAAAGATTCTTATATATGTATATATCGAGTTAGTTTCTTGTTGTGTTTTCGGCAAAAATTAAAATTAAAAATAAGACGAAAAAAAAATGTTTTAAGTTTATTGAATTATTATTTTCCTGTCTTCTTCATTTCACATCTCACAATATCTCGTCGTCGTTGTCGTATGAAAAAAATAATAATATAAGAAATGTGTGGTGGTTACTTTACTTTACATCTGATGCTGTGTCTTTGATTCTTCTTTGTAGTATATATGTATGTATATATGTATATACGCTTATTAATAAATGCGAGAGAACAAAATTAATTCGAATACCGGTATACTTCGATTTACGTAATCTTTTAATTTTTTTTTAACTTAAATCAATAAATTTTATCGAATGTATATATAGAGAATTAAGTTGAACAATTTAATCGCAGTAAATTTAAAAAACTTATTCATTTAAAGGAAAAATATTCAATACGCAAATCAAGTGTAACCTGTATATATATATGTATATGTACATGTTATACTGTTTGTGTGTGATTATTAATCGACATTTTAGTCGAGAGAACAAAACACAAAAAATTAAAAAAAATCCAAGATTTATTTACTTGTAGTACTGTGTTTCAATTTTTGGTTGACAACAATAAAATAAATAAATTTGAATATTTTTGTGAAATTTGATTCATGTGAATTCTACTGTATACGTATAGAAAAGAATGGAATTGTTATTAGTCGAACTCAAAAATTCACACAAATCATTCAAACTCAACCCACTATCAATGTATATGTTGTGTATTTAGTAATACAATATACATATATGTATATATATATATATATATATATATATATATATATATATATATATATATATATATATATATATATATACATAACTCTAGGTATCGGCTAAATCGATCAAACGACAATTATGTACATATCTAGACAACAAAACTATATTTACCTTGCACGTGTATTGATTTTATCGTTTTTGCCATATGACATGTTGCATCACATACAAAAAGCTCACCTTGAAATTTTGCTATATGTATACATACTACTAATTATTATTTATATTCGACGACACTATATTTGTTCAATATTTAATAATTATTATTAATCGCGCACACTTCTTAAAGGGTTAACACGTTATGTTATTTAAGTATTATAATCTGTATGTGTGTAAGTTATTTTGAATAAATATTTTGTATCAAGTCATCGCTTCAATGATTTTTTTATGTAACTTTGTTGTTGTTGAAAACTAAAATATAAAACTAAAAAAAAAAAATATGATAGTAATAGTAATAATAATAATAATAATCATATAATGTGTATGAGAAGTTTTTAAATAAAAATTAATAATATTTGTTTTGTTTGGTGATATTGATCCAGTGCGGCGCGGTCGGTCGCTCGATGGAGATGGTGTAGTGGTGGGGTCTATTGAGTCGTGCATTGCATATAACAACGCGCTACTACTTTATATACTGATGAACCATTCATTGGACACAATATATTATTGAGGTGCAGCTTATTATAGCAGCTTATCATGCACACTCTGTGAAGAACGCGCGCGATGGTGTATATATTTCTTAAGCAACTGCTTATGGTGAAGATATCTTTCACTCAAGCACCATGTAATTATATTCAGTTATTTATTTGATTGTCTATTTTTTATGTATTTTTATGATGAAGAAAAAGATTTTATTTTTATTTTTTATAGTTAAGCGTGAAGATTGAATTCTTATGTTGTGTTTTATGTTTTCGTAAAGAGTATTAGTAATATACTATAAAAACTTGCGGAAATGGACATTGAACTATTTTTTTTACAATTAGTTTTTAACTTTAAACAATTTTTCTATTTTTATTTCTAATACACAAAAAACAAACAATTTTTAATTTATATACACATTACAGATGTCAATGAGTTATTATTAAAACTTTTGCTATTGTTGTTGGAATAAAAGATGAATTTTATTACTATTAGCTTAGATTCTTCAGCCGCAAATGTAATGGAAAATGGTCAAATATTGTAAATATGTACTTAGTATTTTCCTTACACGTTACTCCGAGTCATTGAAATTCATTATGCTTTCTTTTCTTTAAAAGTGACTATTACAAACCTTGCATTTGAAAGAGATGATATGGATCAACATCATCAATACCAGTTTACTTGCTGGTAACTTTTTCTATAATATTTCCTTAATATATTACCTACCCTTTTGACATGTCACGTGAGTCCGAGCTTTTCTCAAAATCCAAGAACCATCAACTAATTTGACCTTTCAGACCAGTGGTGCTCTCCTAATTTCAAGTGATCCTTCTAATTGGATTATAAACGGATTTGGCGCCAAATACATCATTTTGTTCTGTCTAATTGGATATTCTGATCATTTAGACCATATCGTCGTCTGAATCTATTATTACTGAAGCCGAGCTATTTTTCATAATATTCGCCATTCCTCTCGCCATCTCTAAAGTGACTCACATTGAATGACTTTTCCCTCAATCTTCAGGTAGCAAGGTGTTGATCACAGCAAACTGCTGTTGGTTTACCATCGATTACTAGGATACGTAATAACTCTGTTGTTTTTAGTTTACTTGTACTGAATACAAAATTCCATGGTACCGCAGTCATACTGCTTGATAAATGATTAGCTTTTAATGCCTCTAGAATTTCTCAAAAATTGGCATGCTTAATCGCTGATCGAGGAACTTTTCTTGAGGATTAGATAGATATATGGTTTCTTAACCCAATGTGACGACGCAATTGTTATGTGGTTGCTTCTTGTGTCTGTGACCGAACATTTGAAATAATTTATGACTTTTTGCCACTCTCTCTCTTCAATGACTTTTCCAGTTTTATTTTTTCAACTCCAACAACTACTTTTCCTAATAATCGGATAGTTATCCACGATCATTATTATTTATCTAGAGTCGTCACTTCAGTCATTCCAAATTTTTGAAAGCTTTTTTTCTGAAGATGTCTGCTGTAACGAAAGATTTGCATAATGCCTGGAACATTTTAATTTAATTCATAGCTGTAAAAAATATTGTTTTTATTTGTTTATAGTATACATTAAAATCCTTTAGTTTAATTTATTTATCTGTAACTAATTAATTATGGCATTGAAATTATATGTACCAAAATACGATGCTACGGTTTGTAAATTGATTAATTTAAGTGAAATTATTATTTTTTTAAACACGGAAGGAACACATATAAATAAAAATATCCTTGGTGGCGATTTTAATACATCATTGATGTACAGATTATCCTTGCCACTCCGCTAGGTCACACATTATCACATTTTTGTTGAATCTTCGCCCACTCTTAAAAACTGTAACATGATTTATGAATAGCCCCCCATAAAATAACGGTCTTCCATAAAATATAGGCCTCCCATAAATATAAAATTCTTATAATATTTTTAAGCTTTCTGTAAAATTTGAAATATCAGTGAAACGGATCATATTGTACGCCAGAATCCTATTGTATTCTAAGTATTTTTGGAAACTAGTAATGAACCACTAATCATTAATAGCTAGTTAAATTTAAACCAACAAATTAAAAGATTTTTTTTTGTATACTCGCGATTCGCGTTCGAAAAACTGCGTATATATTCAAAAAAGTCGCAAAAATATTGTTACAAAAAATCACCTTTTTCGATCGCGATAAGATATAATTATTATATACCATTCCATATATATTATTTATGTACATTATATACAATTTATCGATTAATTAACGTTGACGATTTTAATGACTCGCAAATTTATGACTTTGTATATAATTTGTTATGTATGGACTTAAAGTAAATCACGTACAATTATGGCCAATATATGTGTACATGAGAGTGTTTTAATTAGATAATTGTGTTTTTTTTTTGTTGAAAATTAAATGCGCCATACACAATGGCCATCACACTAAAAATATCACTAAAAATATACAAACTAAATGTATAATCATAATTCAATAACATCCGGTATGAATCTACACACTGTATAAAATACATACATTTTTAAGTGAAATTATATTTTCTTATTTTTGTTCGAGATTTAAGATTATTTTTATCTTACAATTTTTTTTTTTTTTTAATGATTACAATATGATTTTTTATAATATGTGTTTTAACCTCATTTAGTTGTTGTGTGTGTATGAAAATTATTTAAATCGACGAAAATTACTTACAAGATTTAACCCCAAACAAGACACAAAATATGTGTATACAACATTATATATAAATATATATTATTTCCATAAATAAATTCGATCAATTTTATTTTTAGGATCTAAAAATTTTTCCAATGAAAAATTAAAATACATGTGGAATTTTTTTTTAAAATATAAATGAAAAATCTATAAGTCGAAAATAGATAGATAGGCATGTGGTATATGAATAGACATATGTACATCTTGTACTGTTGTGGGCTTGCTTGCTTTATTTTATTTTATAATTATAATACATAATAATTCTTATTTTATTTTAAACAAGATACCAACAAAAAAAATTGTTTTTTTTTGACAATATACCAGCTGTTTTATGTTGATAAACTATAATATACTATACTACTAAATAATACATGTATAAATATTGTAATATGGCACGAGCCTCTTACATATACATACATACACATAAAACTCATAATACTATGGAAAAAAAATAGTTTAACCTCAAGAACTAAATCGCTTTCTTATAAAAAAAAAAAAAAAAATTAAAAAGGCGAAAGAAATACAGAAAGAAAACAAGATAAAGAAATAATAATAAGAAAATAACACAATATGTTTTGTTAGATTTCATCATCATCAACAAAACACAAGGCAAAACAAAGCAAGAAAAATAATAAATATAAATTTTCACTCAAAACTATTGAGTGTTTTTTTTCTGTTTTGGTATACAGGTAGCACCCGTATTATACGAGCGCTTAGTATGCGTGGCATGAAAAAGTTATTTAAAATCATTAAATATTTAAAATTCAATATTCATGATTCAACAAATAATTCAAAATAAAATTTTAATCAAATAAAAAATATTTAAAATTAACAAGTTTTTATAAACTTGAAACTACAAACAAAACTAATGCGTTGGCCATAAAGCTTCCCAATTTCAAATCTTTGTCTGGTATGAAAATATTTTAGGTCCGCGGGTTTCTGAGTAGAAGTGTCGTGCAGGTTTATTTCACATTACCGCTAAGAACGCTGTTTTATGGTAGTTGGAGGGTCATTGAAATAATATTATATATGATTAAATTTGCTTTTCAGAAAAGTGCAAGCAAAACAAACACAAAACAAAACTGCTAATATATAATAGTAAAAGCTGAATATGATTACATCGAGCACGGCAAACCATATTGGGGTCTTCATTGAATGGGCAAATATATTCTGATGAAAGCTTTTGTTTTGCAGACACGAATAAAACAATTCACTTGTTAAAGCACATACAAATAAATTATTCCGAAAAGGTAAGGCTGTCAGACGTACGGGTTTCGGAAGGAATGTCCTTGGATCAATTTGTCCTTCCCGAAAATAATATCCTTCACATTTTTAAATCATTTGCAAACTTAAATACTCGAATTAAAAAAAATAATGTATTGGTTTTGAAAAATACACATATTCCGAAAAACCATAAAATAAAAACCAATATCTATAGAACAAATCGAATGGACTTTTGAATATTTGAAATTGGAAAATTAAAGAAATGTTAAAACCAGAATATACATATATAGATAACGGATATTTGAGGATTTTAGAAAGGAGCTAACATCTCATGAGAAGCATAAACAAACACAAGAAATTTATTCTTTTAGCCGATGACCGTGTTTGAACCTATAGTAAATGGAAGTTTTCTGAGTTATGGTCAACATTTCAGTAAATCTCCTCGCAACTGTGTTCATATTGGAAACTCATTTTTCATTTTGTTGTGTAGAAAAAAGGGGAATTGAAAATTGAAATTTTTGGGATTCAATTGGACTTTTAAGTAAATCCCTCGTATTTTTAAGGCCTTAAATAAAACTCAGAGAAATTCTATTTGTATATTAATATAATTTAAAGAAAATAACTTGGCATCGTTCAAAATCTTCAGTAACCAGGCCTAATCGCAGGACTGCAAGGCTTGTAATTTTTTGTAATGTTTAGAATTAAGACTTATGTCCTTTAAATTATTTATTTTTGTGCATATGAAAAATGTACAATATCGATGTCCAAGCGGTAATTCAAAGTATTAAACTATCGAATAAAAGTTAATTTCTATAACACAAAATCTATGAGAACCAGAGAGGTTAAACTTACATTTTGAAAGTCAAACTCTTAGACATGTAAACCTTTATCTGGGGTACACAAGTTCTGGATACATTGCTCATTAATATGAAAGACATCAACAGACTATACAAGCTTTTGAGATGAGGGGATGTAGAACGAAAAATTAAAATACAAAATATCCAGAATTTCTGCTGAATTCCACTTTAATTATGAATTATTATGAAAATTAGAAATCGTTTGAAATGTCAAATTTTCAAACGATTTATAATTTCCAAAAATCTAAATAGAATATTCAGTTTTGAATTTAGTACGTAAGATCTCCAAAATCAAAAATCGGGTTTCAATTTCAATTTGTAAAAATCATTTGAAAATATCCAGAAACAGAATAACGGTAAAATCTAATATTGTAAAGCTGATGGATTTTCAAATGTATGTATACATATTTCAAATTTGTGAACTCCATTAGTTTAAATTGAAGCCTAGATAAAATTCCGGTTCAAAAATTGAAATTTCGATGAACTCACATTTTAGTCTCATTTTAGTCCCAGAATTCCGAAAATTTGAGGTCGAAATGTAAAATTAAATTTTGTAATATCGTTCTTATCGAACATATTTAAACAATATCAGTGTGTGTATTTTGGAAACAATTTCGTACATCGACTTTTACCAAAATTTCCCATTATTCGTTTTTTATTTATTTATTAGAAAAGGACTTAGACATATTTACAATCACTTCTATATGTAGCACTTTCTATTTAGGTTTTAGAAGACAATTCAATTAACCAAAATACATACAGATATATATACAAAACAGTGAAAGCTTTTTACTTTTTCTAGAAAAAAGTTACAAAAAGAGTCTGCTATTGTTGTGAAAGTCCTATTATTCCTATTTTTGCTTTAACTATAAATACGAGAAAGAGAGATATAATGTCTATCTGTCTTAAGATAAACATTTTTTTGAAAGTAAGAGTTGATTGAAAATTAGACAATACCCAATAACAACAACAACCACTATAAAAACAAGTAAATTCAAATCGTGATTAGATTAAAATATTTGTTTCGTATTTTTTGTTATGTTTTTTAATTATATCAAATTATAGCGATTATGATATAGTCTACACATTTTAGATGAAATAAAATGTTGCATGATGTTGCATAAAGATGAAAATGTTTTTTTTGTAATTTTTAGTATATAACAAGTGTTTGAGGTCTTTATACTGTATATGTATATATATATATAGGCATCTATGTATGATTTATATAAGTCCCCTTTAATAATAAATAAGAAGATGTAAAATATGTATATAAAATAACAACAACAAATTTAGATTCGATTCCTATGGGAAAGGTCTAGCTAGTTATAACAGATATTGTAGTATGTATACATGTACATATATACATAAAAAAATAATAGTTTTGATTTTCTTACAATACACAACAAACTTGGAGGGTATGAGAAGATTTTGTTTTATGTTTTATTATATTATGTGTATTTTTGTCGTGGGAACATATTTTATTTTTGGTTTTATTTTTTTTTGTGTTTTGTGATGCGAGGTTGTTACTGTATAAAAAATTATGTTTCTTATCAGCACAAATTTTTTTTTCGTTGATAATTTTATTATTATTGTGATTCAATTTGTTTGAGCGTTTAACAAGACATATATACTTACGTGTATATAATTATATATATATATATATATATATATATATATATATATATATATATATATATAATATATATATATATATATATATATATATATATATATATATATATATATATATATATATATATATATATATATATATAATATATATATGCTTATGCTTATACACATACGTACATATATGTATTATACGAAATACAACATTTATTTTATATCTAAATATAGACTTTCACTACTGTACATATAGTAGTCGTAATTAGTCTTAAACAGCCCACTAAATAAATCAATTAATTTCAATGTTTATGTGCAGTGTGTACTTTGTAGGTGGAAATATTTTGGTCTGGTAATCCATATTTGGACTGAATATATATGTATATATACAAATATACATATGTACGCATTACTATAGGTAGATTGATTGACCACAAATAAAAACTCGTAATAATTAATTAATGTTTATGCATATACAAAAATAAAAGCCTCTACTAGCCTTCGTCATCTTGAACACAGGTGAGTAACATTGTTTGCCACTGCACACATAACAATTTTAATAAATTTTATAATTCCAGAACCTTCATGCCTATTATATATACGTACATACATTTGTATACATATTTTTCTTATGTCTTTACAAAACTTACAAACGATTTCCTTTTATTTATATATTCTTATACAATTTTTTTCAATATATATATATATACATATGTATATGTATATATTATCTACATATATACTCAGAATTGTTGTTAAATTGTGAGGGATTTGGTTTAATAATAATAATACATAATAATAAAAAGCTTTTCGTTCAAAATAACAAAAAAATAATAAATCTCTGTTCTCATTCGATTCGATCACACGAGACAAAAAACAACATACACACAACTTATTATATTTTATTTCGCTGCGCTTAGTCTTAGCTTATATGCGAGTATAAATTTCATTCAATATCTTATATCAACGAACGAACGAAACAACATACTATAATAAACCATACCAACTAATAAACATCTTTAATTTTCTATTGATTTTGATTCACGTTTTCTTAAACTCAACAACAATAACACAACAGCAAATTGAATAGTTTATAAATAGTAATAGTACTCTCTCTATACATACATTAAACTTATATACACAAACGTATTTAGGAAAAAAAAGTAACATAATAATGTACAATAAAGAAAGAGAACGGAACGGAACAGACGATTATGATTATATGACATCTGGAAGTGGTTGTGTGAGAGAAATGAATATAAAATGTGTACAGGTAGCCCATATTTAACACGGAGCAATTAGTTAAGTCAAATTTTTATAAAATATTTATCTCAATTTGTTAAAAATACGAATTCATGAATCCCCAAAAGTTTTCTCAATAAAAAATTCACTTTGCAATTTACCTGAATTTACGGAAAAATTTGTAAATTAAATATAACTGATAAACATTTGGTTTCAAAATAATTATAATTATAATCGCAATACCTCTTGGATTATAACTATTACCATTCCATTAGCTGTTAGCATTGCCAAAGGAGGCACACATCGTCTGTCAATTTTATGCGGTAACAAATTAAAAGAATTTACAATTTGTTGAAATGGTTTTAATGTTTTTATTGAATATATCAGTCAAATTTGATCTGAGATTGATTTAATTTTAAACCTATCGATTACATTCACTATCAAATAATTCTCTAATTCCATATTGGCAATTAATAAAGACCACGATAACATTTCAAACACCCACAACAATATTGTTTTTTTGTTTTCAGTTATGATTGATACTAAATTATAAAAATGTCAAAATGATTTATAAATATCACATGAAAAATACTCTTACCGCGATCACAATTATATTTTAGCCAAATGAAACAGGCTAAAATTCAACGGCTTTATTGGAAATGGAGGAAATTCTTTCGCCAAAAAAGGCAGAAAAATAGAAATGGCGGAGAACTCACCGTTTATAGAATAACATTGTGAGTTGTCGCAATTCTATGCGGCCAAACTAGAACGCAGTTGATTAAAGTAGCGTACATATATTCATTCATTTTAAAACTTCATAAAATCATTGTTAATGATAATTTTTAAAAATGGGTTAAATATTCAGCGCACGACTAAATTACTTTATATAATCTTTAGAGAACACTCTACTCGATACTAGGATTTGACAGATAATGTCAAAAGTCATATCGTAATTTCACTAATTGACACATCGACATTCATTTTAATGCTTCAATTATATGATATTATCTAATCTCTTTGTATGGCACCTTTGTATGGCATAATCATATAATTCAATTCTATTTTAGTTTAGATTAAACAAGAAATATTATTAATAAATTCTTAATTATCGTCTTCTTATATACGTATTCATATATTATGAAGTGAAATATTCAGATTTAATTTTGGTGAAGCAACTTCAGATTTATTATAAATGAATTTAGATTATTTTTGTTTTTAAGCCACGACTAAGCTAATAAAATTTAGTAACTGACTTGGTTTAAATTTCAATTTAGCTAAATTTTTAAATCTTCAGCGTGAATTAAAAATAATAAGTCAATAAATAGTTCAGTGCCTATATTAGTATAGATTTAATTATTTTACGTCAATCTGCAATTTACAAAATTAATAAAAATACTAATTTATTGGCTTAACATTACAAATTAATTTTAGAAAAGCTTTATACGATGCGAGATCAGATACGTATTAGAGCTCTACTAATCAGATAAAAGTATATATTGGGGTTATTATTCATGAATTAGAATTAAATTTGTTTTAATAATTTTCAAGATTGTATATACATATTTAACAATATCATTGCATCAGGACCGTGACGAGTTTGAAATCTACGTTGATACTTACCACGCGCCTCCAAACGTTACCTATGTAACTTAAGTTACCTATTTTAAATTTTTTTATTTAGTATCTATTACAACTGAATTATAATTCATCTAGTAACTTATCTAACTCTAAAGCTCAGTACATAACTGCGGGAGTGCAGGAGTCCGAGTAAGGAAATTTTCAACTCGAGTGTGATGAAAAAGGAGGAGCTTATGTCAAAATGGCGTACTTTGATTGGTAGAGAGTGAAGTGTGATTATTTTTTCGACTGACTCCCGCAGTTATGTACTGAGCTTCAAGGCTTCGTTCTTCGAAGCCATATCTGACTGAGTCTGTGTTGGTCAGAATACGGCGCATAGCTACATTTTGATGTTGAGCGAGTCACTGTACATGTTTCTTTGCAAGGTTCTTGATTTCCTCGGTAACGTACTCCATCTTTAAATCCTTATGAAGATTGTCGTTTCTAATGTACCATGGTGCGTTAACAATGCCAAGTAAAACTTTGTTTCGAAAGGTTTGAATTATATCAACGTTGTTCTACTTGGTACAACCCCACAGTTGTATACCATATGTCCATATAGGATTAAGTATCTGCTGTATACTGTTAGCTCGGATTTTCTATCTAAGACCCAGTACATTTTCCTGTATTTGATGTTTAGTTCTTCTTTTTTCTTTTTCACGTGCTCTTTCCACTTGAGTATAGCATCAAGCGTCATGCCGTCAAGTATTTGGCCCTATTTGCATGGGGGATTTGCTGTGAGTTCAGATGGATTGGTATGAAGTTTACTTTTTTGTTAGTGAAGTTGACGTGTATGGATTTCGTTTCGTTGATCTGAATGCGCCATTTCTTTGTCCAGCTACATATTGCATTAGTGGCATTTTGTAATTTACCACTTGACTCTTCAATGCTATCTCCAATTGCTAGGATTGGAGTATCATCCGCAAATGTTGCAATGTTTGCTCCTTTTGTATTTGGTACATCTCTTGTATAAAGTAAATACAATATTGGTCCCAAGACGCTTCCTTGTGGAACTCCAGCCGATATTGGTTTTAGATCAGAGTACTCATCTTCAAATTTAACGCGAAAGTATCGATCAGATAGATAAGATTTTAATAAGTTTTAATTTCACTTAAGTTACCTATGATTAATCTAGGTGAATGATTGTTTGTAATTCCTTTAAAGTAAGGAAAGCAAATTTGTCGAAAATATTATGTGTACGAAAGCAAATTTAATTTAGTATTTATGGAGCCAATATGAACATTCATAGAAAATAATAAAGGAAGCGCCAGTTTCACCAATACCACGGTTCGCATAATTTACTATCGAATTCTGAATAATGATATTCGAATAGTATTAATTTTCAGTTACTGTTGAAGTTGATACTTGATATTCTGTAGTTATATAAAGGCGACCACATTATGGTTGAAAAGCGTAATTTTAACATCTTTATGATTTTTTATGTGAAACTCGACCAAAGCTAGGAATTTATCTTGGCCGTTAGTCGAGGAATACCTGTACTACAAAATTTATAATGAATTAAAAGATTTTCTATATACATATATGTATGTACCTATGTACATATTGTAATTTAGACTTAAATTTTATTTTTGCTTCAAATATGACAGTACTAACTATTTTTATTTATTAATGTATATAAAAAATTTAGTAGTTTATTTGTATTCTCAAATTGTTTACTCACGCAAACTTTTAAAAGTTAATATTTAATCTCTAATCATCTAGGACTGGAGGTAAACATAGCTATACCAACTGCAGAAATTGCAATTTGGCATTCGTTATATTTTAGAACGTCATTATCGTTTTTATTACTATCTCTCCGCAAACCAAATCAAAGCCACTATTAAGGCCGAAAAGTTCAATACCAGATTTCTAAACTTCACAATTGGACTTGATTTGATTTGTTAATCGGTGAATTTGATAGGTAAGCATTCCCGCTTTTATTAGTCGTTAAAGATCTTTCTCAAATAGCTAAATAAACTTATTGGTTGGAAACAACCAAGTTGAAGGAATTTATTTAAAATTGGAGTCCTAAGGAGCATCTGAATCTTGTCAATACCCGAAGTTTAAGCGGGCGAACTCACTTAATAACTGAAATTAATTCTTCATCTGCTAGGATTATGTCCACATTAGTGACTATGTTGGTTGATTCGATTTCCTCTACAAATATTCCTTATTTCAGTTATCCAATAAATTTGAAATGTTTTTGTTTAGGAGTGCCCCTAATGCATTACATTTTTCTACATTTGTAAAAGAACGAGTGTCATTTTTAACATCCTTAAGTGCGGAGGAATAAATCGAGATTGATCAAAATCTAGATCATTTCTCGATATTCGTATTTTTAAATAGTCTCCTTTGTTTTTAAATGAGGATATCAGAATCCAGTAAGTTGTTTTCGCCTAATATTTAAATTTGATAAGTTGTTTTATCTCATCCGTCAACTATATAGGCGACCAGAGTGACTAATTGGTGTTTCAGGTCTATATACTTTTCAATCAGCATCACAACAATTAAAGTGGATTGGAATAAAACTATTTCACGCAAATATAAAATTCATGTCGCAGGTGACTCGAAAATGATCGGAATATATGGTTCACACTTAGCGCGTTCCACTTAGAAATTAATCGACCAAGGTACTTATAAAGAACCACTTCTGAGAGGATTGTCTGATCTGATTTTGTCAATACAATACTACAACTTTTCAACTATGACTTCAACAACTATTTTCTTATTAGCTTAAGCGAATGGATATTAGTGGGTATGTGATTGGGCAATGCTCGATATCGAATTATATTCAATTAAGACTAAATACGTAACTGTATTTAAAATTGTAAAGTATCCAATCTTGCTGGTACAATTTTAATACTGAATTTTGAGTGTTGAAATTCGTTTAGAATTTTTGAATAAAACCAGATTTTGCTGGCTCATTTACATAATCGAAATATTGAGTTACCCTGACATAAATCTTTAAACCTATATATAATATAGAAAGATCTGTTTACAACAATTCCCCAACCAAGCAAACAATCGTAACACTAAACCCCAATTATTGATATTTTACTATATACATACCATATATATGTGCATACATACATACATACATATATAAAAACTATACAATATTCTCTCTAATATAGTTTTTTAATTTCATTTTACTATACACCAACCAACTCTATTCTATGTGAAAACTAAAATCAATGACCTGACTTCAACTATGTTTGAATAAAATACATAAAATAAAGCGAATACAAAAAAAAAAAAAAATAAAATAATTGTAATGCTATAGCTCTCTTGATGATGACCCAAGAAGGTCGAAATTAGACAAAAAAAGTTATTGATACGTTAAAATATTGTGTAATTGGAAGCGCGCAACCTAAATACACATCGAAAATTAGCAGCTCTTCTCTTGACTTGAAATTTTGCGCTAAATACAATATTGTCGCTTCTACGCTGTACATATACAACATACATAATATGTAAGTAATGTACATATAGTAAAAAAATATTATAATTATTTTAGTTTATTTTTTATTCTGTTCTTATATTAAATAAAACGGTTCTTAAATTAATTTTTTCTTGCATGAAAAGTTAAGAAATGAAACTGAACAAAAAAAAAAAACTTCAATAATTACCAATTAAAGTAACTGAAAAACTGTTAACGTTGTTTTGTATATTTTATTATGTATTATGTATATACGTATGTATACACAAGAATGTAAAAAAAATAAGAATGTCATCTCTTATGCTTATTAACATACTACAAAAAAAAAATAAAAAATTAAGAAATTTTAGAAATCTTACATAAGATCTCGTCGTTTAGGGCAAACCCTAAATTAATTGTTAATTAATTTTTACGCCTTGACTTAGACACAATGTATGTACGCAATCACTATACATACAATCTTCTACCTATATATAATAATGCCTTATATACAAAAACGAAAATCTACTCAATGTCACAAGATTGAAGATTAATCATGCATAACAAACAATTGATGTCATTCTATATATTTATACATATATACATATTATACATATATATACATAACATATTTGGAACCGCCACCACCACCACCACCACCGCGCACACCATACCACCTATTTTGACTTTCATAATCACAATTTCTGTCTAAACAACATAACTAAATTTATTTCCTCTTGAATTTTTAACAGTCTTACAATCAATCATGTATATAGTATACCAAAAACAAAACAAAAACAAAAAAAAAAACTTTCAAAGCTTTCAACTAATCCATCATCTCAGAAATCGAATCGCGGTATATACTACATATTACACACGATACCAAATTAAGTCGCGCGGCGCGCAAATTTGTGTCGTATATAATACATAGATTCGATTTAATTACATTGTATGTCTTGAATTAAAGATGCTTCTTTATATTTACTTATCTAATAGTTTTGTTGTTGTTGTTTTAAAAGTATAATATTCAAAGTATATCTACAGATATTAATTTTAATGAAATTAATAGAATTTTCAATAGTAGTACATTTTTTTTTGTTTAAATATAAAAAAATATAACTGGGACAAGGCTATGTATTGGTTTGTATGAAATGTAGGTGAATTATATGTGAATAGAGAAAAAATATAGTTTTTTTTTTTTTGTTTAGTAGTTTAGTCGTTATGTTGATTACAGAGTTTGAAAACTATTAGAAAGTATAGTGTATGTATTTGTGTGAGTAGTTTTTCTATTTTGGATAGTTTTTCCGTAAAATTTCATAATTCGTTATTTATTATTATTAACACTATATAGTACACGGTTATCGATTTATGAATGAAATAATATGTATTGTGTCGTGAAAACCCCGCGGTTATAAATGTGTTAAAAAAAAAAACAAAATGATTTATATAAATATCGTGATCAATTAACCATTACATCAAATTTAACATTTTTAAGAATTAAAGTTTTTTGTTTTTGGTTTGTTTTTGCAATAGCTGTGCGATCAAAATTTATGTTGATGAACGAATCATAGCCAAATAAATTAAGGTTTGTCAATATGATTGTACATGAAATGGATGTCAGTGCCGAGCTTTCGTAATTATTTGGCGTGGAGAAAATCAAATGGGTATTTATTATTGTTTTAAGATTTTATTCTTAATTTTTAACATTTATTTAGGTAAATGTAGAAATACGAGATGCGCAAGAAAGTTAAGTTGTCTAAACATATTCTTTATATCACATAAACTAGACCCTGATCGGTTCAGTGTTCCAGAAAATTTATTAATCGCTTAAATTATAATTGTTTAACGCAATTAGTTCTATCAATATTAATAACCAATTGAATTAAATTAAGCTTAGGTGATCGATCGTAGGTTATGATGTATCTTTCAAATTTGAAACAATCCATTTAGAATTAGAATACAGATCAAGGTGGAAACGCCTCACATATTGATATATTTTGTATCTCCAACCCAGTAGTATATTCATTAATTTTTAACACCGTTTAATTCACAAATAGTTTAGCCAAATCTTTAGCCGAGCGATATTGGGAAAATATTGCTGAAAAAGTTCAATTAGAAAAGTAAGATGCAATTATGTTTCTAACTATTTCAATATTAGGCCTAAGAGGCGATCGATTTTAGAAATTCATTTTCCCATAGTAAGAAAATCATAACTATTAAGAATAACGGAAATGTTGTTGATCTTCAATCTGTTTTAACTAGTTTTATATCGATTAACTACGTGTTACGATTATTGGAAATATGTAAATTATTGATCTAGAGTTTTTCAACTAAAACGTCCGTTTCGAAATACAATCTGCATGCGAAAGGTGATCCTACGAGATCTATCCAATCATAGTTTTGTAACATTTAAGATTGATCAAGCAATGATCGTAAATTTAAAAGTTTATTAGTTTTGAAGTTTTAATTACTGATTGCGTTCCGACCAAATAAATTTATACCGAGCGCATAAATTGGATCGCAGATTTAAACTTATTCGTAAATGTCATTGTCATGACGTGATATTATAATTAAGCTTAAGCTTAAGTTTGTGTCAATTTTGTTAATCATGAAATATTACATTTAAATGAAGGTATTGTAAGAGAACTAATCTTGAAAGAAAATTAAACTTTCGCACCAAATTCAGTAAGGATTTTTAATTGTTAATCTTCTCAGATGAACGTTTAATAATCTAACAGACATAGTAGTGGTATGCTTAATAGTTGTTGATTCCAAATTTTATATATTGAAATTTGAAATAATAAATAAAATTTTTCAAATATCCACATTTTTAATAATAGTTTGTTGAGCAAATCATAGATTGATGTGTAGATAAGTCTCAACAAAACAGTAAAACTGTTTGATATAAATTAATTAATCAAATAAATATTTTGCGATATGGTGATAGGTATCAAACCTAGAAAAGTGTTACTGAGGCAGCTATTTGGCTCCAACGGTTTCGATCCTGAGCATGGTCTTCATACTATCTAAGACAATCTGAAGAGGCCAAGTCGTTCTCTACATCGTGGAGCCATTGTCGCCTGTAACGTCCTCTGCGCCTACCATATGATGGCCCTCCTTTCAGAGATCGCTGCACAATTCGTTCCAGATCAGCACGCAGAACGTGACATTATTTCATGTACAATATCGGGGATCTTCATCAGATCTCGATATTGTACAGGGCTCGGTATGTACCATCTACCTCGCGTTTTGGGCCGTAAATCAAAATTTAATATCTTCACTCACACTGTTATCGTGAGTGATAAGAGAACTCAGATATTTAAACCTCCTCACTCCCTCAAACGTTTAGTGGCCACTACTAAAAACTGGTGTGCCATTGTCCCTATAACCAGAGATCTAGTATTTCGTTTTGGACTCATTGATCTAGAGTCCAACTGAAGATGAAAACTCGACAATTCACATGATTTCTTTCACTCCTTTGCAAATTAGTCCAATCACGCATATTTTAGATGTTAAGCTGAGGTGTTCCAGTTTTACGAAAGATGTACTCCAACATGAGATTAAAGAGCAACGGGGACAGAACCCTGCCGAACACCTGAGTTAACTACAAAAATTGTCGATAGCCCGTTCTCAACTTTAACAAAGCATTGAGACTGCGTCACATATAATTATATAATTATAAAAGAGCATTTATGATTTGGTAATTTTTGTCTAATTATACGTATTTGGTTGTTTCTTCTGCGTAGATTCTTCATTATTTTTTTATGCAGCTAAAGTTGGCGTGTCGTCAGTGTCCTGTGATACTCCTCTCTAGATTTCTGACAGTTAAATGAATAATAATAAATAAATAAATGAATAAATGTCGTTTAGTTTTATTTCTAAAGAAAACAGCAAATTACATTGACAGAAATGTTCCTCACTTTTGGTTAAGTGCTTTATATTAAACTTTATCAAAAGCCTGTATAAAGGCCAAAACTATCGTTGAGCAGACTATTTTCTTCTCTAATAATATTGGTTATTCTGTAGACTGATCTATTGTTGATTGATGATTACGAAGTTTGACTAAAGTTTTGCTTGGCAGTTCCTAAAATGTTTGCAGCCATATTGCAGCAATAACCATGAGGTTTATTCTGACTCATAGTAACTTTTATTTCATGCGTGACTTCATTTTGGTGTAGGTAATAGCTCCATTGCTATTCCAAGATCGTTAACCATTTTGCTATTTAAGGATGGCTGCTTTGGTAGAGTACTCTAGTTCCCTTTGAGGGGTTTTAAATACTTTTCGCGTTAGCTCTTCTTGGAATAACTTGTAATACCCTTGGGTTCCTTGTTGCAGGATTTTTTGTGTGTGTCCATATGCTTGACATTGTGGTATAGCTTAGCTCTTTTTCAAGGTAGAATATTTACTTCGCAACCCAACATTTTCTTGAATTGATATATCTTTTTTCTGCATTGATAGATAACCACGTCGATAGGTTCTTTAGTTCTTCCTTTTGGCATAGTTGATGGTTTAGCCGCATTAAAATGTAGATTTTTAGCCATTACTCTGATTAGCGTGATTGGTTTGTTTTCAAACGTGTGCCAATAATGACTTCCTTCATTTCACACATTCGATTCATCAACTTTGTATGAAATTTAACCACATGTATTATTATTGAGAGCGATGTTTGATCATGGCTATATAGAAGAAGAACCACCAAACGCTAGTGGCTGGTTTAAAATTATACGAACTCTATTGTTAATATAGCCAGGGACTGGGAAAATACATTTAAAGTAAGCTCTAATTAGACATTTTATGATTCAAACGAAATTGACTTAAACCATTCAACAGGGAATATAATATATATGAATGAAATGTGTTAAATGACTGTTATCGAGCTTCAGAAATTGTCTAATCTTTAGCTATGATTTCATCTTCAATACATATTGATAGATTTTTCCTTTGCTCGTTAACTATCTTAGGATCTACAGAAGATAACTATACAATCAAACCAATTTTTCTCGAGATTTGTCAAATGTTAATTTTATTGTAACTTTCTCCACTCACGACATTTACGACAAATTTATTAAGGTTGATAGTGCAATCGATCATGTCACATGATATACGATTTACTCCACATTCTACACCGCGCAGCATAACATAATCCACTATCTGATCTGTCTCTAGTTGTATGTACGAGTATATATATTATACAAAACCTTGACAAAAAAAAATCTTACATACATACCAATACTTATCTTGCTTAGAGATACACAATTATTATATTATTATTTATCTAATCGTATATTATACTAGTATTTATATATACTCGTAGTATATACATACTGCGTTTAGTGTATAAATTTAAATTAAATTAATTAATCACATTGATCTTAGGTCAAAATTGGCTTTATTATTGTTGTTATTATCATAAATAATTACAATTCGCTTATTATTTATCATTGACGAAATATAAAAATACAAACAAAAAAATCTTAGCGCATATTTGCATAAAATATAGTGTGTACACACGATTTATGTTCAAAAGGCTTCGATTGTCGCTAAAATTCGCGTGACTTTTTGAAAAATCGGGATTTTGTTTTTTGTACCTTTGGATGTGTATTAGTATATGATTCCAAATCTGTCTCTCGCTCATATATATGTATATTATTGTGTATACATTTTATTAGGTAGTTTTAATATTACGACGATTTTTTTTTGTAGTTTCGACCGTCACAAAACAATAAGCAAGGACAAATTAATTTTTTTTTTCGCTTATAATTGCGCGTTCAACAAAAATATAAATATAAATGTACATAATATAATAAGTAGAAATGAAATTATGACAAAATATTAAATATTTAAAGTTTCAATTACTATGTGTGCCGTCTATATAATCTATGTATGTATGTACATTAAATACGTTGTATATAGTATGACCCTGTTTTTCTTTGGTATATTGTGTGTATTGTACATAATATTGTAAGTTGTAACCTCAGAAAGATCTCGCTCTCTAATCAACCATAACCAATCATCATCATCGCACATAATTTAATTTCCTCGTTTTCACTACTCGTATATATGTATGTACACATAGACAGTACTAGTAGATTGTAAAATAGTGTATTCATTTTTGTAAATATTTTCTATATACATACATAGTTTGCAAAAACCTATACAACAGTCAATAAATTAAAAAAAAATTTTTTTTTATAAAATAATCGAAAGATAAGTAAAATCCCCACATTTCTATATATAAATATATGTATTATTGTATATAGACGGACGACTTACGTATGTATGTATGCTATTTGTACATAATATAATTTTACTATTTTGTTGTGTATTGTGCATTATTTAAACGTCATAACAGGTCAAACTATACTATATATTATATACACAACTACAAAACTATTGCAATTCGATGAACTGAAATATTTTTTTTTTTTTATGTTCGTACGTACATACATATATTGAAAGTTTTATTGAATCACTTTGCAAAAATAACGAACTGAACAAAATTGGTTATATTGCGCGAATACGCGACGATGAGGAAATATTGTGTTTATTTTGTAAATGGTCGATCGCGGTTATTTTGGGGAGGTGGGACTAATATATATATATATATATTATATACTTGTATGTATACTAGTAATTTTGCCACCGTGTACTGTATATAATTTTTGCTATACTTTATTTGTTTATCGCGCTATTAAAAAAAAAAAATACGTATTATATAGATATGTATATATACTTATATACATACAGTTATTATGTTTTGATTGAATTTCTCGGTGTAATTGTGCATGCATATAATATAAGGTTTGATAAGACTCAGTACTTATATAATGAATAATTGAATGAATTTTTATTTGAATAAATGTGTTTTAGCCTGATCGATTTTTATTTATATTGGTTTTCTATTTTAAATACCACCTTTTCAAATATCAATTGCTGTCTTTTAAAATCACAATCCAATGTTTTTTCAGGTAATACAAACCTTTTGAAATTTCTCATTAGAGATTGTAATATAATGGTCATTATTTAAAAATAATTTCTAAAGATGAAATTCAAAAGATTTTTAAAAATGTAGTTAAATTGAAAACGGCATTTAAATTTAACAGAGTTCTAGAAGCCGAAATGTTTACACGTATGAACAATTCTACTAAATACCAAAAGTATAATTACACCTATTACTGTATTATCCCACTCATTTTGATGAATTTATAGATTTCCTTATTATAAGCTGTCCCTCCCGCATTCATTAAACTCGTTAAGTTTCTTCCATCTTGAAAAATATTGGTTGCTTTTCAGCTCCATTTATTAAAACTTCTTTCAAACCATTCCCACATACGTTAATCCCATAAAACCAAGGATGAACGCCCTACTTTGCTTTACTCATCCTTTTAATTACATTCATTCGATCCTTGTAATTATCACACATACACACTTATCTGGATTTATTATTAAATTCAATTTGGTAATGCTTTTCTCCTCTGTGTGATGTACATATCTAAAGAATCGACATTGTTTTCAGCTTTCGTAAGTCGCCGCATAAATTGTTCTTTGTTACTACACAATCGAGGGAATATGTTGTAATTTCGACGGAACAACGTAGTCACAATATCCAGATATGCCGCAACAGTTATCATATTGTCCATTTCCAATTCCCATAAAATAAATTTCCACTCATTCGATTGCAAAACATTCTGTCTTTCGTCATTCCATTTATAATTTTTACAAATACATACATTCAATCGGATCTATATCCCTTTTAAGAGTAGAAATCACTCTGCTCTCTTTTCATTTATCCAGTATTTTGGAACTCAGCCATACTGTGCTCAATATTTCAAGCAACTTTTGTTTTGCTGAGTTACTCAACAAGTACATGACTCATTCTATAATTCACTCGATATATGTATTCCAGTGGTGGTAGATTTGGAACCATCTAGCACTCGCATCCCATTCTAATTTTGTTGATGATAATCATATCCATATTATTCTCATTTAATAACATTCGTAGAAATTCGACTTACTTCTTTATGTTCTCACAGACCACATCTTGTGATTACATTCAAGGGATTACTCTTCGCCCTACGAAGAATCCTATTCGCTTCCTTTTATACCAGAATTAATCTTCCTTCGTGTTAATACATTTCACACACTTTATTTCAAATAAGCTGTTATCACCCATCATTCCCGGTGGCAGGCCACTTCAATAGATAATAGTGAAATATAAATGAAATTTGAGAAAAAATTTGCGTGAGTTTCTGAATTTTGAGAAATCCGCTATCTTTGTTTGTATAATTTGGATTTGGTCAACTTAAGAAAAATTTAAAACTGTATTCGGTACAGTAGCGAATAACTTGATTTTTCATTCTGGTTTAATATCATACAACAGATTTATAAATCATATCAAAACTAGTAAAATTATTTTTCAAGTTAGTTATTGTTTATCAAATAAATTAATTAAAGATTAATAAAATTAAAATACTTCAAATATCCAAGATAATTTACAAATTTTATTAAGTGGTTGGCTAGATACCAAGATTGATGATATATTTTATAAAAGTATTGGTGAAATTGGAATATTATTTCAAAAATTATTCTACGGTGGTAGTTATGGTCGTTGAATATCTCATGATCGTCCTACATTTCGGGATGTGCCCAAGTTTGTGAATATATATATATATATATATATATATATATATATATATATATATATATATATATACTCGACAAAATTAACCACTTCTGGTGTATTAGTAAAAATCACGTCTTCAGTTCTGTCTCGTCCAATTTTTATATCTTAAATTTAGCTTAGATTTTAATCGAACATTGTATCGTTTACTAGACCCCTAGTTTTTGAGTCAGCAATGAGAGGAAGCAGTCTAACTAGTTCTGCGTCATGAGTTCAACTAATGATGCTAGATTAAAATTTACAGTAATTCAAATTGTGTCATATATGACGATAATGGTGAATCCGGTGAACATAAGTTGACACAAAGTTGTGAAAATGAGTTGCTTTTAATATTGTTTGATGGTTTGGTAATTTATGTTGTTTTACCCAGGCATTTAAGAGTATTTGTAATATCTTCTTTGAGTTTTGCTCGCTTTATTGATTGGTCCCCAGGATGGTATTCTGTTTACTGTATGTTCGTATCAAAATGAATATATTTAGATGCCTTCAACTGGTGCATAGTAATTAAATTTATGTGTATGTCTGGTTAATGCCAAATGGTTTTGAAATATTTGATTTTATTTTTGTCAGGCATACGAGATACGAATAGTGCTACCGGATGTTAAGCTTTGAGTCTCAGGGTTCTACTTGTTTATGCCCAAGATAAACTTGCTGATTAATTTCCATTTTATGAGATTTTGCTGTGCTATGTAGAACTAAGAATCAGTTATCCTCGTTCCACAACTCCTTGAATTGAAGTGATCTCCGGTTTAATTGAATCCATGGGCAAATTAAGAACATTCTACCTTTCATATATTTATTGATCAAGCACAATTTCCATGTCATTATAGAGCAGGAAATATATCTCTATCCCATTACCTTTAATAATCTTGGCTGACCGTAAATCCTTTTTTGAGTTAATAATTGTTAGATATATGTACATGTAACCATATTAATTGTGAATTTTTAACAGTTTAAAAAAAAATGTCACAATCTAAAAAGCACAATGGAAAAAAATCACTAAATATTTGTTGTGTAAATCACTAAATATACATTGTTTATACTTAGTGAACTAAATAAATTTAGTCAAAACTGCGTTTGTCTGTTTATTTTTATTATTTGCAATATGCTCACTGCTATATTTAAAGTTTTCAAAATCAAAAACAAATAGATTAATTGAAATGACAATAAAGTTTAAAATCTACTTGAGCTTATAGTATGTTAAATGATAACTATTATAGATTTAGATCTTTTGGAAGTGGTAGCCCAGCTGCGTTCAAAAGAAAAAGTCGAATTGATTGTATATAGTCAGATTTATTATCAAACTATGGCTATATACTTTATGGAACTATAGACTACTACATATATATATATTCTAATTTAAAGCTCATTCTTTTATTTCGATAATTAATAAGACTTTTCAAAAATAAATTTAAAAAATTAAGTTCAAATTTACCGTGCAACATCATGCAACTTCGCGTCTCTATCCAATTAAAATTAAAAACAACAAAATACATAAATACAAAAAAAAAATTCTTTTCTGTCTCATATTTCACTTTGTGCAAAAAAATACTTTTATTGTTGACTTTTTAGTTTTAAGCTTAACTAACAAATAATTTAAACACAAACGAATATATATGTACATATGTATATACATTAAAATTGATTTCTTAATTTAATTGTTTTTATTTTATTCATAATTTTGGTTTTGTTTTTATATTATTTGTATATCCATTACGTAATGAATGACATTTAAAAAATGAAAAAAAAAATGGATATATATATATATTATAGTTTTGTAATTCTTAAAGAATTTAATTTTTTTATTTATTTTTTTTTATTTTGATGAGGAAAGACAATCAAGAAATAAATTTAAAAAATAAAGATGTAATCTAATTTTGTGTTATAGTGAATGAGCTTTTATGTAGTACACCAGGTTTTCAGTTTAGTTAAGGTTGGGTTCGTTATGAGTTTTAAGTAAATTTTAAAATATATCGTTTGAACTATTAAAAGTTAAAATATAGTTTTGATGATGCACATCGCTCTAGATTTATTAAAGTATTACCTACTATAGGTATCCTAGTTCCAGTAATTCGTTTGATTTATAGGCTAATATAAATTTAATTAGTTTAAGTATGCAATTCGATGTCTGCTTCCAACAAATTCACAAGTGTGTATATAAAACCATTCAATAAATCAGCATATGTTAACATTTTACAAATAAATTCTTAGAAAACAGAGCTGTTCATATTGCACCTACACACAGACATATATTATGAAAGCTCTATGGTGTTTTTTCTTTATAGCAATCGTCGCGTGTCAAGCTGCATTAAAAATGCATAATTGTTGATAATTGATTATTATTTATATATTGATTAATTATTGTAGATGTTAAAAATTATATTATGTGCAACGTTGCCAGAATTTACATAGAATATTAAATATTTTTCTTATTTATGTTACATTTGTAACAAAAATTACCGCACCCGCACACGGACATTAACAATAAACTAAATAGCCGCCTAACATAATTTTCTCTCTAACTATATTTTCAGATAGCACTTTAAATGAATTTCATCAAACACATTTAGACATACCAAATCGAAATTTGATTTTGTATTTCGGTAAGTTAAAAACTATTTATATAACTATTATTTCTGTTATATTGTAAACAATTAATATATAGAGTTACATTGTGTATTGTGTTACTTTTTACTTTTATTTCAATCAACCTGATATGTATGTAAATATGTATAGATAAATGAATATATCAAACTATTTATATACATACGAGTATATAGACGGACGGAGCTAGAGAGTTGGAATAGATAATTTTAAAGTAATTTAAATAATTTTTTCCACCGGAAAGTTTTATAAAAAAGAAAAAAAAATTAAAAATAATTGTGAAAACCTTCAATTCGTATAATATAAATAATAAATAAATTTATTATTTTTAAATAATAGTTACTCAATTATGAATATATTCCTATTGTTTAATAGCTGTGATGCTCTATAGATTAGCGCAGCATACGATATATTTAATATGTACATATAGACATAGTTAAAAAAAAAAATTATTAAGTAAGAGATACAATATTTTAAGGAGTGCTTACGATGAGTACCATCAAAATTATTTAAACGAAATGAGCACGTGTCATTAAAGTGGTTAGTTAGTTTAGTACTCACAACAGATATACAATTTCCAATTCAATCATCAGCCTTGGTATGTGTGTTTTATTTTCTCTCTGCTATATATATATGTGTTGTTGTTTGATGACGATGATTTCAACATATGTCTGCGCTGCTGTGTTCTTTATATAATACGAGAGAATAATACATATTATATCCATTCAATTTCATTTCAATTATCGAAAAAAAAAATGTTATTTTGATATCCAGGTGACGGACGTCTTTTTGTTTTATTTTGTTTGTTACCCAAAACCCAATTAGTTATTATGTTTAATATAATTTTTCAAAAGTTCAAATTTACGAGTATACATACTATATCTCTTACAAAAAAAAAAGAAAAGAAAACTAAAGGCAACGAGTTAAGAACACAAGAATTTGTTACGAAAATTTTATAATCGTGACACCCGACATAGACAATATAAGTATATATATATACATAAGAATACATAATATATCAGCAGATATAAGTTTTAACAAAATTCACCTGCATATGGAGACGGTCGCGTGTTTACCACCTGCATTCGGTTTCATTTTTTATTATTTTATTTCTTGTGTTATGGATTGAATGTAGATACCAAGAATTAAAACTTTTGTCTTAAGTTTTGTTATCCGGATATTATTATTGTTATTATTATCGTTCGGCTTGTTGAATGATATTAATCGGTTTGTGTTGATTGGTTATGTTGGTGGTATGATGATATTAAACGCAGCTTTGAAAAATACATATATTTTTCGAGAATATACATATATTGATAAATTTAGGGCACGAAATGATTTGGCACACGTGTTGTAGCTAAATTTCAATAAAAGTTTCTTGTAAGTAGGTTATTGATTATATAGTCTGCTCAAATGAATAGGCAGGATTAGGGTTAGACGTATATTTTCAGCACAATTGAAATTTTAGATAAATTAATATTAAAATTCATTTATCAATCTAGAGTGGAACCATTTAGTAAGCTGTATAGAGAATGAGATAAATTTATAATTCAAAAAATTTCCGCTTTGTATTTATCTCCATGAAAATTAAAAAGTATTTTTGACAACAAAAACGGAAAATACCTTTTTTTAATCAGACGTAAGAAAAAATCTTTTGGCCGAATTTTTGGCCGGCCTGGAAATTTTTCATCTTGATATTTTTTGGGCTTCATAATTTTAGGCTATCTCTGAGCCTATGTTTCTGCATGTTCAATTTCCGCTATATTCGATTCTAGGTATTTGCCAAATATTTTTCTAGTCAGCCTTTAACACCCCTATTCCGTTAGTCGCGTCACTTGTCACTTGTACCGACAGTCAAATTTTGGTATTCCCTAAGGCAATTGAAGTGACAATCGTCGTTCCAAGTGACAAACATCGTATTCTAGTAGTCGTTATAAAAGTTTCGTGTCACCTGAAATGACATTTCTGGACGCGTAAAATTTTTAAGCGACAGGAGCAAAAATGCAGAAAATCGGAAGATAGCAAAACATTTAATTTTATTTTTATTGATGTATTTTATATTTAGTGAATCAAAATATAATTAATTTAAAATGTTTATATATTTTTATTTTTTATCTACTAATTTGTTGCGTTGGTGGAAAAATATTGAAATATTTAGCTAACCTATAAGATTTTTATACGTATTTAATTCTTAAAACTTTCACGAAATTACAGAGATTACAATTACTTATTATTTCTCAATAGTTTTTAATAACCATTAACACACCACATAAATATCATGACAAATGCAAAACTGACAATTCATGTGTATTTCAAACGTCAATATTCCGTCAAAAATCAGGAAATTATTGGTGCTGCCAGATAATTCTATTTGTCGTGTCACGTCACTGCGGGCGACTAAGAGAATACCAATTTATATTTGAAGTGACGTGACAGTAGTCGTGTCGATTGAAGCGTCGCGACTATCAGAATAGGGGTGTTAATTTCTCATAATCAAAATTGCTTTATTCCATTCCAAACTTTTTCCCCATGGTTTCTCTATTTCCTATAGAATAAAATCCTGAAATAACTTCAAGGCGGTAAGAATTTTGAAAGTCTTGATAGGAATATATTCGAAGTATTCTAAAAATTTACAAAACACTTGGTATAATTTGGAGGGTTTTATAATTTTTATTAATTAAAAAACGACTTACAATGAGAGAACTTAGAAAATTGAAAACCACGAATTTTCAGAAAATAGAAAATTTACAAAACTAAACATTCCAATATTCACAATCTATCGAATTTATAAAACTTTGATAATTTTATGGTTAAAATTCGATACATAATTTGAAATATTTTATTTATTATTAAATAATAAAATAAAATTTTGAAGTTTCGGATCAGTTTAGGTAAATCGACCCCTTTATTGTGATGTTTGTTTACTGGTGTGGAATCGTTGTTTAAGAAAAATTTTCCAAATTATTCATTAAAATTTTAAAATTTTAGTGAATATTGAAATACGTCAAATCAAGGAACTCCACAAATGTGGAAATATAATTTAAATATTTAACAGCAACAATTTTGCCTGCAATCTCTTGACCAAATCAAATGTTACGATAAATTGAAAATTAAGTTTCCACGCCATTACAAACTCCCGGTATAAGTACCAATAATGAAAGCAAACTCGCAAAACAATTTGCCATGTATAACAACTTATGTAACGATGTACGTAAGTAATTGAATAAAATATTCAAAAGAAAATTCCCGCTGAGAATGTCAAGGATATTTTATGATAAATTGGATATCATGATCATGATCATAAATGTAAGGGCGAGCGCGGATCATTGTTCATGACCTTTTTTGTCAAGTAATGCTCCTTACAACTTGGTAGAGCATTTATGACTGAAAATGTTTTTATTAATTTCCTTTGTGTGTCGAAAAATATATTTTTTGGCATAACCATTTAACATGGTTGGAGGAGAGAATTTTCCAATTTTTCTTTTTATATATATACATAAACATGTATATATATATACAATATACATAAATATATGTATATGTATATAAAATAGTATATGGAAAGAGAGAATTTATTACTGCTTTTGCGCTTGATGTTACCGAGAGTTTTTTTTTATCGTATACATATTGTAATAAAAATATATACAGTATCGGGCAAAAATACTGCATTTCGTACACATATAATATGTAGGTGAATATAAATTATCTAGATACATATAAATTGTAAATTGGTGTAGGAGTTTTATTTGGATATAGGTACATGTTTAAAGGTTATATCATCATATTCACCCACGACATTTCGGATAAACAAAAAAAAACGAAAATTGAAGGATTAAAAATAGCTCGCGCTCATACACGTCTCACTATACACCCTGTGCACATATTTGGTCTTTTTTACAATACAAAACCCATAACTTGAAATCTAACAATAGTTAATCATATACATAATATATAAATATGTATACACCAAATAAAAATGTAAACAGGGTGAATCTTGAACCCAAAAATTAACCAACAAAAAATAAACTTTAACCATCATCTTTTCCCCCACACCACAGCAGAACCAACCGACAACAAAAATGGAAAAACTGAAAAAATGTAATTTTATTTATTTATCTTCTATAAAATTCATCGAATAAAAATGAAAATCAAAATAAAAAATTTTTTTTTTTTTTTTGCTGCTCTTGTATGTTATGTGTCGACCCTTGTCTTCTAATCCTCTTTCCAGTGGAATATATAGCAGCTATACGTATATAATATACACAAAACACTCTCATTCCACTTTGATTCTTCTTCAAAATTCAAAACGAAAAAAAAAAAAAAAAATTCAGCAAAAACGTTGTGGAGATGTGTATATACACATTGTGATTCTTCCCACCACCGACAATGATGATGATAACTTCAACCAGTTCTACTTTTTATTTGGTATATACTGTAACGTTGCTGTATGTATGAGCAAGCAAAGTTAAAGGCAAAAACAGCAACCTCTCTATATATACACTAACTAAACACAGTCGGTTCGTTGTTGTAAATTTTTTTTTTTTTGTGTGATCATTCCTCCTTATTTTTTTTTGTTGTTAAAGTTCTCATCGTTTTCCATTTGTCCGTGGGAGAAAAGTGGAATATTTTTTTTTGTATGATTAAGGATTGAGTTGTTGATTTGGTTTGGATTTGGTATAAAGTTTTTTTTGTTGATGTTCCCATACCAATGCGGCATTTAGAAATACATATACTCTGTCTATGTATTGGCACTTTGCCATGATGACAAAGTATATATCTGCTCCATCTGCACCTAATCATTTTCGTACCTGTACACGCATTAAATATATCCTCAATTTCCTCAAGACCTGATGATGATGATGATGACGCAACAATGACAGAATTTAACTTTTGTGTGATACAGTATTATGTACACACAAAACAAAAAGGAAAAAACCCGAAAAATTGGAATAAATGGAGGCGTAAAATAAAATTAAGGGTGGTAAAATTATTTGTTATGTGGGGGGTTAATTTGTTGATATCATCGAGAGATGAACTATTTTTTTCGATTCGCCTCCTTACAACAAACAATTTTATATAATTGATCTATTTGAATACTATGTCATCCACCTTAATATAGAACGCCAAACAAACATTTTGTGGGTCGTCGGCTCTACATGTATACGCTATGGTTTGGTTTTAGTATTCTCTCATTTTCCATATTGATGTTCATCATGATTATGATGATGGGTGGTAAAAATACAAAAAGGAAAAAAAAAATGGTGATTCTAATGGGGTGGTATTTTTTATATAGTGGCGATGGTACAAAAAAAAAATACAGTGAGTGGGGTTAAATTGGGTTGAATTTTTCACTTTACTCTCGACAATATAATAATAAAAAAAAAAGGAAAATTTAGAAGGATGAGTTTATTCGGTTCATTCTGTTTAGATGCTATGTATACATATATACATTTATTGTATGTTCTGTATATACATACATACATATGTATATATACATGTTATAGTACAGCATGGAAAATTGGAATGGAAAATTCTATATAAATTTTTCATCTAAAAAGATATAATATGTATATACCGAATAAAATCATGAGAAAAATACAACAACAAAAATATCAGTACATATACCCAAAAATAAAGGAGACAAGGGTGTGATTTTCAATTGTAAATAAAGGAAAAAGGGAACCGTATCTCGAAATGAGAGACGAACGAAAAAGGTCAAATCTAAAATGATGGTAGGATATTGCGTTGTTGCACGGTGTTGCAACGCAAATCACACATCAAACGCAACCCTTGTTTAAGGGTAAAATATTGTCCGCATTATTTAATTTATCCCTTATAATTTTTATATATTGTATATATGCATATATATTATTATTATGAGTGGTTTCAATTCAGTCTCAATTTATTTTTTATACAAATATACAGACGTATGTATACGTATATAACTTCTTAATACTGCGACATGTTATCATCATCGTCATCAACATCAGCAGCATGATTTTCTATTCACCCTTTTCTGGGAACGAACAAAATAAAAATATGTTATTCGAAAGGAAGTAGATTGTGTGTACGTATGTGTGTAATCGTGAAATAATTTCATCCTCTTTATGACTGTGTATAAATATAGAAAATATAAAGAAAATCATTTCTCATATGCTTCTTCTTCAGCTGCGCCAGTGTCGGAGGTAGATCGAAATTATCGAGCGTATTTTAACCTTTTCTTACCAAATCGACACAATTTTAGTATAGATTTGATTATAGAATTAATTCGATTAGTTTAAATTAAAGAACGTTTCAAATTCAAAATTTTGAATTGAATCATGAAAACTTACAACGTATTTATTGGCAGTCTTCGTGTGATTTACGAGCAAAGTCTCGTAAGTATCAACCATCGGCAAAATTATCTCGCTATTTAAATTTTTCCGATAAAAAGTAAATTCGAATAGCAATAATGGTAACAAGTTAATCTAAAAATAATTGGATGGATCAAAGTTGCTCCTAATTAAATTATGTCACCATCTCTCTTTATTAATCATGACCATAGGCTAACGGTATAAGGGTTAACCAATCCGAAAGCTTGAAAACTACTTGAAGAAATTCGATTACGTTCAAGTTCCTGTTTATGCAGCAATGAAAACCTCCAATTTCATTTCACACTTTAGTCTAGTCGCTTAAACCAAGCATAAATCACAACACAAACCAAAATATAATATTTTAAGCATCATTTGTCATTACACCAAACTGTATATATATAATAGTTTTGTGTCTTATTCGCGTCATCATCCCCTATATTTGTTAATTTTTTTTTTAGTGCTATACAGTGTGTTAAATATAAACACAAACACTTAGTTTGTTTCGGTTATTATTGTCTTGTAATAATATAGTAATGTTTAACAGGGTGGAACTTTCTTAATTGTTTGTGTATGTATACGTATACATTCATATATGTTATTGTATATGTGTGAGACGGAAATTAAAAATCTTACGAAATATTAATTTAAATTAAAATTCAATCTCGTAAAGCAATAAATGATCGTTAAAACTACTAATATGATTATGTATATTAATAAAATAGTTCACCCTTCATCACTCAAAATCGTCAATATTCCCTCTCTATATCTTTCTCGTATAAACAACTACGCATATGTACTTATGTTTTATATACATACATTTTACCATATGACTCAAACCTCAATACATAATTTTTTTGTTTGTACATACAGAGTGTATTACGGTGATTACAATTATTGGCATATTACTGTTTTGATATTTTTACAATTTGAATTATTATTGTAACTACAATCATGAGTAAAAGAAGGGGTGAAAAATGTTTTTTTTAAAATAATATTTATGTTGATAAATATGTATTTTAATAACAAAAATGAAAATTGCATTTGCATACACAATACTATACATTTTACATACATACATATATGTGTGTGTGTGTGTGTGTGTCTATATAGACGAGCTACATATTTTGCATAAAAATTAATTGATTATTTCGTCGAATGAGTTACTTCGTATAAGTAGTTTTCACAATATTTTAATTTTTTATTTATAGATATGGTAACGGAATGAGTGTCCAAGGGGGCTCCTCGGGGGCTCCAACATTAGGGGGCCGCGTTTCTCCACTTGGGATCTACCCGGAGCCCCAAAATCAACATTCAAATTCTATTGGTAAGTCAACTTACTATACTACTGTTAATTAGGCTCGATCCGGTCATATATTTTATATGTACATACTAGAATACGCATATTGCCCATGTCTGCAGATTAATTATAATTTAATTTAAAAGAAAAACAAAGAGAAAGTTTACAATTAATATCATGCAAACACAATTATTTAATTTAATTAAATTGACTTTTGATAAAACCATAGAATTTAATGAAAACAGTATATTTGATACATATAGCTAGGTTTCTGTTGTGTTCATTATTGTTAATTTTCTCAATGTTCAGCATACTTCTCAGCATACTAAAATTTGTATAACCCTTAATTTCCATTATTCTAAAATGCAAAAGGAAGGAGATTTTAAAGAAGTTGTTAAAACTTCTATTACATACTACTAAAAGTCAAAATCTTTTTTATTTCTTTTTTACTAACAATTTCTAAAATTTCTGACGCACCTACAATAGTCCAATTTGCAAATTTACTGAGTCGCTAAATTTTAAAATTTTTATTAAAATCCCCAAATCTCGCATATTTTTGTTTGAATACCATAACTTATATAAGAATTAGCAGCCGTTGCTGTGGTATTCAAGGGTCTCGGGTTCGATTCCCGATGGTGACGAAAAATCACGGTTGGGTGTTGTTAATGTGTGTAAGTATATGTGTTTGTCCGGGTAATACACCATGGACCGGTTTGTGGCATTGAGTGCTAGAGTAATCCGCCCAACTTTAATTTTTTTTTATAGAAGAACTAAAATTTCTATACGAGTTCTACAACTTTGGGGAAGTTTAAAAATGAATAGTTATTTTTAAATCTATACAATTTAATTTAGGGTTTTGAAATTAATTTTATAATAATTTCTATTAGTCACAAAACTTACAGGACTTTTAATAATTTCATAATGTAGAAACTGTTTTTTATTTAAGTTTTAAAACTATTTTGCAATTTTTAAAAGTTCAGGGCTTTATAGTAATTTAGTAATTTCGTTTAATTTAATTCTTCAAAGTGTTTTATAAGCTGGTAAAAATTTTGTAAAAAATTCTGAATTTTATGATGAAATAAATTTAAACATTTTCGTTTTTTTCTATTGGTAACTTGAGTGCTACAAAACTACTCCAAAACATAATTGAATCAAACCAATGAATGAATAGATTTACTGCAATCTCTATTCTTTATAATTAATATTTAAGCTTTAATCAAGTTAAAATTATAACACTGGATGAGCAGAACAAGTTTTTATTTTTCTCAAACTCTAGAATATTTTAGAATTTATGTCTAGCTAGTTCAAAGTGTGTAAATTTAACCCAGAAAAATTATAAATGTTCATCAGGCAATTCTATTAAATCCAGTATGGCGCTTCTAAAAATTTGTAAACATAGTTTTTATTTTTGACTTCTCGGTTTGGTGACCACTTTTGGTGATAAGTATATTAGGCCTTTTGAGTTTATGAGTAAATGAGTAAATCGTGATTTACAAATTTTTAGAATGACTATATCAAATTCTGGGATGATTTTCAATATCCTGCGATGTGATGAAAGCAGGCTTGATGACATTTTAACATTTTCTGGAAAGAAATTTAAAACTTTTCAGGATTATAGCGGCCAGCCCATAAAACAAGTATTCATAGGGTGTAGAATATTGAAAGCTTTAGTCCTCAATAATGTCCTCAACGGGATTGATCGACTGGTGCTTATAAGTTATGATCAGATGTTTAGTTATGTAGTTAGACAAATAGTAGCAAACAAGAGGAAATCATAGCAAATTGGTTAATCTACTTGAACTTGAAAATAGTTTGGAATTTAGTACAGGACTAAACGAATTACAGAATTTTGATCATATATAGTACTACTAGTTTATTACAATTGAAAACTGTCACTAATTGTTTTTTTTTGTCTTTTTTTCACGCAACATTCAGGTAATCAAAATAATTTTAATGGGAATAATATTGGCAATTTAAATTATCAAAATCCGAATGCACAGTATCCATTGAGTAATAACAATATAAATAATAATAATAATAGTATTAATAATAATTTAAATTATAATAATCCACAAATAAATAATAATAGTAATTATATCGGTGGTAGCAATTGTATACCAAATAATAATTTAAATATGGTCGCCGCAACTGGACAACAAGGCATAGAAATGGGTTTTAATTCACAAATGAATGCAATGGGTATGCATTCGCAATCATCGCATCAGTATATGAATGGCATGAGCCCGATGAATAGTATGAATCAAATGGCTGGAGGCGGCGTCGGTATGAATTCAATGAATCAAATGAATGGTGGTGGAGCTGGGGGCATGGGTAGTACAATGCCCATGAACAATATGGCCGCTATGAATGGAGTGAGCTATAATAATAGTCGGCATCATCATATGAATCCAATGGCACAAATGAATGGTATGACCATGGGAATGAATCACATGAATCAAATGAACGGTATGAATACAATGAGCCAAATGAGTGCAATGAATCCATTAGCGGGCATGAATCAAATGAATCCAATGGCTAAAATGCAAGGAATGGCTAATGGTTACCCACCAAGACGAATGACACCATATCCACCGCCACAACTACATGCCGCACAAAAGAGAGGTATGTATCCGGGAATGGGACCCGGGGGCAATGTACCCAATGGACCAATGCAATTTTCACAACACCAATCAAATGGTGTACCCATACCGATGCAACAAGGCTATGGCAGGCAACCACCTGTTAATACATATAGTCGGACCCCGGGTATGATGCCACAACAACGACAAAATACACCACCTTATACGGGTGGTGTTAATCATAATCCACAATTCTATAATGGTGGTGGTGGAAATGTGGGCGTTGGAAATGTTGGTGTAGGCGTTGGTAGCGGAAATACTACAGGAGTTGTAAATACAGTGGGAGGCAATGGAAGCGTTACAGGAAATGTTGGAACCTATCAGAATGTACAAGTATTTCAACCTGAAACACGGATGAACTATCAACATAGTCCCGTACCGGGGAATCCAACACCACCCTTAACACCTGCCTCATCAATGACGCCGTATATCAGCCCGAATCCAGATGTTAAACCAAATCCAATTCACAGTAAGTCAAAGGCAACTTAGGTTGTCAAAATATCCATTTAACATTTTGCAATAATGTTCCATTTTGTTTTAATTCACAGAAGACGATGAATTACGGTTGACATTCCCAGTTCGCGATGGTATTATATTAGCTCCATTCCGTTTGGAGCATAATCTCGCCGTCAGTAATCATGTATTTCAAATAAAATCGAATGTACACAATACACTAATGTGTCGAGCCGATTTGGAATTGCAATTAAAATGTTTTCATCATGAAGATCGGCAAATGAATACAAATTGGCCGGCATCGGTTCAAGTTTCGGCCAATGCAACCCCACTTGTGATAGATCGAGGTGAAAATAAAAGTTCACATCGACCGCTTTATTTAAAAAATGTTTGTCAACCCGGACGGAATACAATACAGATAACAGTTAGTGCATGTTGTTGTGTAAGTAACATAATCTTAAACCTTTTCTAGTTATGTTATTTTAAGGTAAACTAATTGCTTTCTTGCATTTATATAGTCACATCTCTTTGTGCTACAAATGGTTCATCGTCCAACCGTTCGCCATGTTCTACAAGGACTGCTGCGACGTAATCTCCTAATAGCTGATCATGGTATTGCGAAAATTAAACGATATTTTCAAGCTGGTCATGCAAATACAAATCCCGCACTACCCAACCAAACAAATGAGCGAGGCGAGCCGCTCGATCATCAGACATCACAAAAAATCTTTTTAAAATGTCCCATCACATTTAAACGAATAACGCTGCCAGCACGAGGACACGAATGCAAACATATACAGTGCTTCGATTTGGAATCCTATTTGCAATTAAATTGTGAACGAGGAAATTGGCGATGTCCTGTGTGCAAGTGAGTATATACGAAATAATTTAAAATCGAAATCAATTTGTTAACTAATTTTACCCTTTCAAATATTATAGTAAATCAGCGTTAACTGAAAGCCTGGAAATCGATCAATATATGTGGGCAATATTGAATAATGCAACCGGGACGGATGAAGTAATTATCGATGCGCAAGCAAATTGGAAGCTACTACGGCCAATTCAAACGCCTGGAATTAAAACTGAGGATGATCATGATGCAAATCGGCTGTCCAAAGTTATGTCACCCGGTTCAACAACATTACCCGCATGGGATAATTCACAAGCAATGAGTCCTTACATGTGTCCCGATATGAATTCGATTGCAAGTGGCAGCATGATGGGAAAGTGAGTAGATTAAGATTATTTCGCGTAAATTAATGATGGCTTATATATTTTTTAATTTATTAATTCTATAGTTACAACAGTTCGAGGTCATTTGACACGTTCAACGTGGGTGGCGGACAAAATGAAGGTTCCGGCGGTGCTAGTAGTGGTGGCGGCGTAGTTGGTAATAATGGAAATGGAGGCAACGATTACAATTCAAATTCAAATCCACTAGCGCATTTAAGCGAATCAGTGAATTCATTGGATCCGCTCAACGCAATGGAAAAATCATTGAATGATCAAATGCCGCATACGCCACATACACCTCATACACCGGGCGGCGGTTCAACTGGTCATCCATTAACACCAGGTGGGCCGCCAAGTGTTCCACCTTCATCGCAGAATGATAGTCAAAACTCAAATTCCACTAATAATAGTAATAATAGTAATTTATTGAATAGCAGTAATAATAATAATTCACCTCATTCCTCACCTCAACAACAACAACATCAACAACATCAGCAGCAGCAGCAACATCAACATAATAATTTAATGAATTCATCACAGAATATGATGAATTCGCCACAGCAACAGAATAGCATGAACCAAAATTCAAATAGTCAAAATAGTCATAGTCAAAATAGTAGTAATTCGAATTTAATGAATTCGTTAATGAATTCCCAAAATTCTGGATTGATTAGTTTAAGTGATGCTGATCTAAATGCTGATTTAAATTTTGATCCGGCAGCGGTCATCGAGGGTGAAGGAAATAATGACGCATTGAATGTGAGTATATCGATGATTAAATTTTATCCAATTTCAATCCATGGTTGGTTTGGATCGTCTATTTTTTTGGCAAATTACTAATTTTTTTTAGTTTGAAACAAGCACATGATTAAATTTTTTTTAATTTAATTTTTCCAGCTCTTACCTGATAATGTGGTCGACCCAATGGAGCTTCTATCCTATTTGGATCCACCAGATTTAAATACACCACCATCGAGTGGTTCCAGTAATAATCCGAGCAACGAGGATTTCTTCTCCGGGCTTTTCGACTAAATAATCCTATAAATAAACAAAACAAAACATAAATTGAGCATAAAGTGAATGTTATAAAATACTGTGCAAAGACTCTATTAATAAAAAATAAAAATTGTACAAATTAAAAATAATCGCCATAAATAAATTAAATCAAATTTTAGTGCTCTCTTTCTAATAATTACAAAATATAAATAATTAATAAACACAACAATTATTCTTCGCTTATTTTTCTTTTTATTTTATATAAATTATTATATTATATATAATTAGAAAAATAAATTATAAAACAAAATTCAATTTAATTGAATAAAAAAATAAATAAATAAATTAAGGATGGCACACAAAATCGTGGTTTTAAGAATATATAATTTTTTATCAAACTTTTTATTTAATTCTAATTATGATTTAGCATTTTGTCTAGTCAATTAATTTAAATAAAATTAAATATGTATTAAAAATATTATGAAAATTGGCCAGTTTAATAAAATAATATTTCATAATTGTTTTTAATTTAAATAAAATAAATAAATAAATCCAAATTATTCCAATTCCTCGCAAAAAATAAAAAATTTAAAAAAAAAATCCTATATACATAAAGTTCCAAACAAACGAAAAAAAACTATTATGACTTTTACTTTTTTTTTGTTTTATAAATTAATTAATTTAAAAAAATAATAAAAAATTTAAATCACCAATAAATAATTAATAATAATGTGCCACCAATATATTAATTAATATACATACATATATATTTTTTTGTAATATATTTATTTTGTACTATAAATTAAAAACATAAAATAAATTAATTAAATTAACAAAAACACACACATACACAAATAAAAGAACATCAAAATTTTAAATATTATAAATATATTATATAAATATATACATACTAATTATTATATTATATAAAATATATAATTCATTAAATTTAAATTAACAGTTCCTTTTTTATTTTTGTCCTGGAGGTTTAGTCTGTTGCTCTAAAATTATCCAAATTAATTCAATTCGCTTAAATTGAATTTTTAGAATTGAATTTTTGAATAGAATTGATTCGGACTGAATCGCGAGTAACACAAACTAGTCCTCCTGAAAAAAATTAATTAATTACTTACTACTACTACTAAAAAAAAAAAAATTATATATTTTTAATTAATTTTTTTTTTGCCGATTATATATTTTAAATTTACCGAATTAAATGTATTAAATTATATATATAAATAAAATATATTATGAATATAATTATAAATTAAGTTATACATATTAAATATAATTAATTAATATTATTTTATTTTATTATTTTATTATTAGTTTTATTGTATTTTATTTTATGTTTTCCTGTTTGGTTAAGAAACATATAAATAAATTTTATTTTTGTTTTAAGAAAATAAAAAATTAAAAAAAAAAAAATATGTATAAATAAACACAAAAAAAAAAAAAAAAAAAAATATACATACATATATATGTATGTATACATATATATATATATATATATATATATATATATATATATATATATATATATATATATATATATATAAAAATATACATATATATATATATATATATATATATATATATATATATATATATATATATATATATATATATATATATATATATATATATATATATATATATATATATATATATATATATATATATATATATACATATATATATTTATAATATATATTATGTATTTAATATAATCACTTCTCAAAAAATTAAGTGTCAAGTTTAGTACTTTTTATCTCTAAATCGAGTAAGTAGGATTGAAATGGAAAAATCTATTGACGAGTAGAAAAAAACTAAACAGAAAATAATTCGAAAACACGTAAATTGAACCATGCAACTAGAATTTTTGATTATAACATTTGCTAAGCAGAAGCACAATTTTTTTTATATTCACTACAAATGATTTTTTATCTGCTGTTAGTAAACAGCCTCCGCGAGCTTGTAACACTGCTTAATAGCAGCTTGACATACTTACTTTAGATATTATCTTGAGGAATTTGCTGCGAGGAATTCGTTTGATAGCGCATTTAATTTTCCTGGTTGTCTGTGATTTACCTCGAATGTGACGTTGTCTTAGCTGGTCCCATAAAATAAATGTTCAATAGGATTGAGATCGAGAAATATGTAATGGCTACTACTTATTTCATTTAGAAAACATTACGAAACTAGACATTTTAATTTTTTTGAAGAGTTATATATATATATATATATATATATATATATATATATATATATATATATATATATATATATATATATATATATATATATATATAAATATTAATAATTTTTTTTTAAATAATTATTTAATAATAAAAATAAAAATTATTACATTAATTTTCTTGTTTTATAGTTTAACCTTTGCGTGCAACACAATGCAATATACATTTATCTATCATTCTTCGAAATGATTATACAAATGGGACCTTGTAATGAAAATTGATTCGAATGTTTTTTTTATTAAATCGAGTAAATTCGTATTCCAAAGTTCAAATTCTCTTTAATATCCGTTCTGTTAGAAATTTTTGAAAATTTTCGCAGTCAGTGGTAATTATTATTAATTCCGCTTTAATTCATACATTTTGGAAAGGCTTTGCTAGTGAAATCCTAATCTATAAAACTGATATTAGTTGGAATACACTTTGGGTGCTTTGGTGCTTTGTATAGTTTTTTTTGCAAACATTTTATGTACAATTGGACGAACTTAGATTTAGTAAAATATATATTCATTTCATTGTGTAACTGCTCAACTCATTTAAAATGCGAACTATTGAGACAAGGTAAGTTATTTTATAGTTGCTAGCATATTTAAACTATGTTAAAATTGTGATTATTCGTAGTATAATCTTAAATCACATTTAAATTGAAAATTAAAAATTTTACTTTTGAGTTTTTAATTTGAAATTTGTTTTCGAATGCATAGTTCTCTTTCTATACTTTTCATCTGTCAAATGTGACTAAAGTTTTTTAAATTTATCGATCTTCCTAAGTATGTTTTGAATTTGAAAGTTTATTTCAAAATTCTGTTTTACTCTCTTACACCATTTGTTTCTAGTTTTTCTATACAATAATCACTTATTGGCATGTCATGTATATAGGTAAACCTACGAAAACTTACATTATTGTATTGGCTGTAAATTAGAGTGCTGGTTTTTCTAATCACAAACTAATCTAACGGTCAAAGTCAGGTAAGCATACATTTTTTTAAATAAATATATTTTAACCACACCACACAACACTTCACACATCATTTCTATAATTTGTTTCACGCCGTTGCGTTCCCTAAATCTCATTTCTTTTTAATAAATAACATGATAAACATAAACATAAAAGTTATTAATAATTAGTATAAATAAATAAAGTAATTAAAATAACTATATTAACTCCAAAAATTTAAAAAAAATTATTTAATACATTAAAACTTAATAAATAAAATTAAATAAAACGTTTATTCTAAAAATATAATTCTAAAAAGAAAACAAAAAATTTAAAACAAGAAACAAAAAATTATTTTATACAACATACTAAAATTTTTATTATTTATTTTTAAAATAATATAATAAAAAATTCAATCAATAAAAAAAAATAAAAATAATTAACAAAAATTAAACAATTAAGTGAAGTAGAACAAAAAAAACTAAAAAAACATTCTTAATTAATTAATTAAATATACACACAACTACATAATATATAATATATATATATATATATTTTTTTGTAAATGTAAATTTTTAAAGAATAAATAAGAAAACATTTTAAATTAAAAATAAATCAATTGAATTAAATATAAAATAAAATAAAATAAATATTAAATTAAATTCACATTTTAACTTTATTTATTTTAAACAAATTAAAAAATGTAGTGGGTTTCAAAATAAACAAAAATAAAATAAAAATCTTAGGACAGGCTAAAATAAATATACTTCTAGTTAATGAATTTCTAAATTTGTTAAAATTTATTAAAATTAAATTTTTTATTTTATTAAAAATAAAATATATTTTAATAATTAATTACTTTTTATTTGATTACATATAAATTTTTTTTATTTTTTATAATTTTATTAAAACTATAAAAATATGATTAAGGATTTTTAATTTTGTAATTTTTGTGTAAAATATATATATATTTAAAAAATATTATTAATTTAAAAATGAACATATATTAATAATTATAATATTAAAAACAAAAACAGAAAAAAAATATTAAGTGAATAAAACAAACAACAAATTATTTTAAATTATTGTAAAATATTAAAAAAAAAAATTATGAAAATTATAAAAAAAAAAATTGAAAAAATAAATAAAAATAGACAAAAAAATATTGAAGAAAAACAAAATAAAAATAAAGAAAATATTTTAAAAAAGAAATTTTCAAGGTGTTTAAATTTTTTTTTTTTTTTGGGGACACCGACATCAAAATGATATGCACACGTAAAATGCAGTGTTGTGAAACTATATGGCCTATTTTAATTAGTCTAAACTAAACTGCTTGATAAATTTCCGGCTTTTAAAATTTGCAATGTTTTTCGATTTTCTTTTTTTTTTGTGCTCCAAATCCATTCTTTTCCAATTCATCGACAGTAATTTTCAAAATTAATACACAAACAATTTGTCGACGTAGGATTTTTTGTTGTTGTTGATGTATTTTGCTTACTTATAGAAAATGTTTGTACGTACACATTATGTTTAAGTTCAATAAAACAATTTAATTAATGTTACAGTAATTTTCTAAATATACGCGACTGAATACAGTAAACGTACGATAAACTGGGAAATTGAGATTTGCTTGTTGTTATTAATTGTATTTTTAAATCTGTTAATTTGTATAACTCCTGAATTAATGAGTGCTGTGGCTTTCGATACGGAACAACAATTTCTCGGTTTGCAAAATAGCCTAGACTAAACGGAGTTAGCAATATTCATCGACAGATCTATACGAGAACGCTATTGTTAATTAAAAATAAATTTCATGATGAAAATGAAAGGATGGTACGGCAGTGCGTATTTCCCCAAGAGAAGCATTGATAGACTAATAAATTCTGAGAAAAAAGGGCACCTTGAGGTAGGTGTTTAAAAAAGAGTAAGTTTCAAATCTGTGTGAAAGTTACAAATTTTATGTTTTGATTATTTTTCATTGTAAAATCTCTGTCATAAAATTGAGGTGAAAACGCATGAATAGCATGTTTGGAAAATATAAATTCGGTTGCTTTAATAAAATTTCGTTAATCTTACCAGATGGAAACCTGAACCAAACAATTTTTTGAAATTGACATTGTTAACTAAATTAAACCATTTTCTCATGTAAAAACGAGCCCAAAACTAATGGGAAACGTAACCTATTGCCGTATTTTCCAAGGTATTTTAAAACAAAATATTTAATTATACTTCGAACCAATTGAACCAGCTCAAAACATTCTTTGATTTCAGTCTCTGCAATGCATATAGGTATACTTATTTTGTTAACAAAGTATAAAATGTTTACAACAACCAACAAAATACAACAATTGTTGGATTTGTTTTCGGAGAACCCTGGAATTGGCCAGGAATACAGAAAAAAATCGGTTATATGAATAACAAACAAAGTGCATCGAATTTTGCATATTATTTCATTGAATTATAATATTAATATATTAATTATATATTAACATATTAATTCAAAGACCCATATATAGACCGATTTTTCGGAATCGAGGTTAAGAGAGTGGGTTTTGTAACTAAAAATTTATACTTTTTCCTAAAAATTTCAATTAATTGCTCCTTCAGTAATTCTAATTAATAATTAATCTGTTGGTTAATCCTTTATTTCTAAGATCTACCAATCGATTCAAAACAAACCAGAAAATCATGTATAGATACAACTCAGTAGACCGCCGATGAAAAATATTCCATACCTTAAAACATAACCGTTGGTAATATGTTCAGAATATAGTATTAGAAACTTAACTGGAGCATAGTGGGTTTTCCCGATTATAGTTAGAGTTTTTGGTACCATATTAGAAGAGAAGTTCTGACAAACTTCCTCACCAGAGGAGTATCATGGTGGTTTGAATATATGTGTCGTATTACTATTAACCTCTAAGGACTTATATTGCAATGATGGTAATTTTTGAGGATTAGACATCGTGGAGTGATGGCTAGCTTTTTAATATACTGGTCTGAAGTTGTTTAATCCGGCGAGTTTGATGATGAGATTTTTCTTTCAAACGTAACATATGATTTCTTCAAACAACATCAATTCACACAATCATTAAATAATTTTAATTCTAAATGGGATATTATCATAAAATTGGTCTGTCACTTCAAATATAGACTGCGGAGATGTGCATTGAGGATCCATCCCATGAGGGTTTCACTAAGGCCATGCAGAGACTAAAACGAAACCGCTCACCTAGAGTGGACTGCATTAATTCGGAGCTCTTGATATTCGGAGGGGATACTTTGTGGGACTGTCTTTTCGACGTTATTCGATTAGTTTGGCGAACCGAAGAAATGCCTGATGAATGGAAAGTGGCCGCGGTAGGCCCCATTTTCAAGAAGTAAGACCGCTTGAAGTGTGAGAATTATCGCGGTATAGCTCTCCTTTGTACAGCATACAAGTTACTGTCATACATTGTATTGGATAGAATCACTCCTCTAGCGGAGGGCTTGGGCGGTGACTATCAAGGAGGATTTTGTTCGAATCGATCAGTCACTGATCAGGTCTTACTAAACTCAAACAGGACAGCATTTTGAACAATAAAATTTCAGCCAGATGAATCCTTTCAGCCAGAGGAAGGGCGGAAAGAACAAAGCCGCGGCTCTTAGAGAGGCGATTGTAGGAAGGGTAGCCGGTATAGAGGCCGTGCATCAAAAAGAAATGGTTGTTATACACATACGAGATCTCGAAGATAGTAGTGCTGAGCCCGATATAAGAGAGGGAGTCTGGGAAGCTTAGGGGAAGGCCGACCAAATTTTTGTAACCTCAGTAAGGCCTGCTTATGCAAACACTAAGAATGCAACAGTGAAACTGATCAAGGAATGGGCTAAATTGATAGTGGATAGAAGGCGTATCAGAATCGGTGGGGTATCGTGGAGAGTACATCTTCGTCTGCCAGATCACTGTTCCTATAAATGCGGCGAGAGTGGACACACTGCACGAAACTGCAACAGACCGGACCGCAGTGGTAAGGGCTGCAATAAGATAAAACACTCATTAACACACATCTTAGTAGGCCAGCCCAGGATCTCCTTGTTGGCACTGCCCGTAGAAGGCATGTAGATGTGGTTTTGGTGAGCGAGCCGAATCGATCGAAGCTGGAAGGAGGAAGTTGGATACCAGATTTAGATGGAGACACCGCTTTAAACTTAGTGTCAAAAGACACTGTAACAATAAGCACAGGAGCAGGAAAAGGAGTTGTCTGGGTGGAACTGCAGGACATTGTAATCATAAGCTGTTATTTCTCACCAAACAAATCTCTAGGCGATTTTGCACAAATAGTGGACGTGCTCATTCTGATTGTTTGGAACCAGAACAAGGACGTAATTGTGGCAGGTGATTTCAACTTGAAATCCCACGAGTGGGGCGGAAATATACTATAGACAACAGAGGACAACTCTTAGCAGGCTGGTCTGCCTCATGTGATCTCTCGAGCCTTAACACAGGGCAGGTTCCAACCTTTGAAAGGGGCAACTATGGTTCCTTTCTGGATGTCACCTTCGGCTCCGCAAGAACTACCCAACGATTTAAGAGTTGGCAAGTTTTGGAAGACGAAAGCCATCGCTATATTATGTTCTCCTCTAGCATTGTAGTACTGTGGAGCATGACCCCTGGCGAGATGCTTACAGGATAGTCAGTAAAAGATTTGGTCGGACAGTACCTCTCTTAGATGCAAACACCATGATGGCAGCTGTGAGTGAGCTCTTTCTAGCCCATCACCGTATGCCTCAAGAAGATATACGAGTGCAGGAGACTCCGTTATTCACTGTGGAAGAATTGGTAACAGTATGGCGAAAAATCAAAACAAAGAAGAGTGCCGGGCCAGATGGGATTCCACCAGAAGGTGGAAGATTTCCTTCGGAGAATAACCCAAAGAAAGTCTTGGCCGCTATGAATGAAGCACTTAAAAAAGGGAAATTCCCCTACAACTGGAAAGCTGCTAGACTAGTTCTTCTTAAAAAAGAAGGAAAACCAGACAGTGTACCCTCATCATACCGACCACTGTGCTTACTTGATACGTTCGGGAAACTTTTGGAACACTTACTACTCCGCCGTCTGGCGCAAGAAGTAAACAAAACAGGTGAACTTGCTACTGTATGGATTTAGACCGGTATGATCTTATGATGATGTCACACCCGAAATATCCCGGTAGTGATGACCTTTGATGTACGAAATGCATTTAACAATAATAATAATGCTTCCCCGTAGACGGGGTCATTATAAGGCCAGTACCCCGTATTAAATATCTAGGCGTCTGGTTAGATTACCGACGCAGCTTTCAAGAGCATATTAGAGTTAGAGAGACAGTCATATAAAGGCGACCAGAACAACAAAATATCTTTCGGTTGATGGTAAACACTAGTGGACCTAGCTCATGCTAAAGAAAACTACTGTAAAATATGAATATAATGTACATACATATATATATATATATATATATATATATATATATATATATGTGTGTATATATATATATATATATATATATATATATATATATATATAGGTATATATATATATATGTATATATATATATATATATATATATATATATATATATATACATATATATATATATATATATATATATATATATATATATATATATATATATATATATATATATATATATATATATATATATATATATTATTATTATTAGGCTATTAGCTAGCTATATATACGTATATTAATAATTATAATAGTTATAATATTATTTGTTACCTTTCGAATAAAGTAAATTAATAAGTTGGGATTTTATGTAATAAGAACCTACGTGAGTCGTGAACTGTATATTAAACGAGTAACAATAAAAAAAAAAAAAATTACTTAATAAAATTTCTCCTTATTTAATTGAAGGACTCCATCTTCTTTAATCGATTATCATAATAATACCTCCATCCTTCGCGCATAGTTTGTTTTCAAACTTATTTTGCAATTTCTGAACGATTTGTGAATAGCTTGGGATGACAAACCAATACGATTTGTTTGTATGTTCTCGTAGAACAACAATAATCAATAATCAACTATAGTTTGAAATAACATATACCGAGATAAAGTTGGATTATTTAAAAGAGGTTTCCATGTGAATTTTAATGATGTTAAATTATTGAGAAATTTAAGATTGATGTTTTGAAATTTAGACTACACAATTTTTTAGAATTTAGAAACTTAAAATACAGAAGCAACTACGCCATTAATGAACTTACTATATACCTATACCAACAATGAACTTACATACCGAACTTCAACTGTATTGTAATTTACAAAAAATATTTTTTAAAATTACCATTGCGACAGTTAATATTTTTTTCATCAGCAAAATTGCACTTTATCAATTTTTCAATTACAAAAAAATCAATTTCCAATTATTTTGATATATGCTAATTTTCATTATATGGTTAATATTAGTGTATAGTGTTGTGAAAATAATTAAAAGATGAAAAGCTAAAAAAAATTTATTAAATTTAAAAAAATTTATGTGCATATATAAATTACATTTTTTTTGTGGTAATATAATAATAAACCAAATACTGATTAAAATATTTGTGTGCATAGATTATTGTTGTTGTTTTGAATTTGCGTTTGCCTAAATAGTTTTGGCCGGTATATAATATGCGCTAAATTTTAATTAAATTTTTGAATTATATTCAATTATTTTATGTTGCATTTCAAATAAATATCAGTGAACGATTTTTTATTTTTTGTTAAATATAATTAAATAAAATATTTTAGTATGAAAATTAAAATCAGAAAAAGTGATATACATAAAAACTGTTGTGATATTAATGGTAAGTGAAAATAAATTGTGATAATTTTCGGAATTGGATATAATATAATGACAATGTTGCATGGTGTTGCATGTGAAAAAACTATTATTAATTGAAAAATGTGAAAATGTGAAAGCATGATTAGACTACAGGTGATATACAGTATTCATGACGGAGTTTTCGTAATATATATTCATGGTTATCACTTAGCAATATATTATATTCGGTGTTTTTTAAGTCGTCGTACTCAAACTGCGAAACACAAATATCCTAAAATTGCTGAAGATACGAAATTTTTGCAAAATTAGTTATGCATAATGTAAGCCAGTGTTCTTATTTATCGTAGCTACTAGATTCTTGAATATTTGTAATTATTCCAATTTTTAATTTCTCGAGAACGTTTTTATGCTGTGCCTTAATTCTGAACTTATTTGTAAAATTCGATCAAATTTATATTATGTGTACTTATATGTACGTAGATATTTCTAAAATGGCATACCAAGCCAAATTTAAAATCAGTAGAATTTTAAAAATTTTAAAAGTTTAATAAAATTAGTTTTAAAATTTTTTGATTTAAAAACTATTTTCAATTTTTGGAAAAAGAACATTTGAAAAATTTGTAATATTGAACTTTGGAAATAGATATAACTGAATAGAATTTCAATATAGATAATAGAAAGTTGATGTACGAATTTTAAAAGAAATTTGACTTAAAATATAAACATGCTTTCAAAGTTAACTCGATGTTCTAAACATAATTTGGCAGTATATACAATTTGATGACTATAATATGTGCTCTCATACACATGTCGGACACAACATGAATGGCGAATTATTAATTCTATCTCATTGGAAATATTTCAATAATTTAACTTCGAAATGTTATGTGCAGTTCAATTACTAGAATCAACCTAATTAATATGTGCAATGTGTGGTGTAATTCGATACTTTCACGTAAACCCATTTTTAAACGAATTGTATCCAGTGTTGCAAAATGAATATTTTGAGGTATGCGATTAACAACAGATATTTATAGCACATCGCATTTACGGGATGAAGCAAATGTTGTGCATTTGAAAGGATTGTAAGGGACTAATACACTTGGACTGGATTAAAATGAACTCCGAAAATCAAATCAAACCATTAATGCGGCGTTGCACTGCAAACAAATTGATAGGTTACAAGAGCAGGATATTTTATTCATATTATTGAATACAATAAAAAAATTGTGTCATCAAGAAAAATATGCGGGCACATAAGTTGAAAGAGTTTAAGAAAAATTGAAAGAGTTAAAAGTCCTTGAATGCATGCACCATGTTCACCAGACCTTGCACCCCACGATTATCATGTTTTAGAGTTCCGTAGATAAAATGTAAAACGATACCCTTATGGTGTCACTACGTTGTCCGTCTGTCCAGTCTGTCACAGGCTCATATCTTATGAACAATAGTTAATTCGTATCAAGTCATTTAATAAATTGATAATTCAAAAATTAATTAAATTAATTAATTAATAATTAAATGAAGGTACCAAAAATGTTTACATTTTATTTATATGGCATCTGATATATCATTTTAAAGCACTCACTGTATCGATCCTTAAAATATTTTTAAATAATTTTTCTGATAATTTTTTGATTGTGAATTTTCTGAAAATGTAGCTAAAAATATATGTGTCCTTCACCTTATCTCTGACAGATAAAAGTCCATAATTTGGAAAAACATAAGTGCATAATATGTATCTTGAATTTACATAACTCATAACTTAAAATATTTCTCCTTAATTAATCAAATAAACTTTAGCTCAAATAAAGTTTTACAAACTGATTATTTTTCAAATATAATTGGTTAGTATACATATTTAAACATACTTATGCTCACAGTTCGTAACCCACAAGGCATGAAATTCTTTTTTGTTATCTCAGTATGATCTTTAAAATCACAAATAAATTTCGAACGGAAATAAAAAATTCAACTGTGCATGTGTTCGCAATTCCTGTTATTGGCGACTTCTATATAATGTTGTGCGCCAAAGCAGATATCTTGGTACCACTCCACAGGATTCGGCTGCGCTCAAAAGAGTAATGAAGGATGCTACATTCATATAATGATGCGCAACCATTAGATAAATCTAAGCTGAAATAGCCGAATGCTTTCGATTCGCTTGTCCAGGTTTCAATCGAGTCTAATTTTTCAGACAATGATCCTATTCCGAGATTCAAACATTCGGTACACGTCATAGGTAAAATCACCCTGGCATGTGCTAAGGAACCGTCTAAGGTGTGGTTGAAATCAGTCGTAAGCCAAGCGTGTGACTTTGCTTAATCTGTACGGAAACTATTTTGCCCTTGGGATAGACAACGCATCTTTATCAGAACTGTAACAAAATAAGTTAAACCTAATTTGGGTATTAGCCCCACGAACATTCGTTTAGAAAATAATCCGAATAATGGTGTATCAATACAGCCATCAACAAATATTTGTATAAATAAATAAAACTATGAGCGGCTAACACTTTATTCAGATTATCTTGTTAACGATTCTGTGAAACTTATACATATTTGGCAGCACTGTTTCATATTGTGCATCAAAGAATATTCCAATGATAGTGGAATGTTTGCTACTTCTCGGAGCTATCTGAAAAATTCAGTTCTTATCAGAACTAGAATGAATAGAATAGAAGCTTTAACATTAATGTATTTCACAAACATCTGTTTAATTTTACGTGCTGGAGTCATATCAAGTGTGAGAGTCTAGCAAATAATGTCAGTAAAACAATGTGTAAACTTCTTGACTATTCTTCTCAAAACAGCTATACTTTCTGATTTAGGAACCGTTTATAAATGAATCCGTCTTTTTCTATGACAATTGGTTTATTTGTCAAATCATAGAAAGGATTCAAGACATTTGCACAGACATTAGATGATGTTTTCTTATCAAATATTCAACATGGGCTACTTGATTGTATTGATAAACTAATCGCATTGCATTAGGTTATTATAGAAAATGTGGCGGAACTCTTGTGCCATTTTTATTCCTAAACTTGGGGAATTATCTTACTGGATGGATGTTCGTTTAGATTTAGGTCGATTTCACTTATGTTTTTGAAAATTTTAGAGCAAGTTATCGCCTTTTATACGAGTGTATGAAGAGCCCAAATCTACGGAAACTGACCTTCATAATTTGACCAGAATAGAGAAAACTACATATATGTGCTATAAAAAGGATGCTATATATGCCATTGATTGTGGCACAATGTTTGCCCACAAGATGATATTCTTTATGCACGTCTATGATGAGTGGTTGTCGACAGTCTTGTTATCATTCGTTAAACAATCGTGGGTTTCGTTCTGTTGCTTGTGCAGCAACATAAATTTTTATAATGCCACAAATAGTTCTCAATAAATGAGGTGTTAAACCGATCATTTATATGTCCCTGTTAAAACTGAGTCAGTGTTGTTAACCAAAAACAGAATTACATATAATGGTAAACTTTACAAGTTTCCTAATCTTTAATGAGAGTATACGGTTTAATGATCAGGTGAAAAATCTTGGGGTTATACTAGCTTATACGTCTGTTGTTAATGTTAGACTACAAAATTTTAGTTGGACAGATTTCAGAGAACTTCATATCCATTTCGTATCATCATATAAATTAAGAAATAATTCAATGTTAAGCAAAAAAATTTTAACCGTTTGCCTCAAATATATTATTTATTTAACTAAAACATTACTTCGAATTACAGAAAACAATGTAAACTCCATTCAATTGCCGTCGATAATGACCAGTAGTAAAGAGAGTAAAATAATCATTATCATACTAATCCTCATTATATCAGCCACGTGTTTGATAGCCATCACTGGTCTCTACATTATAATGAAACGTAAGATTTTCGTTCAAGATTAATACGTATATAGTAGCACAACATCCACGTCATATCAATTTATTCACCTAATTTCTAAATATATTTGCAGGATCACAATTAGAGTATGGTTTATCAAACGATATTGAAATGGCTAAGGAGCAATATGAAAAGGATGTCGCATCTTTGGAAGCGCATCCCACATTTTTACAGCTTATCAAACGTTCCACGACACAAATTGAACAGCCAGTAGAACAATGTACTGAGACTAAATTTAATGACCAATTAAGTGAAATGGGCGAAATTCTAAATGAAATCGAAAGCTTTCGTATAAAACGTGAGCTGAGTAATACATTTGATTACGATCATGATGTTTATGATAAGCTGTTGCGTGAGAAACGATTTTCTGAAATGCTATTGCAGCGCAAAAAGGATCAATTCGCCAAGTGTAAGGAGAATGAAAATGATTTAAAAAAATGTGATACGTACTACGATGAGTTCAAAAAAATTGCCGATGATATTGGTAAAAAGTTTGGTAAAATGATGAAATTGTTGAGTGAAATTAGTGGTGGGAAAACCCAATACCATGATATGACATCATCGGAAGAAGCAACGGAGGTCGTAATTCCGGAAACGGGAGAAAAGTACACGATTTTTATTAAAAATCATAAAAAGAAAAATAAGAATTCCGACGAGAAATTATCTACCTCAACATGTGCCGCTCATCTTGATCCGCATTCTACGACACCAACAATTAAATCATTATCAACAACTACACCATCAAGCTCAGCGACTCCATCAAGTTATATTACACCTTCAAGCTCAACCACATCGTCAAGCTCAACCACATCGTCAAGCTCAACCACATCGTCAAGCTCATCCACATCATCAAGTACAACCACACCATCAACTACACCATTAAAATTATTAACTACACCATCAAGCTCAACTATATCGACTACGGTACCATCACCAGTTGTGACGACACCTCAGTTTAATAAAAGCTCCTTCATTGGTACCATAACAGAAATATACACAAATTTTTCTTCATCAGAAAAATCTTTAAAAACAGCAACCGAGATGCCTCCGTCGACTTTTCCGATAAATACGACCGATACACCAACATTGCCAATAAACGAAAAAGAAACGATAACAGATCTACCAAGCTACATCGTTAAAAAGGGACAAGCTGCTATACAGGAAGAGGTTTTCGATTTAACCCCGAATCTCGATATACATCCACCAACATATCATAATCCAGTACATGAAGATTTATTTGATAGTTCAAATGACAATAATCCGCATCGTAATATGGAATCATCAAAATTATTCTTGCATGAACGGTTCAATACGTATCGCCAGCGAATCAACCCACAAAATAATTTGAACCAACAAAACCTTAAAGACTTGGACATGGTGGGTGCTAGTGGGCCATTTCTGACGCTGTGCGATCAGCTATTAAAACAAAGCCAAGGCAAAGATAAAATAACACCATTAGCTAATCATAATCAACAACCGATTTTTGTGGGACCTCAAATGCAAGTGGTGCCACATCAATTTAGCTCGCGTGGTATAAATAATCAACCGCTAACCGGTGGTGACACAATAAAAGGAACAGCACAAGTAATAGTTAATCCAGGATTTAGTTATGTGCCATATCCAATGTGCTTTGTGATGGCACCAATGAATCAGCTGCTACCAAATCAAAATCGTAACTATCAATATGGATATCCAATGGCGCATAATAACGTGCCACCGATGCAGTATGGTGAGCAAACTACTCACACTTCTCATCCCCAAAATTCTGGAGGTCCTGTTAAATTTGATATTGACCCTAGATTTGGAGGTGAGAATGAAATTCGAATAACTTGGTTTAATATTATTTTTAACAAAATTTTTATTTTTTTAGGATATGTTGTAGTGCCAACCCAGTTACAATCGATCACAACAAGTTCAGGATTCCAAGTGAACCATCAAACTGGACGAAATTCGGAACGCGACGCGAATCCAAACCAACAATTCTTTTGTAGTTATCTACCATCGAATTCCAATATGGATAATACAGGACATCAAAATTTAAGATCTACCATTCAAGATGGCACACAATCCGATATAATTTACGCTTCCTATGGCAATCATCTGTATCTGCTAAATAACGGAACAACGAGTAACATCCAGAATTACTGTATGGGTAATGAGTATCCGTGTACGGCCACAAATCAATGCGTCCCGAAAGGGAAGTGGTGTGATTCAAGTGTTGATTGTTTAGACGCAAGTGACGAAACTTCATGCTCGTGTAAATCAAGATTGACGGAAACAAAAATATGTGACGGATATTTTGATTGTCCGATGGGTGATGATGAGATTGGTTGTTTTGGTTGTGATAAATTTTCGTATTCATGTTATAAAACGGAAACCGATTTTAAGGCGGCCAAAATGTCAACTCTGTCCATGTGCTACACAATACTGGAGAAATGTGATGGATACCAAAATTGCTTGAATGGTCAGGATGAGATCGGCTGCACAATGATTTCGAAAAGTGTTGGACATCACTTGTCGTATATGGTTTCGTATACGGAAGGTTATTTGCATCGTAACTACAAAGGTAAATGGTATCCGGTTTGTCGTAATTCAACATATTGGGCTCGAGAAAGTTGTATGAATGAAATGGGTGTCACGAATATTCCAGATCCGGAAATTTTTTATAAACCGAGTCAGATGCAAGGTCCATTTATCGATTATAATGAAAATCATGCGAATTTAACGTTTGAACCAAATTTTACGGATGAGTGCACAGATCAGAATGGGAATAATGCTATTATCTATATAAAATGCCCGCCAATGAATTGCGGAATGGGAACAGTCCAGCCGACCGAAAATTCTGTATATCATGATGAATCTCAGGACAGCAGAATAGTTGGAGGACATATATCCGATCCATTGGCTTGGCCGTTTACAATCGCGATTTATCAAAATGGCAGTTTTCATTGTGGTGGCGTAATATATTCGGAATGGTGGATTATATCGGCGGCACATTGTTTCTCCAAAGCGCTCAACAGTTATTACGAAATTCGAGCTGGAATGAATCGTCGACTTTCGTATTCGCCAATGGTTCAGATAAACATGGCAGAACAAATTTATATTCACGATGGTTATGATCGAAATGCAATGTCAAATGATTTAGCATTAATAAAAATGGCCGAGCCGTTGGTTTTTAATAAATGGGTGCAACCGATTTGTATGCCTGGGCCAAATCGGACCACTCTAGGCGATGACTGGATGTGGGGGCCCAAAGGTGGAACCTTTTGTACTACTGTTGGTTGGGGTTCAACACGAGAAAAAGGTGTGGATTGTAAGCAATACGAAATAATGCAGTAATATGGATATTTAATGTTACAGCAAACGTTATTTTATTCCAGCTGACCATTTACGAGAAGTCAGCATACCAATAATTACCAAGTGCAAACATAAAAAAGATCAGGAGGGTGAAGGAATTTGTGCAGGTGATTTAGAAGGCGGTCATGATGCATGTCAAGGTGATTCAGGAGGTCCGTTGTTCTGTAAAAGTTTAAGTATGCCACTACAAAACTATCTGGCTGGTATTGTAAGCCATGGTGAGGGTTGTGGACGAGCTAACGAGCCGGGAGTTTATACACGGGTTGCTCTATATCTTGATTGGATTAGAGATTGTATTGAGAATCGAAGGCAACCTACATATCAGCCACTGGCTTACTGTCCTGGCAAGGTATGCGTTTGGGGCGGTGGTTACTGTTTATCACCCGACTATGTATGTGACCGGCTTGTTGATTGTCTAGGTGGTGAAGATGAGATCGATTGTCGGTATGAAGAAGCTATGTTAGGAACCTCGTCAAATGTCACTACTTTAGATGTAAAGGAAAATGTTATTGCACCCCAACATAAAAATTCTGTTGTATCGCAGAAGTTCAAGTGTACCAAAATTGCTCAAAATATCAACGCTGAGCTGAGATGTAATTATGAAATTGACTGCGAAGATGGCACGGACGAAGAGAATTGCACATGCCGTGAATATCTACAGCACATAAACCAGAATTTCATCTGCGATGGAGTACTAGAGTGTCGCGATGGCACTGATGAATTAGACTGTGGTAAGTAGATGGAGGTCGCAGCATGCTTGTAGTTATTACGCTGATCCGACCTGTAAAGAATTAACAAAACGTTCTATTAGATTGAGATAGTTTCAGTAATATAGATTCAGTGATATATTCAATACAAAATTGATTGTATTATGTGCTTATCAGGGGCGGGCGAGGTAGATTACGCCATGTAATCTACACGGTTGTCGACTCGTAAAATATAGCGTAGATTACTTGGCAGTGTTTTTTGTCAACGTCGGCAATTAAAATAATGTCAACAACCTACGATATTTTAGCGGTTGGAAATCGAATGCGCCAGTTCGCGGGAGTATTTTGTAAAAGCGTTCATTTAGAGGTGATTTTTTGATTTGTTTCTTTTTGACAAATGACGCATGAATAGTTTCAAATTGTCATCGTGTTTTTATTTATTCACTATTGTTTGCCATTTCAACATGGAAAAACTGAGCCCTGCATAGCATCTACAAATTGTTCGGCTTTATTACGAAAATCAGCGTTCCTGTGAGGAATGTGTTTCGTGCGCTTAAACCAAGTTGCGGTTGACATAATTTTCCTGTCGAGACTATACTATTTGGAATACCATCGAAAAGTTTTAGTCCCAGTTTACAGTACTGAATGATACGCGATTAATTAGACGGTTTGGTGTGGTTTATGGGCCTGTGAAATCATCAACCAGTGAATAGTGCTAGTTATTGCGCCATGATAACGGAATTGAAGCCCGACTATTTTCAATACAGCGTGCGAAGCAATGTACTTATTGAAAAATCATGTTGACGATCAATTAATTTCACTGTTCGGTTCGTTGAATTGGCTATTTAGATCGTCTTATACCTCTAGACTCTTTTCTTTGGGGCTACGCAAAGTCCAAAGTCTATTTGAATGAACCAGCTGGATTTGAGGCATTGGAAGCCAACAATACTCGTGTCATTCGCCACATACCATTCGAAATTCTTGAACGTGTCATCAAAAATTGGACTTTGAGAAAGGACCATCGCAGTTGCGGCCATCATTTGAAAGAAGTAATCTTTAAAAAATGGCAAGAAATGTTCTTTCGAATGATAATAAAGTTTCCATACGATTAAATTGAATTTTTTGATTATTTTAATTTTTGCACAAATCACCTCTATAGATTTCGTTATTACGGGAAAAATCACGCACATGTATGTTTGATGCCCTCTATTTCTGGCATAACTGCCGGTGGGACTTTTGCACTTCAGCACTCTTTCCACTATACACCAACATTTTTCGATATATCGAAAACCTTTGGAGTCTTTGAGATAACATTGATTTGATTAATCTCGTGCAAATTTATTGCTTCTGTTGGAATTAGAGTCGTGTGAACGAGCTTTATGGCCAAAACTTTACTGATGAATCGTGTTGAAGAATTAGCGGCAAAATGCGTCGTTATGAAAAATGTGACAAAAACCTGGCTCCACAACTCCAAATTGCTGGCCAAATGATACATTTTCTTTGAAATGTAACTAACTTAAAGTGTTCAAAACCAATTTCATGTACCTTTCGTCATCCATCAAAACACATCCACTAAATTTTGTCATAGTCTGGCACATATTTTATCGAAAAAGTGTTGGTTATCTCAACGATGGCCCTTCAATCACTCGGTAGCACTCATAGCCTTCCTGAACTCGAATTCGGTTTACCATGGAGTGGGATGTGTTAAATTTTATGGCACGGTCATAGTTAAATTTCCCCGGATTATTTTTTGTAAAGAATAATCTTTTTGTAAAGATTTCTATCAGTTGTGCCATGTAAAGATTTCTATCGTTGTTCAACACCAATTTTAAATTCGCCCATGGTCAAGTAAGCAAAGTTAATGTTCTTGAAATCGTGGACTCGAGTTCAAGACGCGTCAGCGCCAATACTTTTTTTAATTTAATTTCTGTTGTAAAATTTGTTCAACACAGCTTCTGTTGAAATTTACATTGAATTTCTTCAAGTCTAAGAGCCATCTATGACTGTGAAAATATACGGTGATGGTCAAATAAGTATGGTCCATATCTGTTGCTAAATTTTTCAATTTTGTTTATTGAGTTTGCGAATATAAAAGATACGTATAGCACTATGTATCCGCGATGGTGCAGTTAATAGAGTCATTGCTTTTGCATTCGTGGACTCCAGTTCAATTCTCGTCAGCGTCAGTATTTTTTTAATTAAATTTCTTAGGCAAGTATAAGATCCATCTCTTGTGTATAACCGTAATGAAAATGTAAGAGCCATCTCTTGTGTATGACCGTCATGAACTGTTCGTTCCTGTTGCTAAAATTTTCAATTGAAAAATATTAAATTTTTATATGCATTTTGTTCAAGTTAGAACACCCCGTTTGGTCAAGATTGGCTACTGTTTGTCGTTTGGTCAGTAATTTTTATTAGCAACAAATACAATAAATAATGCTTAATAGTCTAGATGAACTGGGATTTAATAAATCTTCCCGCTTGATATGTCGTAACATCACGGCATTTTTGACATTCTTTTACTCCTTTTCTATTGCGATCAGCCTGTTACAATAAATTAGCACACTATTCTGTTTCCGTCATTTTGTAGAAATCGAAATTAAAAAAAATTGTGATATTTTATCGGATGTATGTATAGAAATAGAATCGGGGAAGCCGTGATCGCGATCGGTTTGTTCTTGAAAGAAGAAACACAAAGGTCTATCGAATATCGAAAATAGTGATGTTACAACGTTTCAGGCAAAGGTCCAACCAGAAAGTATTCATTCGATTTTATTAAGACTGTCAAGTGGAAGAAAAAAGCGGAACGGATCTTTAATACAAATTAAAAATTGTGCATAACCTTAAATACATATTATTTTGACATATCGAAAGTTATCACGTATGTAAGCGGAGCGGATATATTGTGTTTTATACAAAACGGACGGACGTTGCGAGCCAAAAATGGAGCAGGCGGAACGGATCCATTATTTTTGGATCTAACTATGAGGATTATATTAAACCGCTGTCTTCTTAGGCTATTAGAAACCAAACCAACTCAGTTCGCTTGTGAATTAATGGTAAGGCCTAGTACGTTGCTTAATAAAATTAGCGTACTTACCGTCAGGTGCGCCACCCAAGCACAATGTACTAATCTCTAGTCTAATAAAGATACTTGGTATAACACCGGTTCAAATAATGAATTTAATTCTACTTTATTATCAGTTTTAACCCCATCACCACAAGGATGACTTTTAGAACCCACTTGTTGGTTACTTACGGCTGGTCTGATGTCTGTATTGAATTTTGCTTCACTAATTTCCTCTTCTTATTTTATGCTTCTGTACCAACCGTGACTAGTTAAGTGGTTTCAATAAATGTATAGCAAACAATATATGTAAGTGGTTTTGTTTATCGTTCATATCTTGATCAAAAATAGTCCAATTTAGATGAAAATTTATAGGAGAGAAATAACGGGAAATACTATCCGTTGAAATAGAATTCAGCATAACCACTTATCTGAACTTAAGTGATTTTGTTGAATTGCCGCAGGTATTACCAAAAGGATATTCGATGGAATTTCAAAGCATCGAGTCTCTATTTCAGATATAGTCTAATCTACATTTACCATGAAGAATTATTCACTTTCAACGGCCAGCAAAGAGGCACAAGAGTTGCTCATTGATCGTTACGGTTACGTGTAATTGCCCTTCAAATTTCGTTATTTTCTTATTTAACGCTGATTTACTATTGTAAGGTTTTCTACACATATACATATTTTTTCAACTGTTGAAAATTCCACGCTACACCACGTGAAAATAGATTCGATAATAATTGTATAGAAATAATTTCGTTTGAAATTTTAATAATTAATTGGGATTATTTAGTATAGTGGAGGTATGGGTATATGCCATTTAAAAACAAAAATTTGAAAACTTAATTAGAAATTATATATCGGAAAAAATTCGTAGAAAAACCCCTGCAAATTTTCGTATGTTGTCTTGTAATTTTATATGCCGTTTCCTGGACAAGTATCGACAGTCCAGAAACCAAAATCAAAAATCAATAATTATATAAAATCAAAAATCTTAATGTCTAATTACAAAAATAAATAGTTCAAACCACCAATTCTAATGCAGATATAAATAAGAATCGCAAACGTACGATATGCTGAAATGTCGCGCAGCTATTCTGCACCTCTATGAGTGAATTAAACAATATGTAATAATAGTATTTGATTTGTTTATACTTACCATTAGTTTATATGTACAAGTGCACTCCCAGATGTATTGGTTCCTAAGGTGATATCTATATGAGTAATTCTGTTTGACCCGATGACGGATGTGAGATGAGATCCGATAGTATTTGTTCGTAATAAAAAATCACTTTATGATGATGAAACGATTTCTTATCGTAAAAATGTTGAGACCAACCGACAAAGAGTGGGAAACAGTCCAGTCGTCACGATACCACAACGATGCGATTTGTCGATTTTATCAAAATCAATACATTAAGTCCTAAAAGAGCAGCGATAGTAGTATAGTTTAACATACATATGTTTGATAAAGGTTTTAATGGATGTACTTACATCGTATTGATACATATATGCACATCATATACAATGTCATTCTAGCAATCCATCGTTCCTTATAAAATCAGCCTTACACAAAATTTAAAACGGCGCTTGATTCCGGAACATGTGTTTAGATTCATAACTGACGTCGACCCTCATTATTTATCTTTGTATTTCTTCCACTCAAATAAGGTAAAATATAAATCGAAACAAAGCTCAATACAATAAATTTAATATTAAATTCTAAAGAATTAAGAATGTTGGTTGTATTTAATTTTATATATATATATATATATATATATATATATATATATATATATATATATATATATATATATATATATATATATATATATATACATTGTAACGAAAGCATTCGACTATCCGTTATCGTTTGTTTATTTTTAGACAAATAACCTACACAAATTTATACATCTTCTTTAAGATAAAATCTTTTACCACATTCAACTTCAAAAATTGTTGTGAAACAACTAACAACTGCAAAATGTTCTATAACTATAATAGATGTGATATACTCGACGTTACTCAGACGTTTTAAAAGGTCAAAAACGCGCTCACAAGTATGCTAAGATAAACTCACTATTTGTATTCACGTTTTTGACATTTCTGTGACATTTGTGGAACAATAAAATTGTAATTACATCGTTTTTAAATTATTATTCTAAAATAATAAATTGAATCAGGCAGAGAGAATAAAAAAATTAAAAATTATGAAAAGCGGGATATTGGTTTGTCAAACGGCAAAATGATAAAAAAAAAAATAAAAATGGGATATTATTTCTTAAAATTTCTGTAAGATGTCACTTTAGCACTTAAAAAGAATAAAAAGTCAAAGTTAAATCAATTTTTTTTTTTTTACTTCAGAGTCGCGTCGAGTATAATTGCTTTAGTGCAAATTCGTATAGTTTAACATTTTTTATTTTCTTAGTTACGTCGGTCGCGTCGAGTTTATCTCCAGGGTATGTTTAAATTAAACAAATGATGCGAAAAACAAAAACACACGAACTAATTTCCATAAGCGTAGCCAACCTAGGTAGTCATTTTTTTTAAATAAATATATTTTTTACTTACATTTAAAAGTAAAAACATTTCGTTCATATATATCTATAATGTGGCAAACGTGGAGAAAAAATTATTTAATCTTGAAAAATCTTGAATTTTCATACCAAATCCCGATGGTATACTCGGTTACATTCGAAAATGAGCCCTAAATTGCTAACACATTAAATTTCAAATTTGCAAAATTAACACACATTTAAATCTTAGAAATTACTGAAACTAACACACATGTAAATCTTAGAAATTACTTCCATCACTCATTTCCTGCTCTATTAGATATTGCACAAAATTTGAAGGGGTAATTCACATACATGCACTTATTTTAAACTTAACATTAAATAATTAATTTAAATATCAAAACGCGGCAATTTCTATGGAAATTGCGAACAAACGAACTACCAGTATGTCAAAATGGGCGTTTTCAAAAGTGTTATACAAATTGTTGTACGAGTATAACACTTTTGATGGGTTCGTAAATTACTACCAATTTGTTATTTTTGAACCGAAATATCTTTAATTGTAATTTATTTAATAGCTAAATGCTCCGATGACGAATTCCTGTGTGAACGAAGCCAAACCTGCATCAAGAAACATTTACAGTGTGATCAAAACTATGATTGTCCGCTGAAAGAAGACGAAATGGATTGTCATGTGTTGACCGATGGTAGAAGAATACATTTTGACTCCGGCCTACATCCAATTTCGTCCCATTACGGATTCGTAACTGTAAATACAAATGGAACATGGAATGTACTCTGTCTGAGTGAAGATGATATTCATCGAGAGACTTTATTTGATTCAACACAGGCCACAAAATTATGCCATCAATTTGGCTACAGCGACTATGAAATATTTAATTTAACCCAAATTGGAACACCTTTGCCATCTAGCCGTGCGCATTTCAACTCAACATTGGTAGATGAAAATAAATCAATAGAAATGAGTAGTTCGACTAGTGACCACTGTATGTCACTGTATTTGGAATGCATACCGAATTTCATGATGAATTTAACGAAAATTGAAGATTTTATTAAGATTAATATGAAAAACTTTCGAAATTATGAAAGTTTTGATAAATATGAGATGAGCTTGCAGCCGGGCAAATATCCAAATGTTATTTTGCAGGAACACCAGAAGAAACGTTCGAATTTGAGTGAAATTTTGTACAACTTCCCGTGGAATAGTGAAATCTATGTGGATGGGAAATTATTTTGCAATGCAATTTTAATTGGACGCGACTGGATTCTATCGGAAAATATGTGCATGGGGCTGATTAAGTAAGTATTACTAATTAAACTAATCTTATATGGTAACGGTACTAAAACTAGGTACATTATTTTCAGTTTAAAATTAGACTACGTTGAAGTGTTAGTCGGCGGTGGATTGGCCGACAAACATTTGGAAGGACCACACGAGCAAATTCGCCGAGTTGACTGCGTGAAAAATGTTGTTGGTTCGAATTTAATTTTATTGCGTATGGATAAGCCGATAGAATACTCGCAGTACGTCATACCAATGCATATACCAAAAATAATGCATGACGATCTCGATCCAAATCACCCGGAACAATGTTTAGCCATCTCTTTCAACAATCAAGGAAAAATGAAAACAATGCCTATCGTCGAAGTTGTCGAACCAGGTTCGGAAAACGTAATCTGTTTTGAGGGCAAAGCCAATGAAACGTGCGATGAACAGGAATCTCATTCCGCGATAGTTTTATGTAAACACTCGGACATTTGGTATCCAAAATCCATATACTCGCATCGTCATGGGCTTTGTGCTTTCAAAAAGACTGTTCGCCTTATTCCGTTCATGAAATTCCACGACAAAGTTTTTGAAATAACTAGTAAGTGTTTCAAAATATATAAAACTGTCGTGATTGTAATTTTCTGATTATTTTTATTTAGACTCGAGCGAATGTACCCATGCGCATGCACCACCCATATGCAAAGGCCATCGGTGTCCATTAGGAAAATGTGTGAATGAAACCTCAATATGTGACGGCAAAATTGATTGCCGTGACCAAAGTGATGAGAGTAATAATTTATGCAACAAATCAGAAAAAAACGAGTGTAGCCATGCCGAATTTAAATGTGGTAACGGGAAATGTTTGGCCAAACAACTATTTTGTAATCAACAAGATGACTGCGGTGATCACACCGATGAGCCTGCAGAGTGTTCATGCTTTTCATTTTTGAAGTAAGCATTGCGAGTATATTATATATATATCCTTGACCTAACCGAATTTCTTATTATAGTGCAACTGACCCTAGGAAAATTTGTGACGGAATCCGAAATTGTTATGACAAAAGTGATGAGCCCATTACCTGCAAGTGCCAGAAAAACAGTTATCGATGTGGGAGCACCGAGGTATGCATTCCAATGGAGTACGTATGCGATGGTGAATTTGATTGTCCGGATCACGAAGACGAGAAATATTGTACTGGTTTGCTCCAAAACCACAATTCAGATGATTTCCACGAAGTGATGAAACAGTCGTATGGCGTATGGCACACGCAATGTTTTCCAAAATCAACACAATTAAACATGACCGAAATTGAAAATATTTGCCAAACACTTGGCTATAGTATTAAGCCAGCGGCCGATGACTCGTTGAGTTCGCCGCAACGTCCACAATACCGTATTATTGGTAATAGCCTACTGAAAAGCACGCAAAACGGTACCATCGAACAAAAACACACAGACGCAACAAAAGTTATTATTGTAAATAGGCTAGCGGCGCTTAAATTGAGTAAAGATTTTATAATTTTTATGAAACCGAGTCGTCCGTTTGCCAAACTCATCAACTGGAACCACGAGGATCAGGAAAAATGTTACCGTATTGAAATCCGATGCCAATAAATTTGTTTTATATGTAACGTTATATATATCGCAGTCTAAACTGGATTGTTTTATTTTTTTGGGTAAATTCAGGTGAAAATGCATTGCTTCAGTCAGGTAATGAGAATAAAACAGATTTTCCTTTTCCATAATTAAATAATTAAAATTTTATGAAAACATGTTTCGAAGAAACAAAATTTAAAACGGAAATTCCATTTTCTTGAAGGGGAGCCATTATGAAGCAACGAAAAGGTAAAGGGGACTGATGTGTTTATAATATTATGATCATTGGGTGAATTTGTTTGGGAATGAGTGAGGATTTATAATTAAAATACTCAGCTGTTGTATGTCGTGGAGGAAGAGTGCGAATGTCGGGATAGTATTTTTTTTTGTTCAGCCAGCGCACTAAGGTTAAAAATTTATTCTTTTCATGTTGCCTGCTGTTCTTCGTTCTTGAAATTTTCATTTTTGTATTTGCCTAAAGTGCTGTAATGTAAAAACAACGAGAACATAAAAAATAATTAAAGACGTATCGCGAGATAAATACATCCATCCTAATATTTTTGATTCTTTTGGCGAAATGTTATGTTTGGTGATAATGGAAGGTCATGCTGCTTTTCCATAGCCAGAGGATGATATGGTTAACGTAACAATAACTCATGAATCATCTCAGAAAAATTTTTTGTTTGGATTGGATACGCTGACCTTCTTTGGAATATGTTTGGTAAATAAAATATATTCTACAAGGAAAACTATTGTATTTTTAAAAGTTTTATGAAATCCACGCAGCTATGTGGTATTGTGGATTGCGGTATCACCCACAGAGCACTTATCATTATCCAGTATATTGATCAAGTATATAGATAACAAGTTCGCTACTTTAACATACTGTACATACTTAAATCGATTCAAAGGCACGTTTGAAGTAAAAAGCGTCCCATTTATTTGCCAGGTATTATGGATTAACTATACGTAGCATTCAAAGTGACTTCTATCTAATATAAAAGATATTTTCATTGGTTGGAAAGACTACCAAAATTATTTTGAATAATTGTTGCATTATATTTCACAATTTTTTTTTCTTTCTAAAATTGCTAAAAAATCATTTATTACCGACAATGCGACAGCTACATATAACCAAAAAACATTGTAACCTGCTCAAATCAACGTTAAAATATCTATCAAACAGTTGGCCTAATAATAAATCTATAATGAGGAGATCGTCATAAAACAGTAGGATAAAACACAAATTTTTCGCGTGTAATACTTTGTATAGTTAGGAGGTCTGAGCCCCATTACCACATTAGAACAACATAAATACCTTCAGCTCCCATTTTAAGAAGAGCAGCAGCCGACTCCCTTACAGTGGAGGAGGAATATCTGCAGAACTTTAAGCATTATAGAATGCTTCCCTCCTCCACGGTTGTGTCGGACCTCACCTGGAGTACCCTATTGACCTGAACATTTCCTGTTAAATCGGAAGAGTATTCGTCCTTTGGAACGCTCTGAGCACTCAGGTCACCGACACCACAGGGGGTATCCGCACTTGCCGCAGATACCCCAGACCTGTAACTTCGTGGCGCCTATAGATTTTGAGCGTAACCGCTCCAATCAATACTGACCAAGCCACGAGTGCTTGCCAGAGCTTCCAGGGAATCTCTCGCCTAGGCTCTTTACCACCTCCTTGTAGAGCAGTTTTCAATTAAGCAGTTTGGATTAGGTCAAGTATTTTGAGGTCAATATCAACTAGAAAATAAATTGTGTAATATGTCACTAAAAGGTTCGTTTTGCTGAGCGCACCACCAAGAATTTTAAGTAGATTTGGAAAGAAATGTGATTTGAACCTTGGAATCAGTAAAAAATAAAGGTGAGTAGTCTGCAGAAAAATGCATGTGAAATATTTTGAAGGATTTTGGCGAAATGTATAAAATTGAGAAGAGAGGAAAGATTAGGCCTTCCGGTCGGAAACTGGAAGCAAGTTTTGACATACAGCGTCAAGGGACCAGCTACCTATAACTTTATATTTCACAGCTATAGTGCAAGTCCATCATTAATGCCTATTATTATTATTATTATTAAAGTTGGCTGGAACCCAAGCAGGTTCCGCAGTCAATGCCACTCTGGGCCCATGGTACAAACCTTCGAAAATGCGCTCGGCTGCTCTGGCACATTGTAAAAGCTTCAATAAGGGTAGGGATGACAATTAACCTACATTTAAAGATTTATGATTAAGAAATCGGGATCTAACTACCTCGAAAGCGGGACAGCCACAAGCAAAGTGAATGCTGTCATCGTCATCTTCAAGTCAGTTGTCACACAAGGAGTCTTGAACAAGTCCCATTCTTTGTAAATTGAGTTTAAAACGGCCATGGCCGGTCAGAATAGCGACCAGACCTCTCAGTTGGTCTTTCTTCAAAGATAGAACAAACGTGAGTGTGAGTGCAATCAGCTCCGCTTGGATTACCGTGCAGTTTCGGCCTAGACTTCCACATGATCGAAGGTCAAGTGCAGCACAATAAGTTCCGAAACCGGCACCAAAATTAGAGTGAGACCCGTCAGCGAAACACACGAGTAACTGAGCCACCCATGTCATTGAATTCTGGAGACAATCACGAGTTCCTCGCTGGATAAACCACCGAGAAAGAGATGTCGAAGCAGAATAAATCGAATAAATCGAAGTTTAGTCTATGCCCTGTGATCCGACAGCGTTCCACGCCCCAATAGACCGCAGGCGAAAGGCAGCGGAGCATGCTGTGGCGGGATGGCCGACTGCAGTGGGGGTAGAAATAAGATTGCTTGACAAGCCATACACTGCCAGAAAATAGAAGTGACAATCCCTTCTCTAAAGTACAATCCCTTCTCTAGACACCACATTTCTACAACTTAAGAGCGCGTTTGATTGCTGTAGTTTTACAAGTAATTCGTCAATAACTAAGAGCCACAGGAGAGGTGACAGGACACCTCCCTGGGGGCAACCTTTAGTAACTTTAACCGAAATAGAAAGGTAGTCCAGCTCGGCCACAGCAATGCGCGACCTCAGCAAAGATCCAATCCAAGTAACAATGATTTGGTCAATTCCAACATTTGAGCGGGCTTCAGTGATGAAAGCGAAAGAAGTATACTATCCCGCAATATCGAGAAAAGTGTCCACAACTCCTTAATACTAAGCGATCTTTCAATCCTCGTAACAAGTTCATACAGCGCAGTTTCACACGATCTACCAACTCTGTAAGCATGTTGAGTGCTACCAGAGTTTTGAGAAAAGTAGAAGAAAGACTATTAGGGCGAAATGCCTTGGGATCGGTATAATCCGTCTTCCCAGCTTTTGGGATGAACACAACTCTACTCCTGCTCCAGAACTGTGGAACATATCCAAACGCAAAGCACGCTTGACCGTGTTGAAGTAGGCTTGACAGAGTTGAAGTAAATGTTCCTGAAAAACTCCATCTGGACCACCTGATTTATAAGGTGAGAAGGAAAAAATGCTCCACCGCAAGGTGTTGAGAGTGACTAGCCTACAGGCTAAATCCCAGTCGGGTGAATAATCAGTACCATTGGTCTGGGCGTCAGCAACATAATCACGATTGATAACATTGCACCTAGGGATATGATCAGAAAGTAGTAGTTCGACAATTTCCTTCCTGGAAGAGGTTAATCTGCCATAAGAAGTTGCAGCACATCGAATCATTTCTAACCAAGGACCTATTAAGTCTGGCGATCCCAGAGATACTATTAATTTCTTCGCAAAATCTAATCCAAGAAGTCCTACGGGCATATCTTAGCATTTTCTTATATTCTTTCTGAGCTGCCAAAAAGTTATCCCATTCAACCTGAAGGTTAGATCTTTTGGCTTTGTTTTTGAGTCTCCTAGCATGTTTCCTCAGTTTTTTAAGATTAGAACACCAAAAAGGGTTATTCTGAGATTTTTGCTTGAGTAATAAGAGGACGAGATTTTGAGACTAGCAATTCAATGTCCTCATTCTCACCCAACGAAACCAGCTGAGGTTCCAACTCTAGAGAGAATAACTCCCAGTCGGTAAGCTTCTGGTTACGATAAGGTTCAAGAGTAGGTATCCTAAGATTTAAATTAAACGAGATGCACCTACGATTGAAGGTGAGAATGTCATTGGTCACCCTCCAGTTAGAGCAGAAGCTAATGTCAATCACTTCGCTCCTGAATTGATAAAGGTAGGCTCACAGCCTTTGTTAAGTATTTCAAGCTCAGATGGGCTCAGGTAATTAAGTAGAGATAAACCCCCTTAATTAATATTCGTGCTACCCCATAACGTGTGATGAGCATTAGCATCGCATCCAACCACTAAAGGTAAACGATTTGTCCTCCGAGGGAGGAGGTCACTTCGATGATTTGAGGGAGATGAGCACAGCTGCAACGTCCGCTGAGCAACATTCATGAATTAGAGTACCACTCAAATTGTTTGAAATTAACACGCAGGCTTTTATCTTATCATTAGACTTTCTGTAGAGGATTCTGCCACCTACAGGATCCAAACCAGAAACCACAATGTCAAGCAGATAAGGTTCTTGAATTAGTCCCTTTCATTTTAATAGTTCAGTATTTTACTGGTTATATGGTAAGAACTGAATAGTGGAAAAAGCTAATATGTGACGATACTTCTTGCCTGCGTGTATATTGTTTAAGAATACCGCACTCCATTCCAATTTTTTAAACGGTATCTCTGACTGTATCGATTAAAAAAAATTTCTTATTGTGGCGACTTAGTTCTGCCATTAAAAGTTTAGACAACTGTGAAACATCGGATTAACATCAGCTTGCATACAAAACATTATAGACTAAATTATAAATTAAAACTAACATTCCCTTCTCGTCTCTCTGTACGCTGCGGCAGATTCGATATAATTACATAATTTGAAAAACTATAAGAAGAAACTTTACATTCGCTGCTTATAAAGAATCTGAATCGGGATATATTCGCGTATGTATACAAGAATTACTATCTGCTATTTTGCATACGAATATTCCATCTTACAATTAAGTTTTCTTTATTTCATTCTCAAATATCGAATACATACATACAGTATACAGTTGTTGTTTTTGTTGTTAATTTTCATTTTCTACATGCAACAAAAACAACAATAACGTTTGTAAATATTGTATGGAAAATTCACGTTTTCCGTTTTGCTTTCCTCTTATTTTATTTTTCGCGTACGCTTTTCTGTTTCCACCAGAAAATAACAAAATTCGTGTGATGTGAATACAAAATACATTCTTTGGAACAATATATTCGGAGAACGCGTTGTGTGCAAAATATATGTAGCAGCGGGTGTGTGAGATTATTAGGAAATCTATATCTGTACCTACATATGCTATATATGTATGTATATACGTATGTGAATTATGACTATGTACATATGTATGCGTATTATGACAAATATGAAAAATTAATTTAATCGCGTGGCTATATATGCATTTGTGTGTATCTGGATATTCAATAATCTAAGGTGAACTAGAAATGATTTTGAATCTCTGTGGTGAAATGCCACGATGCGCACATTTAAATCAATCCTGCGACACTCATCAATTGTGTGTTTCGCAACAGTATTCCACATGACGTATATATTCGCTTTACAATATTCTGATATGGGTAATTTAATTTTTATGTTTTTTTTTTTTTCTTTTACAGGAGGAAATTATATTTTCCATTTTTCATCAGGTTTCAGATGAAACGAAAAACTGAAAAATAAAAACACAATTAATAATGATTGATTACTGATGATGATGATGATGATGATGATGGTGAACGCATCGTAGAAGGAGACGTCGAAATTAACCAACACAAAATTCTTTGTATTTCATTTCGTAATGATCTTCGAATACTGTGCCGGTATTAGTAGAATGTGGGCTGCGGTATATATTCACACGCAAATTGGCAAACAGAGAATGAATGATGATAGATGTATGTGGAATATCCATTTAGAGACGAATGAATATGTACATGTAGGGGAGATGGATTTTACCATATAAATATTTGAATAGATTGGTCTCATTTACCGTTTTATTTCTTGTGTTTGTTTTTCATTTGGAAATACGACCCGATACTTCGAAAAGGTGGTATAAACGTACATATACCTATAACGTATTTCAGTCAGGCAAACATATAAAGGATATGCCAATAAAAGAAAATTTATCTGTATTTAGAGGAATATTGATTCATTTTCAATTTGGACCATTCTTACAGATAAATCTTTGTCTCATTTTTGATTGTTGCTGTTCACAATGGAATTGATCTGGCTGATGATATTTAATAAATCATAATTTGAGGAATTTATTTTGTGAATTGTCAGGGTTTTATTCATATATGTACATATACGTTGTTCTATTTATGTATTGGCTAAAGCTGATATTCCAGCAGCATAGTGTGGATACTAAAGGCCATTACTGGTCCCTTACTGCGTCAACAACCTGGATCAAACGGTTTCGATCCTGAGTTTGGTCTTCATACTGTCTAAGACCACCTGAAGAAGCCAAGTCATTCTCTACACCGTGAAGCCATCGTCACCTGCAACGACATCTGTGCCTACCAAATGGTGGCTCACCTTTCAGAGATCGTACAATTCGTTCGGGATCAGCACGCAGAACGTGGCCGAGCCAGCGTACTCGCTGAGATTTTATTACATGCATAATATCGGGGATCTTCATCAGATCTCTGATCTCGAAATTGTACAGTATGTGCCACCTATTTCGCGTTTTGGGCCCTAAATCACACGCGTGCTTTTTCTCTCAAATGTAAGGAGCCATTTCTCTCACTCATCCATCAGTGCGCAACTTTCACTTCCAAACATAACAACGGGCTTGACCAACGCTTTGTAAAGTTGCAGCTTCACGGCACTTGATATAGGTGTTTGAATTTTAGCAGTGGCTTAAGAGAATACAGAGAACGGCTGCAAGCTGCCCGCCGCACTTTAATATCCTCACCCACACTGTTATCGAGAGTGAGAAGAGAACCCAAATATTTGAACCTCCTCACTCCTTCAAACGCGTAGTGGCCACTACTAAAATCTGGTGTACCATTGTCCCTATAACATAAGATCATGTATTTCGTTTTGGACTCATTGATGTGGAGTCCAACAGAAGCTGGAAACTCTACAAGCAGATCAAGAATTTCCTTGACTCCGTTGCTATTCAGTTCAATCACGCATATGTCATCTGTATATGTAGCACCTGATTGGACTGGCGGTATAAGATGTTGCGCTGAGGTGTTTCAGTTTTACGAAAGATGTACTCCAACATGAGATTAAAGAGTATCGGGGACAGAAAAATGTAAATGCAAAAATTCTTGATAGCCTGTTCTCAACTTTGAAGATGGGGTTTCCCTTCTTGAAGATGGGGCATATCGTGGCGACTTTCCATTCGTCCAGCATTACTTCGGTTCGCCATATTAATCGAATAAGATCGAAAAGAAAGTTTCACCAAGTATCCCCTCCGAATATCAAGAGCTCCAAATTAGTGCAGTCCACTGCAGGTGAGCGGTTTCATTTTTGTCTATGCATAGCCCTAGTGAATTCCTTATGCATTCCCATGGAATGGATCCTCAATCAACTGGTGAACCAACTACCATTCCGTGCGTCGATGTTGTCCATTCCATGCGTCGATACAGAGGTTTCCATTCCGGTCCCGAATGGCAGTTGATGCAGGCTTGAAAGTATGGTGCAACCCAGTAATTCCTTTAAAGAAATTACGTTAACTGCGCTCATTGCAGAGTTGTTGTACTTTAAGAACCTCGGTATTCCACCATTCTTGCTTTTTAAGTCAACAAATCCGCTTAGCTGCCCTCATAGTAAGAGTAGCCTTTTCAGTACCTTCCAGACAGAGTTCACACTGTTAGACTTGTAATTAGCTCCCTCAATGTTGTCGCTGACAATATCTTGATATCGTTTCTTATGATCATCATTTATCAGACCTTCAGAGTCGAAACGTTCGTCTGTGTTCCCGGACCTTTATGAAAACTTCCACCGTAGTCTAGCAGCGACCAAATAATGATCGCTGCCTACGTATATGGTTGCTGACCGATAAACTCTCACATCCAGCACAACCCGAGCTCGTCCTTTTCAAATTAACACGTGTTCAATTTGACTGCAGGAAATTTTGCGAGGATGGATCTATGTTTCCAAATATATCTGATTGTGAGGGGAAAATGTGCTTTCTACTCTAAGATCGTGAGCAATTGCAAAGTGCATCATTCACTCACCGTTATCGGTTGCAGTTTCGTGTCGGGAGTACGGACCTATGTTTTCACGCAAGTTGGTCTGATTTCTGCCAGCCCTAGCATTAAATTCCCCAATTACCATTCTAACATCGTGTTCGGATATAGATCCCATCAGATCGTCCAAGTCATTGTAAAATGAGTCTTTATCTTGGGGCTGGCTGACTTCTGTGGGCGCTTGTACACAAATTATCGACAGGTTTGGAAATCCAAAACAGTCTTCTTTACCTGCGGCCCAAGAAGAAATCCAGCTCCAAGATTTCTGAGGTGATCTCCACTGTACAACAAAGTATAGCCCTGGGACACACGGTCTCCACTTTTAGGCCAGCGAGTTTCTTGAAGAGCAACGAGTTCTAGCCGATACTCTTTCATGCATGTGAATAGGCCCTTTAACGCTCCTGGTTTCTTAAGTGACTGCACGTTTCACGTGCCGATCCTAATTCTCGTATCCGGGTACTTGAGCGAGGGTCCGGTGTTTTTTTGGCGGTATCCATTTTCCTTTTTGTTGACTTTGTAAACAGTTAATTTTTTTACGGATGCAGGTCGTCAGTTCAGCGATTCAACTGTTTAGTCGCCTCCTACGACAAGCAAAGGATAATGTGGTGGTATTCTTGGAAAACATGTTCGTGTAATTGGGGTTGACGAGACGTGTGTGCCCCTCGACCACAGAGAAAAGCTTAGATACTAACCAGTTTAAATTCAACAATCCTGTGCAGACTCGAAAAAAAATCGAAAAAAAATTAAACAATCCTCTTTGAACGGGGCGGCATGAGACAAGCACCGCTTGATACTGACAATATATTTATACTCGATATTGTAAAAGATCTGCCCCAGTTATTCGTTTATCTTTTACCGGACAAACGATTATGATACATAAGTAATGAAGTAAAACTATAGAGATTAAGGTTAAATAAAAATATACTAATTACATTTGGTACCTTGAAGCGCAGTTTTCACCGCTCCCCTATAGATTCGCACATTATACGATTTATCATTAAAATTGCCGTATAAAAATTTTGTTAAACAATTCGACAATGTCCACAAATCACGATTCTTATCGACGAACACATCATTTGGGAAATTCATGTCTCGCCTATTTTCATAAACTTTGTCCAATGTCGAACGTTTCATCGGGTATCTTGTATTCCAACATCCAATCGCAAATTGTTGTACCAATGGATAAAAAATAACTTCGGTCTCTGGATCGAAATAGGATCGTGTGGATTGGCTGCGTTTACCACGATCACCGATCAAATGAAAATCGTAGTAAAACTGTCCCGCGGCAATGTAAGTTTGATTTTTCAGCACTGAATTTGATACATAGAATTGTTTGGTCGAGGATAATGGGTGGAAATAAATCCGACGATCCCTATAAAATGATTATGCGCATATTAAATGTCTATATTAAATATAACTTCATTATATAGAGGATTCCATTACCCATTTGACCGTTGATTCGAAATGGCAACACCAAAAACCCCATCTGTCCATTGATTATTCACACCATTTATGATATAGTTTCCTTGTAATGGGTCGTCACCAAAGAAATTGTGATCAACACGCCACGCTGTATTTTCTTTGAATGAATACACAACCAAACCGAGTAAATCGGTGACATACGCATACGCGTCCTGACAGTGGTTTTTCTCAGTATCAATTTGCTGAAAATAAAATATGCATTAGTTGTAGAATCTTGCTGAAATGGAGTGTATACGTACAATATTGGCATAGAAACTATCAGTCTTTATTAGATTGTCTGGTAATGAGAAACGTCTAATTAACTTGTCAGTCAGCAAATCGAATATGACTATTGCTGGTGGTGCCAAACGTCTATTTTCACCAAAAAAATTAACCAAACCCGCATCTAAAACCCAGAGACGATTACATTTATCGGCCCATGCACGTGTAGTTGATATTATTGACTCGTCCCTCGGTAATGTAACCGTTTTTTGTTTACAATCTTCATTTACATAATTTGCTTCGGCCGATGGATACGGTATTAGAACTGGTGATTTTTTATGACCAGCCGATGAAATTTTGATATAATTTAGTGCCGAAGCAACTCCCGATTTCCATCGGAATATCGGCAAAAATAGTTTATCACGCCATATTGTGAATGTCATTGGTAGATTATTAGCTGGAATCCAACTACCGCTTGCTAAGGCGGCAGTTCGAAGTTCGCTCGGCAAATCAAAATCCACATATTTCCACGCGAAAATTTCTTCTAATGCGTCTGACCCGGCACCATTATGTGCAAATGTAAAACTAATCGCCGCACTGTATGCTAACACCACCAGAAGTTTATAGTTCATAATTAAAACTGAAACTGAACAGTTAGCGATACTATTTGAACATATATATACCGAAAGTGATGGAGGAACTGGTTGATAAGTGTATTAAATACTACTTTAATATTGTGCGATATCCGGTTAGTGCGTAATTATTGTTCTATCGAAATATACGGTGAAATATGTAGTTAATTAGTACCCTAAATTAATTGATAGCGGTAAGTATGTGTGTATATATAATATCGTTTTAGTCTCTAAAATTACGCATAACAGGTTGATGATTTAATGTTATGCGATAAGAGGGCTATCAGCAAAATGGTATATTTGTTGAAATAATTCAATTTGTATGTGTTTATAATATATGGATTTAAACATGCAAATAAATTGTCTCTCTCCCTCGTGTCCACACGGAGCTTTACGGCTATTCCAAGAATGTTTTGTAGATATGGGACGAAATCTATTCCAACCGAATACCGAGCGCATCTTGTAGTTCTCTTGAAGTGGTTTGAGTATTTTTTTGTTCCCACACATAAAGAATAACTGTGTTGTATCGTCTGCAAATGTTGATGTGATTACCTTATTCATTATAACATTTAGGTCATCATGTAATTCCTCGTTGGTTACATAGCGGTAAGCATTCATTATTGCACGTAGAATTTGTTTTGACAACGTTGAATGATTAAACGATTTGATTGTTTATAGGACAACTCCAAAGTTGGATACTATACGTCCAAATTGGTTTAATAATCGATTCGTAGATAAGGCATTTACAGTACAGGTAAAGCTTAGAATGTTTTATTTTAATTTGTTCAGCTTGGTGATTAAAGTTCAATCTTGAATCGAGATCCCATCAGAGATATTTAGCAGATTCGGCTTGTGTAATTTGTGCCGCAACGCATATATTACATGGACTGATTTTATCGAGTGCCTGTTGGTATACTTACAATACTACAGTATCATTAGCAAAAGTTCCGATGAAGGTTGTTTCCGTTGTCGATGTATCAGAAGTGTAAAGAAGATATAGGAAAGGCTTTATAGCTGGGTAAAAGTTAGAGTATGTATCTTCATGTGATACTCTAAATTTTCGTTTGGAGGGATACGACTCGATCAGTTTGTGGCACTAATTTACTTATCTTGTAGATAAGACCCGCATGCTACACTATATCGAAAGCCTGATACATCTAGAAATACGGCAATGCAATATTTCTTCTCTTCAACTGCTTGTTCGATCTTTCCGGTCACGCATAAACTTGATCAATGATGAGGTATAATGATCATTGGTTTTAGTCGTTTCAAAAACTACTTCTCAAACAAATTTCGGCCTGTATTATGTCATTTGCTCACCGGGTTTGTCTGTTTTTCTGTCATGACTATTTATACAGCCTTGAAATACATCAGATGCTGTGCAAACAGTTTGGCTTTTTCATCGTTACGTCGTACACATCTCCATTTGTGTTCCTAATAGGTGGCACTTGGATTATTGGCCTTTTATATCTTTCAGTAGCTTTCCAAAGAGAATAGTTCTTGTCAGCTTCAGGACACAGTCGTTTCAGATAATTTTCAGTACAAGCCTCTTTATGTTCTTTATCTAATCGGTTAACTTTATTACTTGCTCGATTAAATTCTTTTTTATCAATTACATTTCTTACTTTCCTACGCCTTTCTTTTATCAGTTCTCGAATCTCCAGGGGGTAGTTGATCTCTTGTACAACTTTCTTACCTAATACGGGTGTACCTGCTTCACGCATAGCGTTAATAAAATATCCAGCTTGTATTTTAAGTTGTTGTTAAAAATGTTGACATATTGATTTCTTGCGATGTTATGTCTTGGTGGGCAGTAGATCACTCCTAGACTTAGGTTAGCACCACCATGGTTCATCGTTATTATGGTGGCTTGCATAAATCTCTCTTTAATCCCTTGTTGGAAATGTAGGATGTTTTGTTTGATTAACATTGCTGTCCCTCCTCGAGCACGACCACTGGGATGCAATGTCCAATAGGTTTATATCCCATAATTTTGATAACGATTTTTTCTGCATAATACGTCTTGGATATTAAAGCTAAGTCTATGTTGTTGATTCTTAGAAATACCTCTAGTTCTTGGGCACTTGCATTAATCCCGTTAGCGTTCCAGCCTTATACGTAGGAACGTTACAGTCATTTTTTATCTTTTGTTAGCATTGTTTAGGATTTTGTTTGGTCTTCTTGAACTTATCTTACAGTTCCTCTAATTTTTGTTTCATTTCAACCTGAAATTCGGTGAGCACCTTCATTATAAATATTACTAAAGGTTGGCTCGGTGGGCACATGTTTCGACCTGATTTCTTGATTTTGAATGTTATTTAAGGTTTTGGTCAACTAGGCGTATAGGATACCCCTTCTCTAATAGTATCATATTGTTTGTTTGGTTTTTGCTGTAGGCGCTGAACTACTGTTGTTTTTCACAGTAGCTGAGCGTTTAGCTTATTCTGATACACCTGGCATCCTTTATAACTAACCGAATGACAATTTTCTCCGCACAGTGTACAAGTTGATATAACATTTCGCGGCTTTTGAAGTCATTTTCAGACTGCGTTGTTATTTTGATATCAATATTGGATATTGCTTTAAACTGAGCAGGTCACTCCCAATACAGCTCTTAGTATATTGAAATTATCTAACATCTAACAAATCTAACATTGCTCATATTGATTGGTGGTGGTAAGGGTTCCTTTTGTGGGGCAGGTTGTGGTTTTTTCGTATTTCATGTGATTCGGTACAGATACCCATGTGGATAGCGTTTTGGAGAGTATCGCATCTTTATATTTACATTTCCATATTTTGTCTGGGTGAGTGACTTATTGCTCAAGCTCCTGTTCATCCGTAAGATATTCATTGTTGAGATTTTGTAGGCTCTGACTTCTAACATTAGTAGACATATAGAAGGCTTCATTTGCCTCTCTATAGTGTTTCAATTGTGCGTTGTAAGTTTACCATAATAGCTTGAAATTTAATACATTGCATCTCATATTGCTGTCATTTTATCCTTAGTTCATTATTCTGGTGCTCAAGCGAGACCAATTATGAGGACATTTCATTACCGTCTTGTCGCAGACGATGTCCTTGCTCTCAATAGGTGAGTATTTGTAGTCTATTATAGGTAGGGGTCACTTTTTGAAGTCGCCGGTACTGGGTAACCTAATCCCTGCATCGTAGCATTATCCTTCTCCTGATCTTTCACGTCTGGTTTATTATTCGAGGTACCTGCCCCTAGCCAGATTAGGTCCACGGGTGGTATTTTATTTGCCACCTACCCGCCGGCAAGCCGGTTTGGGCATTCTCCTATCCGCCCAAGTAATCTAGATTTTTTTTCTTAATTGCTTACAGATATTAGTTGTTTGAAGTGTATTTGAATATTTTATATCACATTCCTTCCTAATTTTCCTTTTTCCCTCATCTAGTTCCAGGCGGAGAATGCTTGATCATTGATTTTTACTAAACTATCGGGACTTAAGTTTTACTACCTACATAATTGCGCAGATCTCGGACTTCATCTTCGTCCCTGAACAGAAATATATCTATGAAATCCGATATACGCAAGTTGTTGTTCAATTAAATCAGCTATTCTCAAACTATGAGCACCAACGCAAAACAGGATCCGAGACAAGAGTGTGAATAATTTGTTATATTCAATTACTTTTTAGTTATTTTAAATAAAAAACTTTTATTTTTGATTTTATAGTTTAATTCTTCCTTATGGTGACAATTTTTATTTTTGATTTTTTCGGTAAATCGATTTCGACTTGCGTCTTCCTCAGTACCTTGTTAACTATTCTAGATCTAGAATAGTTAACAAGGTACTGAGGAAGACGCAAGTCGAAATCGATTTACCGAAAAAATTAAAAATAAAAATTGTCACCATAAGGAAGAATTAAACTATAAAATCAAAAATAAAAGTTTTTTTTTTTTTTTTTTTTTTTTTTTTTAAATAAGTTATATAGTGACAAAAGATTACACAAAAAACATTAAAATGAATAACATTCATTTAAACTCAATTACTTTTTAGTATTTTAATCAACTAATCGAATTATTCCAATTTCACGATATACGAATAATAATCAAATTATTAAAAGAATTTAAAAGATTTGAAATTCTTAATTTCTTATTTTGTAAATTATTTATTTATTTGGCAATAACATTTTTTTTCAAACCATGTTCAGAATTGCAAAAATTTATTTTTTTTTAATGTTTTAGAACTGATCCATTTTATATGTCAAAATTTTTAATTTGACTTTGGATTATTTAATTTTGGAAATAGTAAATAGGTAGGTATGAAAGTTTATGAAATGGAAAAACTTTGAGTTTCAATTATATTCAAGTTTTCTACAGTTTCTGGTCATTTCCGAATATCTACAATTTTAGAAACTACATTTTGTTTTGCAATGCCACTGGCTTTATTCTTGAATCTTTCCTATCACAAGAAGTTTACAAATTTTGCAACTAATTAAGTATAACTCATTAAGGCTTAACCTATGCTAGTTCTTAACATTATCATGCACTATTGAATTTTTGTTAGTAGGGTTACTCTAATTAAATAGCTAAATCCATCGGGCCTTTTTTTTGGAAGCCTTCACAAGTTAGGTTTTAATGTATATAACCTTGACTGCATTCTTTGAAATTTTATTTTGTTAGAAGCGTAAGCAGAGCCCCACAATTGAATACCATCTGTTCAGAGTGGTTTAAGTACCATTTTAATTAACAAAACCTTATTGTCTATAGGCTTAAGTTTGATTGTTTTCCAATTAGCTATAGTTCATCTTGAAATACCTTAACTTAATTTGTTGATGACGCAATTGAAGAAGAACAGTATGAAAATTTGTCATTTCATTCGATGTGACCATTTGTGAACAAAATTTGTGAAAAAACCAGCCTATAAAACTTCCTAAGCCACCTAATCAATTCGAATATGAAGAATCAATTTAGTAAATAATTTAAATTCAGGTGGGTTATTCCAAAAAATCTGTCAAATTTTGTACTAACAGCTGTTTTAGAAAATTCTGTAAACTGCAAATCTAAGGTGAAATTTTTATGAAAGATTTATAAATACCACTCAAGTAGTTGTTGTCATCTGGCCTATAATCTGATTTTCAAAAATAGAAGAAGCCGGAGTACTTGGTGTAACACCAATTCAACCTTACAAATTGTACCAGTACTGTACAATTTGTAAAGTTGAATAATGTTAGAAAAAATTTAAATTTCTATATCTCAAACAAATGACAAATGTATGTAGGTAACTTATTAGAGAAGTAACCATAAGGTAGCGAGGAGTTTCCGTTTTGAAAATTTAAATTGAGGTGAATTCACTAACTAATCTGAATTAACTGAATCAACTGAAGTGAATTGACTGTTGGATTCACACTCTTGGGTCCAGCTAAAAAATTGAGCTATTTTTGAGTATTAGTTGAGTCACAAAAGAAATCAGTAAATCGTAGAATGCTTGTGCTATAGGCTTGTTCTTAGTCCTTCACCTGTTAGATAGTACCTAGTATATTAAGCGTACATGTATTGGCTCTTAGATAATATTGCAATTTGGAAAATTAACAATTATTTATTCATGTTTCATCAATACAAGCCAAATCTAAAAATTAATATTTTTGACATTCATATGAAGTGAAAAGTATCAATCGAATACACAATTAAGTTCAGTAGCTTAATTATCTGAATAGTAACTCAATTATATGAAGAGTTACTAAATTGTGTTCAGTTAATTCATGTTAATCGAAATGGCCTAAAGTATATAGTTTCGCTATTGAAAAAATTACAAAATGTTTAATTGTTTAGCTTGTCGTTTAGGGTTAGATATTCATCTAGCCCGCACACATCATTTTAATACCTAATTTACCCAAACTTGGTATTGAGAGCATTTGCGCGAATTGACTCACCCTACCTAGAGTGAGTATTTCCAACTGTGGAAATTTGGTGGAATCCATTTTGAAGCCGGACTTACCTATGCCTAATGTCATAACAATAGATTAACTGTCATTTTCATTAGATTTATAATTAATTTTCATAATTTCTACCTTCAACATCCGGTCAAAGAAATGAAAGAAATTAATTTTAAAACCTTAAACTACACATTAGATAAATCACATTAATTTATATAAAGTAACAATCTCATGTGAAAATCAATTACAAATTTCCAAAAAAGCACGATAATTTGTTTAAACGCCCATAACCAACAACAGCCATGCATTACACAATAATTTCTAAATTAGCGCTGAACCGACAATAAGCTGATTTTAACTTTTACTCTTGTTACCGTCAGATGTAAACACTATCATTACACGAACACTTAATAATTATACAATCGCAACGATCGACACAGTGATGATTAAGCTTTATAATATATATTAAATAAAAAAAAGAACACCAGACCTCGCAACAAATCGCGCAGTCATGTTAAAGTTATCGGTTACGGTTTGGTAATTTTCCGAAATCCAAACAAGATAAATCATAAAACCATAAATTGTCTAGTATAAGTATATAATTTCCCTGTCTGTGTGCGCGCCTCTCTTCGTTTTCTTTGTCCCATCCCCAAAACGAAACAAAACAAAAAAAAAAACTCATGAATTCAACAGGTATCATTTGGGGTAATCAAAATCATAACACATCTTAAAGATGTGTTTCAGTTTAAATTAAAATTTCATTCAAGTCACAACCAGCATCAAATATATTAAATCATGGAAGTTCGTGTCATAAAAATGTTATTGTTCGTTATTGGACTATCGTTACAGTTATTGCCACAATTTGGTCAATGTGGTTTAAGTGATTCAAAATTTATTAACTTCCAGAAGGATAATAACACAGTGATTGTGAAAATGAAATTTGATGTACCATTTTTTAATATCCCGGTGCAACGGTCAATTAACGGAGTTTATAATATGATGAATATGCCATCGTTGACCGAAATTAATTTAGGCGGGGTTGCAATAGCTGCGCTTATTGCATTGAGTGCGGTATTCGTGAATCAAGTGGCAGCCGCCGAAGACGCCCAATTTGTTCACTATCGATCGCTTTCGTCAATCGATTTTTGGAGCTATAAAACAAATTTGTGCAACATGGTGCAACAATCGATGATGAATCTAAAACGTAACAAATTCAATAAATTCGATGTGATTCTCGATGATTTGACCAGTTCCGCATGGTCAATGGAATTGATTAGTGACAACACGATTCGTAGTTCGATTGTGGCGGCACGAAATTTAGAAAATTGTAATAAATTATAAAATAAAAATGAAAATTATTGTTTTATTTAACGTTGTAGATCGTGATGGGTGAGTGATTATGATTTAAGTCCTAAAATTACACTTCACCGTAACACAGAAGTGCCTCTTAAATTCGTTTTACTATTGCGATAAAAAAATATTTTTATTTAAAATTTCCATAAACGAGGGAGGAAACGCCAAACTTACGTATTTTCAAGTTTATTGTTCATCTTCAAAATCTTATTTCTAAGATAACAGCAGCATAACAGGAAGATACCATTCCTACACAATTATTTTCCAATATTTTATTATGATAACGAAACAAAGTAATAAAATTAAGGAAAATTAAATAAAATTTTCATTTTCCAAATAAAATACGAAGAAGTAAAATAAAAATACCTTATCAAAAGCTTATGCTGATGTTGTTGTTGCAATAACTTGAAAATTGAAATCAAATCGTGTAATTTAATAACAAACAAAAAATTGGAAAAAGCATGCAATAAACTCATTTTCTACTTGAAATAAATTAAATTAGAAACAGAAATGCTTCTATTATTTGTTCGAGTGGTGAGGTTACGTGTCAGATCCATTGGAACGGAGTAATTTCGTGGAAATATAATTTATCACGTGCAAAGTGCTTTTGTTTGTGGTATATGATGCTTTATGGTAAGAACCTCTTTTACGAATATGAAATTGAAATCAAATGAAAACTCCATTTTACATTTTAAATCGGAAAGACAGCCTTAAACTAACTTAACTAAGATTTAGTTTACTACTACTGTATATATAGAAGATACATACACGCTGACGAATCGATCTGGGACATGACGTCTGTTATCATTTCATACGATTTTTGCTTTGGAATTTATCCACAGAAATTTAATGTAAATACAATTCCAATAAGCCTCTAAAATACTGTTTTCTCCAAAAAACACCGATTCCATCAATACACATTCGGTATACATTAAGCACGATAATTTACAAGAAACAACTATTCACTGAAAATGAAATTACGCTAGTGGATGGGGCACGATGTAGAATTTGAAGGAAGAGCAAACGACCTGGAAGGTGCATAAAGGAGCTGGCCGTATTGGTGGAGTATCGGCAACGTGTAACCGAAGAGGTGGTGCAAGGGGCAAACTGTTAGTTCCTTTCTATGTTTATACGTCCGTCGATCCATGGGTTGGAAGGTAACTAGGTTTGTCCGAGTACTGCACTCTTGGCGAGCAAGATGGTTGCTCGTTCAAACAGTACTCACCCAACTCATGGACCACCCTAGGCATTTTATTTATTTATATCGTGTACTTTCCGTGAACCGTCGTGTCTCGAGCACTTAATGTGTATTTATTTTATTTATTTATAGTGTCGCGGAATGGAAAACCTGCCATATTTGTAATGAGTGGCGGACATAGGATATAAACCAAAATTTACAAAAGGATTTTAAACATACATTTTATAACATTTATGGAAATTTTTTTGTTTTCTATTACGCGCAACTAGCGCTTGGTGGGGTAAGTGTTACATATCGTATTAACAATTTATCGTATAACAATTTAGTTTTATTAATTTAGTTAGTGTCTCGAATTTAATGAGGAAATTCGGTTTGTTTGTTCTAATTGAATGGAACAAAACTTTTCGTGAAGACATCGTGATGAAATTTGGTTTGTATGATGGAAACACAATTTCCTTTGATAAAGGCTTGTATAATGGATTAAATTTTGTGTGGTACGTGAAGTTTTGTAAATTTTTAATAATATATATTTACGCCCCGGTTGCACGAAATGTTTAACTAACGATTCTTTAGTTAAAGTGAACCGGCCGATTTTTTAGAGTTAATATTTAACCGGACGTTAATATTTTGATTTTGACTTTTTATTGTATCGATATAAAATATGTGATTATATATATAGTACCAAAAAAAATTAAATTAAATTGAATTTCGGGTATGAATAGAAGTTAAGCTCTATATATTTAAATTTTTTCGCGCAACCGGGCAAACGTATTACTAATTGTAATTAAATTTTTTTTCAATATAAAATGCCTAGTTTGCTTCATAAACAATATTTAAAGAATTTTATCAACAAAATTTATGCGAAGTTTACAATTTGGACTAAACGATGAAGAGCAACAGATTTCGGGAAATACCAAAGCAATAAAATTACTTTGGTCACCATATTATAAAAATGTAATACATGGGTCCTTTCAAACAAAAGGCCCTTACTTCGATTAAAACTTCCATCTTAATTGCTCTGAACCTGTTTGTTTTCTTCAGGAATTTTACCTGTTGTGGGTATGGTATGTGATTATGATTTTCGCGCGAATGCAAAGGTTAGTGGACGGTAAAATCCTTCATAAAATTGTTCACCACAAATATCCAAACATACTATGAAACAGTTACGTGAAGGTAAGTTCCACTTGCATTTAAAGTAAAATTGATTTCACTTGTGAGGGAAATAGAAAGTCCACTAAATTAAGGCATTTATTTATAATCGGTCAAGCAACAGTCTAGTTCCGTTCCTGTTGGCCTTATTTCAGAACTAAAATGACCTACATAGTTCCCAGGCCATTTTTCAGAACTTCATTCCAAAGTCATTTTAGTATACCATTTCTATCCACATACCGAGCTTCAATATAATCAGTCAAGGAATGGCCTAATTCCGTTTCTGTTAAACATATTCTAGAACTTCACATATCATAAACGGTGAAGAAATGGTCTAATTCCTTTTATGTTGGCCATATTCCAGAACTCATATACCAAAAGTTATTTTAGAATTGCATTTCCATTCACCATGCCATGAGTTCAATCACGCGATCAGTCAAGAAATAGCTTAAGAGTGAAGTATTCTTCTGATATTCGCCTTTAAAGTTCCGCAGATGGCTCTAGTAATCCATACAGCGGCCGAAAAATTTGTTTATATGTCAAATAGCCTAGTTTGTTATTTTCAAGTTATTTCAGCCGGCATTTCAAGTTATCTGCAGCAATCCCTTATGGTATTATAAGTTATTTGCTATTTGTACAAATAGATGCTTAATTTATGATGTAAAAAAATATTTAGGGCGTGATGGGAAGTAGGATAGATCATACGGTTTCCACCATTACCATAGGCTCCAATGCGTTTTTAGTATAAGGGTATCCCCAATTAAATCAGGCCTAATCCTCTTTTGTAAAATAAAGCTTTGGCTAATCGTGTGGTGAATTTGTATGGGGAAGTTGTATTGGAGCCGTATTATGTGGAGCCGTCTGAATGGGCATAAATTCGGTCACAGTCAGAAGGGGCATGAGAACGGCTTATGAATTAGGCTGAATTGGTTCTGGGGTTGCTCTCGGAGGGGTTGAGATTAGCGGTGTTTTTTTGAAGGATTTGGAAGACTGGGCTATTCGACTATGTTAAGCCCTTCTTTGGTTTCTTCACCAAGTGACACACTTGAGTCCGATTCATCAAGTGTTTAGATTTCATTGGTCACTTGCCTAAATTCAGTACGTAGCGGGAGCAATGTCGCCCATTATATATGAGGTCTACCAAAGTAACTTAAATCCTGCCTTAGTGAGTCATTCCAAGTGTAACAGTGGCATCCCAACCTCTCAGGACCGGCATTGTAGGAGGACGCTGCACTAAGAAGGTGGGATTCCTACGATGGATGTGCCCCCAATAATTAATTCGGTGTACCTTGATTCTTTTGGTAATAGTCTTACCATGTAAGATGTCAGAACAGAACTCGAGTAGTTTCTTTAGAAAAAAAACTCGTTGTTCGAAGGTTGAAGAAGCTGTCTGTAAACCATATCTCAACACAGGGGAAATAACGGAGCGGTAGATAGAGATAACCGTCTCATAAAGTACTTGATTTCTATGAATGAATTTCTGCATATGATGAGTTATTCTGAGCGCCTGATGACAAGGAATACGAATGGTAAGAGGCCGACTTAACTTGGAGGTTATATAAGTAACCAAATATTGCATCTTATCAACACAGTTGAAAGTGACACCAGACAACACTATGCTGGGGGGCGGTACAAATGATGCTGAGGGATCAGAGCGGTGCATTTATGGTGGTTTAATGCTAAGCCCGCTAATTTTAAGGCACCTCGTAATTCAACCAATGGTTTCTAATGCTCTGATGTCAACACGCTGATCTATAGTTTAAACTCAGGGAGTTGGTCTACCACAGTTAGTTAAACCTCATTCAGGATGAACGGGGAGATATGGGGCATCCCTGTTTAACTCCTTTGCTTTTCTTAACTATTTATGTACAAATATTGAACAATTTAACACTATAAACTAATTATCATTCATTACAGTGTCTATCACAGCTCAAATATATAGAATTAATAATAATAAATTGATTTAAATTACAGGATCTCTGCCAATTAATCTTAAATTTAAATTAATTAATTAAAGGTTGGAATGCAGAATAAAATAAATCGTAACTAATTTGTGTTGAATATTCAGGAGTATCTCATAACCCTGATCCAGCAAACTAATAAATTTTATTTCAGAGCCCAGGGATGCTGAAAAAAATTATAAAAGTAGATTAGAACTGTATCGTCCTGTGTTATACTAACTATTGGCTATATACCGGGTATCTGTAACCGAGTCAATTTCTATCATATTAACTGAACCTATCCAAATCCTTTTTATGTTATGTGTAAACGGGTGTTCGGTGAGGTCCCGCCATCTCCGGGAGGGCCTGCTTAATGCTTGGTCGAAAATTCCAATCAAATCAAATCAAGATGCCGGATACTGTGCGCGTTAAAGGTGAATACGGTTCCGTACTCACATTATTTTCTACTTTATCGCGTTGTTAACTATATCCATATGATAAATTGTGTCCACGATAAATTATTTATATGGTAAATTGTTATACGATAAATTATTTACGTTAATTTATTTACGATAAACTGATTGGCACCCATTGATTTGATTTCCTTGGGACGGTTTTAGGCTTCTGAATGTGACTTCCGTGTGATTCCGTTGTCCGTAGTTTGTGGCAGGGTTATAATTTTTGAACTATATCATTGGTAACGAGTGGAATGATTTTGAACGCACAATAAAAATAAGTAATTTAATTAAATACTTAATAATTAAATTATGATACCCAAAAAGTTTACATTTTATTTATATGTATCATTTTAAAAAGATCGCACCAGCAATTATAAAATTAATTTTAATTATGTTTTGGCGCGAAATGTCTTATTATTATCCCCATTTTAGGTGCAGTTACGTTGGCAAAACATCATAACAACGTTTTTCGCTATTTTTAAAGTAGTTATTTCAACTACATTGCCGTGAATTTTAACTGCAATAACATAACTTCAAATTGTTACTTGGGTATTCAATAAATTCATTTGTTAAATTGAACAGAATAATTATAGTATTTTTGACCAAACGATAATTATTAAAAATTTATAAAAGAGTTACACTGCTCATTTAATGTTGAAAATAGTTGAACATTTTATTAAATCTAACAGTATCAAATTGTGCTCCTGATGAATGTAAAAATTTGGAGGTGAATTAGAAATTTTTCCGAGAAGATTCAAAGCAAGCCACAGATCTCATAGAATGGGAGAAGAAAATTTTGATTACAGAATCGATGGTGATATTGGTGCTGATACCAACCTGCCTGAATTAAAAGGAAATTCAGTGTTGTATTTCGCTGGGTATACGATATATAATACAATAAACTGCAAAATTTCCACAGAACATCGCTTAAAAGTTGATGATGAAACTGCAATTTCTCCAACGGTGACCTTTTTGAACCAAAAGAATTAAAAAAAATATGTGATCAATTATGGAGCTTTAAAGACATTAACTTCAGACTATGAAGACATAGCACGAATTGTTGTTCAAATATAAAAAATTGCCTGTTGGGGTGCGCTCTACTAGGGTAGGAGTTGACCGAATATAGCCATGACTTTCGTGGACTATATTCCAACTCTGCAACTATGAAGAGACCACCAACTGTGTCTAGTATACCTCTAGATTTCCTCTAGATCTAATTTTATACCTCTAGACCTTATACCTCTAGATCTAATTTTAATAATAATACCTCTAGAGGTAACACCCATGCACGTTTTTAAATATTGCCTAAATACTAGAGGCAAACATTGCCAGCAAACTCTTAAGATTCTGGGGAGGGCCGATCCTTACACACACAAAACAACAAGAATATGGAAATACAATAATAAGCAGCCCGTTCCAAAAGCGAGGAAGGTCTATTAGATCTCCTGAGAAAACTGTTCATTTCTCATTTGAAAATCTTAACATGGAGCATTTACAAAATAATATAGGCGTATAAGCGGCACCCCAACAAGCAGGCATAACAACCTCATATACTTATAAAGAAACATATGTTCTTGAAAGTTGTGCTTCAGAAAAAGAGCCAATGTTATACAAACAATGGCAAAAAGTAACTGATGAGAAAAATCATCAATGAACCAGACCCAGAATACCAAATTTATTGTCAACAATGGTAAATGTTAAACCGAATCACCAATGTTACAGAACCAAAACACCAATTCCAATGTTAATAAAAACGTTGAATATCAAACCGAGGAGGAAGACATAGCTAATGAAACAGAACAGAATGGATTCGTGTTTAGTCTAGGAAAACTAAAAAAAGAAGGTTAAATAATACATCGTCACCACCACAAAAACCACAAACATTGGATGGGACAAACGACAAAAAAGATAAAAAAACAAACCTCCCCCACCACCTATCATAGTAGATGATTTTAAAAATTATCCCGTGTTCTATGATATAATTAAGGCGTGTTGAGAAAGAAGAATCAGAAGAATCATTCTCACTAAATTGATGAATCAAAATAAAATAAGCATCAACGTAAATAGCGGAGATGTATATAGAAACGTAGTGACAACTTTGAGCGAAGGCTCATTTTTCTTTCACACGTATGAAAATAAACAAGAAAGGTCCATCAGAGTTCATGGCAAGAAACTAACTTCATACATATAGCCCAGAACGAATTAAAGATAAATTATCATCAAGACGATTTAAAATAATCGGCATAATGAATAAAATTAGCTGGAGAAATAATAAACACAAGCTAGACATGTTTGTACTAACATTCAGCTGTGACGAAAATATAATTAATTAACATCAGAAAGGCTAAACTAATTCCGCAATGCAAAAGATGTCAAGCATATGGACACGCGCAAAAATATTGTGGCAAGCTTGCAAGGTGTGTAAAATGTGCACGACACCACCTAACTGGGACAATCCGCAAGTTCATCTAAAGTGTGTACCACTGTGAACAAGGTCATCCTGCTAATTACCGAGATTGCATTGTTGCAAAGAAAACAAAAATTTTTTTATTTGAATTTTTAATGGTCAGGCAAAACAATACAAGGAACAGACAAAAAAAGACAATGGGCAACAGTTTGGTCAACTAAGAACTGAAGGTGTTACATATGCCGAAGCAACGAGAGCCGTTAGCAATAAACTTCAGCAAAAATCGATAGATGTAGACATCAGTCAACCATTATAAGATATTCTCATAAAATTAACAAAATTTGATGAGAGGCTACAAAAATTGGAAGATAGAGCATTGGGAGCTAAACTCAAATCCACACAGAAATGAAAATCATGACATGGAATGCTAATCGTTTGCTCCGGCATCGACAAGAACTACAACCAGCCCCCGACATTGAGAATATAGATGTGTGTCTTATTTCGGAAACCCATTTTACTAAGCAATCCTACATAATATTTAAAGCCTATTGCGTATATCACAGTATTCATCCAGATAATTCCAGATAAAGGAAAATAATTACTGATTGCCATTAAAGAAAATCCATTTAAGAAGTTAATCCATTTCAACAAAAAACCAATATATTGGATAACTGACCCAGGAAAAATACCTGACCTGATAAATATTTGTAATATTTTTATGAAATTCGAAGAAAGCCAAGATATGAGCTCATATCATTGTCCAATAGTCCTAAATCTGAGTGAGTATATCATCCAAAAAGGGAATAATCCACGATTAACCAACAAATATACGGAAAGGTTCGGACTGGGAAAGACACCTCGAACAAAGAATACTTTTGAAAGTTCATTTAAAAACTATGGATCAATTAGACATAGAAGTAGAAAAGCCCATTACGGATATTCAACAATCAGCATGGAAAAGTACTCCATAAATCCAATCAATACTAAAAGGAAATAACTATCCAATAGAAATTAAAAATCACCCAAATAAGTAAGTTGACGAATGACAGTAATACGGATTATTCGCTCTGGAAAGCAACTAAAGGCCAATAATGCCAATTCGAAGGGAAAACCAAGAAAAAGCTAAAGGATTTGCTAATCATCTTGAAAATATATTTCAACCTACATTGCCTACTGAAGTAGCAAACGAAATTAAAACTTAATTTAAACTTAAAGAAAGCACCAGGGTTTGACCTGATTACCGGAGAAATAATAAATAAAGTGGCTATTATCATGATTCCCAAACCAGGAAAATCGCCACATCTAATAACATCAAATACACCTATATCGTTGCTGCCGATAATATCTATAAACTCTTTGAAAAGTTACTATTAGAAACGAATTATTGTAAAAAATAACCTATAACAATTTGGTTTTGGTTAATAACCTAATAACAATTTGGTTTTCACAGTGGGCATTCAACTATTGATCAAGTGCATAGCATGACCAATATTATTGAGAAGACTTTATAGAAGAGAAAAAAGTTTGTTTAATCCTACCTAAACAGTACAGCATAATACTGGAATAATATATAACGGAAAGATATTTCGCAGGCTTAAGCAAGAAGATGAATATTCTGAGCTTAAATTATGGAAATAAGAGCAGGAGTTCCACCAGGAGGTGTACTTAGGCCATTTCTGTATTTACTATACACCGAGATATTCCAATCCCACAAAACAACATGAAAACCTTTCGCCGATAACATAGCTATCATGGCAGTAGGTGACAATAACTCTGATACAACAGAGAAATTACAAACCGCCATAGAGCAAGTACACAACTGGACAAATAAATGGCGCATAATATTAACGTCTTTTATATTTAAATAATCAAGAAATACCACATGCAAACACTGCCCAATATCTTGGTATGACATAAGATACTAAGCTTCGCTGGTAAGCTCATGTAAAAAAAAGCGATGAGTTGGAATTAAATTACAATAAGATGTATTGGTGGCGGCCTTACGGGGAAGAAACCCTCATATATCAATCCTTAATAAGCTTCTGTTTTATAATCAAATATTGAAGCCTGTTTGTACTTATGGTATACAGCTGTGGGGATGTATCAAGCAGAGTTACATGGATATTATCCATCGATTCCAAAATAAAGCACTAAGAAACATCGTCAACGCCCCATGCTTTGTCAGAACTAGCGACACCCACAAAGATCTTTGCATAGACCCCATCAAAACCGAAATCATGAAATTTGGTAAAGTCACGAACAACGGCTACTTAACCATGTTAACATAGAGGCCATCCAGCTACTGGGTGTTACCCAGTATTTAGTTAGAAGGCTCAAAAGAATAAAGAATAAATTAACCCTTAAATTTCAGTAAAATATACTAATTTAAGATAGAATAAAATAGACCATTGGTCTTTGACTAGATTGTAATTAAAAAAGAAATAAAAGGCAGATGATATTTTTCACACAAATGCCAAACTGTAACAGAAAGCTGCATATCACAAATTAGAACTCTATAACCATTGTTTTTAACCGGAGAATGAAGAGTGTATAGGGATGTGCCCTATAAAGTTGGTGTCATTTTTCGATCGAGTACTCACAAGGAGAAATTGTAAATGGTCTGTGATTAATAGAGAATTTAAAAAACCACAACAATGACCTAAAAACTGTTAAATGGTTAAAATAAATAAATTTTTGTTGAAATGACGTTTGTTATTATATTTGCGTATACATACATAATTATGTAGTTCTTATAAGAAAGGCATTATCGAACCGGGCAAATAGCGCAGTGGTTAAAGCTGCGACGTTTGAATCGGGAGGTACCGGGTTTGAATCCCAACAGAGGCGGGATGCAAAAGGGATTTTTCATGAATCGGTGATTAAATTGAAAACATCTATGACCGACCCTCTGTTGGAATGTAGAACTCATGGTCCGACCCATCTTCTATGTCACTGTACAGGGTTACATGGAGCTATGCAATGCCCAGGTGGTATAATGTACTTGTGTGAATGGGATGAATGGGTTGAATGAATGTGCGTGAGAATGTGTGTGAATGTCGTGTGAATGTAAGGCAAGGCTATGGACCAATAATAATGCCACAGGAGCTTATAAAGGTTTTTGCCTTTAACATGCGATTCTATTAAATATTTCCAATAGTTATGAGCTTGTGACAGAATAGACAGACGGACAACGGAGTCGCACCATTAGGGTTCGGTTTTATATTTTATTTATATGTAACTCTATGATTAATTTGACAATGTTTTGACATTTTGTTGTCCTCAGAAAAGTGATATTTTCCTGACAAATGAGTCTAGCGAGAAATGAGTGAAGTTTGTCGAACTCAAAGAAGTCTTGTCATGTTACGTTATGAACATTTGCAGAGTATTCCACCATAAATATTTTGTGTTAAATATATTTACATTAAACATATTATCAAATAAATTAACTTTAATTTAATCACTATATGAATAAATTATAAATATTTTCTATTTATTATACATATTTACATAGACTGAGTTGTTATACGAGTATTGTAAATGAATTTATAATAAAAATAATTTGTGTTTTTCTAAATTAATTCAAAATATCATTCTCATTAAAAATAAGTGGCGCGGTTAAACAAAAAATTATCTGAATTTAAGTTTAATAGAGTTGTGATATGTTTAACATATGTTTTATCTTTGGGTAAAAATGTATTAAACAGCGTTACGCAAACTGCACCGGGCGCTGAAACGTCTTAAAAAATTTCCGGGCGACTATAAAATATGTGGAAACAAAAGTATTAACAATTTTAAAAATGACTCCAAAATTGTCTCCAAGTAGCAATCAATAGTAGCCCAAACAAAATGGTCGAAAAGATTAAAAGCCAAAGAATACTGTCCCGCAGCGCTGGCATATATATTTTGTTAAAAACTGGAACAAAAACGGATTTTAATGTAAAAAAAACTGAATACAGTAAAACCTCGATATAACGGACTCGGATAAACCGGACAAAAATATTTGACATATTTTAAACATTTTTGTATTTTTTTAAATTTTTGTGTCAATAAAATGGAAATTTTTCTGTAAAGCTTTTCGTGCTTATTTTTAATTACAAATTTGAACTTTAGTTATGGTAAAAGCAGATAAACTAACATAGTTTGCTATGTTTTTAAGATTAGCCTCCGGAAAACCGAAATAAAATATGTCAAAAATATTTGACATATTTTAAACATTTTTGTATTTTTTTAAATATTTTTGTGTATTTTTTTAAATTTTTGTGTCAATAAAATGGGAATTTTTCTGTAAAGCTTTTCGTGCTTATTTTTAATTACAAATTTGAACTTTAGTTATGGTAAAAGCAGATAAACTAACATAGTTTGCTATGTTTTTAAGATTAGCCTCCGGAAAACCGATACTATGTTATATAACGGATATTCGGCTTTAACGGATTGTCCTCGTCTGAATTAGTCCGTTATATCGAGGTTTTACTGTACACGGAATTCGAAAAAAAATAATTTTTCTACAAAAATTGTATTATTTATTCTTGCAAATCCGATCATTTGATTTAAACATAACAAAAAAAAACAATTTCTAGCATTTTTGAATGCTTTGCAAAACAGTCCAATTAAATATATAATATACAATGTCTGTGAAATTCTTCCCAAAAAATTTCCCAAATTTTTCGTATTCGTATATATTTTAAATTTTTTGTATGTAGTGGTAACTTATTTGCCTAAATGATGATTTCAAAGAGATATAACCGAAATAATCATTTAGTCATTTGGGATATTGCAGAAATTTTTCACAGAAATAACGATGTCTTATTTGAAATTTTTTAGGAAGTACAAAAAACTATATATCTTTTATTATTGTTGCACTAATGTAATGAAATCGACAACCTACGTTAAGATCTGTTATTGAAATCGTATGGAACTCAAAAGTTCAATAGAATTGACTTACTCACTGGAATTTTCTTGATTTAATTTTTCGCAAATGTCCCCTTTTAACAGTAATAATTAAAAATCTAAAGTAATTTCAACAAATTAGTATATTTCTCGCTAACATTTTTTAATATTCCTGTAACAAAAAATTAACAAAAATAAAATAACATTAAGATTTTAATTTATTGTCTATAAGGAATACGATTTCTAGTCCTTCTCGACATCGTTTTCCACAGTAGGCCATTCTGAAATATTTTTCCAAATTCTGTAGGTAGATTTTGCACAAAAAGCGAGAAGCGAGTTTTTTCTCTATATCTCGCCTTTTAGTTTTGTCCGACAGTTTTTTTGTGATTTTGCACGAAACAACAAAAGTAAAAGGCGAGAAAATTGAGCAACTTTTTATTATCTGTCAAAATTACAAGTGAAGTGTATTTCAAGATAATATTTTGAGTTTTGTATAGATAAAATTTTGTATAGATTTTAAAATTATAGAAAAAAAATTAATAATTTACCCATAACCATGCTATATGATCGCAAAAACCATATGCGAATTATTCGGGCACAGTTGAGGGATCAATTAAATCCCTTTGATATCGATGAAGGAAGGTAAGTTAATTACTTTTAATTATAAATAATAAAAAAATAAGTTTGTAATAATATATTAGTACTAAGTTTTTTTATCAAAAAATAGGTTTCGGGAACTTTATCGAGTTCCCAAACATTTGGCAATTGATTTAATTAATTCATTGGAGGTATTTTTTAATCGGACGACTCATCACACAGCCATACCCGTGCACATTAAAGTTCTGACGACTTTTAATTTTTATGCCACCGGCGGATATCAGCGACAGGTAGGGATGAACTTTATTTCAAATCTGTCGCAAACAAAAGTATCCAATTGTATAAGAGAAGTGTCTCAGATCATCTCAACAAATTATCTGAACCAGTTTGTACAGTTCCCAGTAAGTGAGGAAGATGTTTCTTCAGTCAAAGAAAGGTAAGTTTGGTTGAAATATTTAAACTATATAGAATATATTTTATGAATTATATAATTTTTAGATTTTTTGAATCAACCGGTTTTAATTGCCAGGAGTTGTTGGGTTGATTGATGGAACCCAGGTTAAAATATGTGCTCTTAAAAAATCAATTGAAAATATGTATTTGAATCGGAAAGGATTCCATTCGGTGAATGTGCAAATAGTAAGTAAATTTGTTATTTATATGTCATAATAAAATTGGTTTTTGCAGGAATGTTAATATTTAATTTTATAATAGGTGTGCTATGATAAACTAAAAATCATTAATGTAAATGCCAGGTACCAGGGATCGTCGCACGATAGTTTTATTTTTAATAATAGCCATTTGTTGCACCATTTGCGACAAAATTATATTGCGAACGATGACAAATTTACGTGGTTGCTTGGTAATTTATAATCATTAAATGATGTATGATGTTTACGTATATAATATTTTCATTTTCATCGTTTTAGGTGATTCGGGATATGCCTTACAGCCAGCGCTGCCAGATTGTAAGATTTATTTTTTTTGTAAGATTTTTCGCCAACGAAAAAGATAAAAAGATTTTCTTTAAAATAAAAAGATTTTGTTTAACTGGAAGATTTTTGTTCTTCATTTTTCGGTGAAGCAATTTTTTATGGTTATTCTTGTGTTAAATGGATTGTTGCGAATGTATGTTAGAAATCCAGACACATTTGCTTAACGGGTAATAGGAAAAATTTATCAACTCATGGTTTTTTGGGGAATACCGCCAAAATGTCAAAAATCTTCAAAAAACGAAATGTATTTTAAAAATGCGGTTGAATAATTAAAAGTATTATGTTAATATGGAAAAATATTTTAAAAAAGCGAATAAGCCAGAAACTAATCCATTACCAAGAAAAAGAAATAATGAATTTGAGGAAAGTGGTGAGGATACGTTGTGTTCAACTTCAACCCAACAAGAATCGGTAAGATAGTGTATTGTATTTAAAACGGTTATGTATCCCATTTAATTAAATCTAAAAATTTTAGCCACTTGCAAAAACTAAAAGAACGCACAAATATTTAATAGTTGGGAAGATGACCCCATTCTCAAACCATTTTTAAAATGCCAGAATAATGTTCCTTACTGCAAAATTTGCTCGTGTGAATTAAAAGGAGCCGGGGGAATAAAAGATTTGAAGCAACATGCTACTACATCAAAGCATAAATCCAAAGCTAGTGCCATCAGTATTCATAGTTCAAGTTCAAAGTTATTTGCTGGAATTTCGAGCTCAAACCAATTAGTCGCAAAAGTCGAACTGAAATTGAGCGCATTTTGCGTAGAGCACAACATATCATTTACCACGATGGATCATTTAATACCGGTTCTCAAAAGTGCCATTCCAGATTCCGAAATAATTAAAAACATGTCGTGCGCTCGAACTAAGACAACCGCTTTAGTAAAACAGGTAATCGGAGCATCTCATCTGGAGGAGCTCTGTGGATTACTTAATACCCACTACTTCTCAATCTGTATTGATGAGTCAACTGATATTACAACCACGAAACTATTAAGTTTGGTTGTGCGAGCAGAGTTTCGTGGAAAAATTCATGATTTGTTTCTGGCCTTAATCAAAATCGAGGTATGTGATGCCAATTCGATCTATAATGAAATTGTTTCATTTTTCATCAGTAAAAATATTGATTATAAAAAAAATTTGATTGGTTTCGCGGCTGACGGTTCAAATGTGATGACTGGGGCAAATCATTCTGTTGCCACTTTACTAAAACTCGATTGTCCTAATATTATTATATTTAAGTGCACTTGTCATTCCTTTGCACTATGTGCAAATCATGCATGTAAACAACTACCGAAATATGTGGAAAGTTATACAAGGGATATTTATAATTTTATTCAAAACAGTTCAAAACGTATACACTGTATTCATCACTTCAACATCTATTAGACTACAAGCCGAAAAAAATATTGCACCCGACCCATCGCAGACACGTTGGCTGTCTCCGTGCCACCGTGAATCAAATTTTGAGCAGATTCGATGTACTTCGTCTCTTTTTTGTCCACGAAGATGTGAATAAACTAGATTCTGTGCAACGAATTAATGATTGTCTCCAGAATCCAACATCACACTGAATTATTAATTTTATTAGATGAATGTTTATTAAAAGTTTTTACATTTATTAAATATGAAAAAAAAAATTATTTTTAAATTGTAAAATAAAAATAATCTGGCAGCACTGATCACAATTAAGGTGTCTAGGTGGTAGCCATTAAAATTTAAACCTATAGATATAAAAAACATTTTTGCTCCGCAAAAAAGATTTTTTTCGTAAATTTGTAAGATTTTCTAAGAAATAATCTGGCAGCACTGCTTACAGCCGTGGCTGATTACTCCGTTTCTGCAGTCAAATGACTTGATGCAAATTAATTTTAATAAAAAACACGCAAGTGTAAGGAATGGTGTGGAACGCTGTATTGGTCTATTAAAAGTTCGATTTAGGTATTTTAAAATTAGAAAAATATCAAATTGATGCTGGCATTGAAGATGTTGAGGGTGAAACAATTCGGCAAAATGGTGTCCGTAGCCGAAACTGGTTGATGAATAGGATTTGCCAAAATTAAAGAAAACAATTTATTAACGTAACAAAAAATAAAATAAAAAATTCATGAAATTTAATTTAAATAAAAATAAAATAAAAAATAATTCATACAATTTTAATTGTTATTATTTACGATTTATCCCCTTATCAATACTTTCCAATAAAGCGTTATTTTTTTCAATTGCCGTTAGGATATTTCTTAACACCTCTATGGTTAGTTCTTGATTTTGTATAGATTTATCAACCGCTGTCCCCAGATAGGGTGCCCGTCGAGGACCAGCTGTATTTGTATTTCGGGAACCGGATGGAGGGACATAGCTCGTTGAAGTACATGTTGATGCTTCTGGTGGCGGTGTGAGTCGGTGAAATGTTGTTGATGTATGATAATGAGCAGCATTAATCATTGCTCATCAAACAATGTTCAAACATACATTTAAAATTCATATGTAATTTACAATTTTGTGTTAATTTATTTTTATTTTAATTATCCTAATTTCACCTCTGTTTATGTATAATTCAATTTCATTATATACAATATTTTTATTTTGCATGCATTATATATGTACTTGCCAAACATTTCAATACTCTCATTACATACAATTAATGTTATATTTTTTAAGAAGTTTTGTTGTTGTTTTTAATCTCTGAGATGGCAAGGTACATTCAAATTTAAAATAAATAAATTCAGTAGTCTTACAATATTCATCAGAAAAAGTTTTAGCCATCACGCTGTTTTTATTTACCTTGCTAAAATAGTCCATATTTTGAGATCGTGACAAGAGCGAATTATTCATCACTCATCATTATAAAATCGCATTCATAGCGCAACCAAATATCTACATTCATCTTATTCTACGAAACGGAAAACGCTCCGCTTCATTATAATTGGTGTCAGAAGTGGGATAGCGGATATTGATTCACCGTCCGTACATTTTCCGCTATTCAGTCTACAGGAATATTCGGCTAGTGACGCGACTTGCAGTTTACATTCAGCTAAGTATCACCTTATTATTATTTTAATAAGATTTCTAAAGTGCTAATTCGCGTGTAACGTTATAATGTGTGTAACATAACGGGTTAACAAACGTTATTTGTCACCACAAATATCTGTTTTTCCTCGTGGTTTATTCTTTGTTGTTCTGAATTTGTTGCTTTCAATATGGCTAATGAAACACAAATAAAACGATGCAAACAGTGTAATAAAAATATTGAGATTTGATTTTTTAAAAGAATTGTCAGACTTTGTTGATGCTAAATTGGATACATCACCAAGCTCTCAAATTCAGCTTCGGCTTAATGATCTAATATTGAATTATGACAATTTTAAAAGAAATCATACTCTGTTTGAATCGTTAGATGAAACACAATTGGAATCTAAAATCCGAACCACCATAGATCGTTCATATTATAACTTAAGACCGGCGTTGGAAGATAAGATTGCGGATCTTGCTAAAAAGAAGGTTATTCCCGTTCTCAACGTAAATGAAGAGCTTACATTTATTCCGAAATTGCCAGAGATTTTGTTGGATATTTTCACTGGTGAAATTACTAGATGGAAAGGATTCATCGAATCTTTCGATAGTCATGTGCGCAATAACCCCAAATTAAACGATTTAACCAAATTTCAATATCTCAAAAATTCAGTTAAAGGCTGCGCTGGTAAATGTTTCGAGAACTTAGACTTTATTTCGGTTAACTATGATGAAGCTAGACATTTATTTATTCAGCGGTTTGATAAACCTGATCAGATAGCTGAAGAACATATAAAGGCGCTGTTCTCAATGAAACCAATTGATAAGCCAACGGTGATAAAATTGCTGAATTTATTAGATGATTTTAATTCTCATGATCGCTCACTTAAGACTTTAGATCGTCCAGTTCAATATTGGGATGATTTATTGGTATATCTTATAGTTTCTTAGTTCGATTCACACACAAAATCTAAGTGGAAAGAAGCAACACTACCAAACGTGCTTCCTTCATTCGGGGATGTTGTAAAATTCATTCATGTTCGAAGTCATAAGATCAGTGAACATAAAACTGATTTACCATCTTCATCTGCATCAACCGTGTCACGAGAAGTAAAGATTACAAAATCTAATCAATTGCAATCAAAACCATATAAACGAATGGCGTTTTCTGCATTCAAAGGCTACAACTGTGTTGTTTGTAATCAAACAGGGCATTCTATAACTCGATGTCATAAATTTATCGCAATGTCTGTTCATGAACGCAAAGAGGCTGCAACCAACTTAAAACTTTGTACAAACTGTTTGAGATCATCACATCTTATTGATCAATGTAACATCACTGATGTATGTCGCATTTGTAAGATAAAACTTCACACTCTCTTGCATTCAACCAGCACAGCATCAGCAAGTACTAGTCAAATTTCTCATAAAAGTACTACATTATCTCAACCAAATTCTGGATCATCTACATTGACCAGTACAATATCACTTAACAACAACCAGAATTCGACAACTTCAATAGGTTTCTCTGCACCAAAATTTATATTTCTAGCTACGGCATTGGTTGAGATTCGTCATGAAGATGGCCATTCAATTATTGCTCGAGCATTACTCGATTCAGGTTCACAATTGAACTTTGCTTGTGCTTCTACTCCACCATCAAGGGCTTCAACAATTACTATACACTGACGTATAAATCAATTCTCTGCAAGGCTTGACGTTCATATACTCAGTAGAATTTCAGATATGCAGCCATTAGTTCCAATTGATTCATCTAGATGGTCAATCCCTTCAAATATCAATCTAGCCGATCCTGCATTCTGTGAGCCTCATGAAGTAGACTTACTTTTTGGAGCTGATATTTATTTCAAACTGCAGTCCATTGGTCAAATTAGACTAGATGATGAATTGCCTATTCTACAAAATACGGTGTTAGGTTGGGTTGTAGCTGGAGGAACTTCCATTTCATCATCTGATCACAGTAATTGCAATTTAATTGCATATTCTGAACCGCAATTAGATGAATTATTAGAGCGATTTTGGAACATAGAGGAATACCATATACTAACGATGAATCATTACTTAAGTCCGATTGTGACAAACATTTCCAAGAGAATTTCTTTAGAGACATCGATGGCAAATTTATCGTTAAGCTTCCTTTCGTTCACACACAGTCCAGAATTGCTAGGTGATTCATCATTTTTAGCAAGGCGAAGATTTCTAATGCTCGAAAAACGACTCAACAACAATCCAGAAATTTGTATGCAATATAATTCTTTTATGAAAGAATATCAAACGCTTAATCATTTGGAAGTGATGAGACATGTTGAATTAAGCTGAGAGTCGTTTTTGACGGCTCAGCAAAATCGTCGAGCGGTTACTCTATTAATGATTTATTGATGAATGGACCCGTTTTTCAGAATGAATTATTTGCTGTTAATTTCGCTCACACATTCATGCATTTACTGCTGACATATGTAAGATGTATAGGCAGATTCTTCGCCACTCCAATGACCAACAATACCAGTACATTTTCTGGCGATACAATTCAACTGATGAGCTCAAAACATATAAATTGAAGACTGTCACATATGGTACAACTTCGGCACCATATCTAGCAACACGCTGTTTATTACAACTTGCTCTCGATTCTCAATTAAGTAAACCGACAGCCAGTTCAGCAATTCGTTATGATTTTTATGTGGACGACTTGTTGACTGGTTCTGATATCGTAGAAGAAGCAGCAATGTTGAAAACTGCTATTACTTCAATTTTGCATGGTGCCAATTTACCTTTGCGTAAATGGTGTTCCAATAATCAGGAGCTTCTTAGTGATATTCCAGAAGACGATCGTGAATCACAATATCTAATAAATGATAAAACTGGTATAAAAACTTTAGGGATGTACTGGCATCCAATTTCCGACAATTTTCGTGTAAACATCAATTTAGATTTTGCAATTACCTCAACTGCTACTAAACGAAAAATCATACCCAAGTTGCAAAGATTTTTGATCCTCTTGGATTAGTGTCTCCAATAGTGGTAGTGGGTAAATTATTATTACAAAAGTTATGGTCATTGAAGGTTAGCTGGGATGAAGCTCTTCCAATGGCATACCATACTTATTCGGCGAATTTTCTAGGTGAACTTCCAAAATTAGCTCATTTAAACATTCCACGTCATTTATTTAATGGTAGCGAGAAGTATCCAGGAATTCAATTGCATGGTTTCGCTGATGCCAGCGAAAAGGGTTACGGTGCCGCCATCTATGTACGTTTTTTAGGTCAGGAAGGTTACACTGCTAATTTAATGTCTTCAAAATCTCGGGTTACTCCTTTGAAGCACATTACTTTGCCTCGACTTGAATTGTGTGCAGCACAACTTTTGGCCAAACTCATGCAAAAGGTTTTTAGTATTTTAAACTTCAAGGTTGAAGCATGCTATTACTGGACGGATTCTATGATAACTCGTTAATCGTCATCTTCCAAATGGAAAACCTACGTGGCATTCCGTGTGTCCGATATTCAAGCAAGATCAGATTCTAATAAATGGCTGCACGTAGAGTCAAAATTAAACCCACCCGATTTGGTTTCAAGAGGGACTTTTCCTGAATTAATAATGAATTCTGAGCTTTGGTGGTTTGGGCCTAATTTTCTTCATTCATCAATTGAGGCTTGGAATAATTCAGAACAACTTACAGAATTAACTGAGGTCATCGAAGAAAAACACGTTACTGTTGTGACTGCAAGCGCTGAACTTGGCCATGATATTTTGGATCGAATACATGGTAAAAATTCTTTGGTGACAATACAAAATGTAATGGGTTATGCACTTCGTTTCATCCACAATTGCCGTTTCAAAAATTCAAGAACAATTGAACCTCTGAATGCGGAAGAAATACAAAATAGTTTGAATGCAGTTCTACGCCTGGTTCAATCCACCAGCTTTCCAACAGAATATAAGGGATTACTAGGACCTGGTTTTCAAGTTCGACATCCATTACTAAAATCACTTTCATTATTTATGGATCAACAATACATAATTAGAGTTGGTGGTCGCTTAAAATTCGCCGCAATTTCTTATACATCGCGACATCCAGCATTACTACCAAGCAATCATTATTTTACCACCACACTAATGAGTTTCATCCACAGAAAGCACTTACACGTTGGTCCACAAGCACTTTTAGCAGCCGTACGACAATCTTACTGGCCGATAAACGGAAAACAGCTTGCGAAAAAAGTTTACAGGTTATGTGTAATGTGTTGCCGTGTAAAACCAAAATTTCCAGAACAACTTATGGCAGATTTACCACCAGAACGAGTCAATCCAGCACAACCATTTTATAACGTTGGTATAGATTATGCAGGACCCTTGTGCATCCATTATCGCATACGCGGAAAGATTCCGACTAAGACATATTTGGCAGTTTTTGTATGTCTTGCTATAAGAGCCGTGCATCTGGAATTGGCCTTAGATCTTACTTCTGCTTCATTCATTGGCGCATTTCGTCGTTTTATAGCTACAAGAGGACTATGCAAAATTGTGTTCTCAGATAATGGGACCAACTTTGTAGCCGCCAATTCTGATTTACACGATTTGTTTAAGATGCTTCAAGATGCAGATTTTCAACAGGAGCTCAAACCATGCACAATACAAGATCAAATTACCTGGAAATTTTCACCACCTGGATCTCCACATTTCGGTGGTATTTATGAAGCTGTTGTAAAATCAGCTAAATATCATATTCGTGGCCCCATGGGAAACGCTAACTTCACTTATGAGGAGCTTAACACATTGATAAAACAAGTTGAAGCTGTACTAAATTCGCGTCCCATTACCCCTCTTACTACAGATGATAGTTTGGAAATATTAACGCCTGGTCATTTCCTGGTAGGTCAACCATTAACTGCTATACCTGAGCCAAACATAATCAACCATGATAATATAAAGTATGCTAAACGCTGGGAATTAGTAAACCTCTTATACAAACAATTCTGGTCAAGGTGGTCAACTGATTATTTGCAGCAACTACAACACCGATATTATTGGAAGAACAAGCATAGAAACATCGCAGAAGGAACAATTGTTATCATCAAGGATCCAAACTTGCCACTTCTCAAATGGAAATTTGGGAAAATATCTACATTCATCTTATTCTACGAAACGGAAAACGCTCCAAACGCTTCATAGCGCAACCAAATATCTACATTCATCTTATTCTACGAAACGGAAAACGCTCCGCTTCATTATCAATGTATTTGGCGTTGAGCTAATAATTGCTGGTTTGCAGTTTTTATGTGCTATAATTCCAATCTCAGTTGTTGTATTCAATTGTGTCTCCACAATTGATGGCACGTTTGGCGATATTATATCCTGCAATGCAAAAATTAATTTTTTAATGTTTTTTAATCAATTTTAATAATTATAATATAAAATACTTACATCAAAGTCTTCCGATCCAAACGATATGGTGGTGTTGCCTGGAGATCATAAAGGTTCGGTCTATAAGTTGTTTTGGAAATTTATTTATATTAGTATATGTAATCAATTTACAAACTATGTGTTGATATACTTTCAACTATATTTAACCCTCCTTCCGGAACATTGTTGGCACCATCAAACATTTCGATCCCCACCATAGAGATTATCCGCTCCTCCTGCTCAGTGAATTGGATATTCGATGGTCCACCAGTGGCTGTTCTATATTGTCGTAATTTTGTGGCCTTTGCTTTGACTCCAAGGCGAAGATCTTTCCAGCACTTAAATAATTTGAATAAAATAAGTAATCTAGATTATAAATGATTAATTAATTCAAAATATTTACTTTTTTCCATTGGGTAATGGTTTTTGCAGGCCCAATAACATTTAACCGCTCATGAATTTGTACCCATATACTGTATGTGAATTGGGTACTCTGTGCTGACTGGAATCTTCCATTGATGAATTGGAAATTTTCCTCCACCAGGCTCACTAGTAATTTATTTATATATGTACGTATATATATTAATTATAAAATATGTAAATAAATAATATTTTTTTGGATCAATAACTTACCGTACAAAAATTCAAATAAAATAATATATTTTTGACGTATATGGTATCGTTGATTGAATATATTAAGATAATATCACTAGGAAATACAACAACAATTTCAATTTTTTGTTTCAACTTACACATGGCTAAACGAAGCGTGCGAAATTTTATGCTAAGTTTTAAGAAGGACAAAGACGATTTACTAAACAATGCAGCTAGAAAGGAATAAACAATGTTTTTTTTTGTTTGTTTTTAATTTACCACCAACACTAGAACAATATGCTTTATAAAAAATATTCATTGAATCAAAATATGTTTTCCTCTTTCTTTCACTTGCAGTTTCGAAACATTAAAAATTTAAATTTACGTTCAAGGTCAACTTACAACTGTAATACAGAAAACGAATTTAGTCAGTTGATTGTGTTCGCTTTTGTGTATTGTTAATCCTTTTCTATTGTATGTTAATCCTTTTCTATTGTATTCATTTATTTTCTGATCTCGTGCGAATCAGTAATTCTTTATTTTACAATAATGGAATATTGTGCATATTTTAATTGCAATAATAAAAAATCCTATGGGATTGCAAGGTTTTTGATTCCCAACGACAATCGACGTGATCTATGGTTTAAAAATTCTGGCAACAAATCACTATTTTCGCTTCCAAAACATAAAAAAGTTTATTTGTGTGCCGATCATTTTGAACCAAAATATATAAACAAAAGTGCTTTTAAAACCAGACTTAGTCTGTTTGCTGTTCCAAAACATTATTTAAGTGGTGAAAGTGAAGCTACGCCTAGTAAGACATTTCTTATTAATCAAGTGAATTTTTGTGAAAATAAAGAAAATCGAGTTAAACAAAATTGTAACGAACATGAAATAGAAAGTGAGTTTTTTAAAGTCAATAAAGAAGATCATCCAAAAACATATATCAATCCGTTTAAAGACTTAACATTAACAGCAAATAATGTGAATGAATCCCAGTTTCCATTACCAGACAAACCACAAAACGATAGTTTCAATTCCAAGCCAAAAATTATAGCGTATGAAGTTCCTACGGTTGACTTATTGTTATCCCCAAAAAAGAAAAAGATGAAACCAAATCAAATTTAAAAAAATGATACCGAATGTGTGTTAGATAGATTGATGGCCAGCAAAAGTGACAGTGTCAAAACCTTTGTAAAAGTTCAAACAATTCACACGCCGAATTCTAAATGAGCTCCGGAAGAAAAAGATTTGTTTCTGAAATTCCATTATCGCTCGTCAAGTTTTTATAAATTTTTAATAAAAGAAGGGTTTACGCTACCAAGCCCTAGTACAATTATTCGATGGTACAATACCATCGAATTTTCAACTGGAATTTCACTAAAAATATTACAAATGCTGAAGGAAAAATTCAAAGACTCATCTGAACTTGAGAAACGCTGTGTGCTTGTTTTTAATGAAATGAGTATCAAAACGGAATTGGAATATAGCACAAAAGAAGACATTGTTCATGGTTTCAGTGACTTGGTGAATTAGGCCGAGAAAGATCGTTTTCGGAGTATGCTTTACTATTTATGTTGAGAGGACTAAATAAACCTTGGAAACAAGTAAGTTTTTATTTATGAATTAATTGAAGAGTTGTTTAACGCAAGCGAAAAGTCAATGGCCCTTAGCACCGCAAATTTCTTTTTCCGATTAAATAAGTTATTCGACAATTTAACCAGTAAAACAAAATATTCGTCAAATCCAAATAACAATGCCCTATCTGACGAAACGGAAGAAATTTTAGAAAATTTAAAAGAGTCGGTTCATTGGATATCTACATGGAAGAAAAAAAACGGTATAGCCGATTACTGTTTCTCTGGTATGCAACAAACTATTAATGGAATTTTGCAATTTTGGGATTTAATTAAAACTACTGATCAAAAATACATTTTAACTGGTAATTTAAATTCGTATTGCTTGGAAAACACTATTTCAGTAATCAGGAGTAATCGAGGATCTTATGAACGAAATCCATCAGCCCTTCGTTTGCATAAAAATTTAAAAGAAATGTGTTTTTATCATATGATGGCCAGCGACACCACATCTTATAGTCAGTCCGATGCACGCATGTTGCTAAACATGGAAGACATTTCTAGTATGATAAATAAACCATATTTTTTTATTTCATAGTTTTCTAAATCTAAATATTTGTGAACTTTGTTTTGAATCTTTAAATAATTTATGTTTACATTACTTTTTAATATTTGTACAGGTTTGGCAAACGCTACTAATCACGATTTATTTGGAGCAGATGAAGTCGCGGATAAAATTCCATTACAAATTATACCTTTAGATGTAAACGATACTGGTAATTTAATATTTCACTTCAATTAATTTTAATCAATTCAATTAATATTTTAATTTCATCAGTTATACAAATGCATACTGTGAATTTTGAGCTATCTACTACACGTACACATATTGTTAAATGTTACAAAGATCAAATTGTTTTATTCCGAAAGAAATAGTTATAAATTGACAATTTTATGGCACAGATGAATCTAAAACCTTTGAAAAAATTCTGAAGCATGTATTGCATTGCCTACTTATTTCTTTCTTTCCAGAATAGCATTTATCCCAATCGCCAGTGCAGTATATTGTAATGTTGTGGTCTTAATTTAAGACTCCAGAATCGCTGCTTAATTTCTTTATTAAAATTAACTTTAAATTACTAAACTAATTAGAGACCCTTAATTTTAAACTATCAAAAGTATCATTTATTTACAATTAGCATCTGTCAATTTTCCAATAATTTATTTAATTATTTTTGTTTTGAATGTTTCCGTAAGTTCACAAGTTCACATAGTTTTTTATCAATTCATAAAATAGCTAATAAGTAAACAAATTTCATTTTAACAACATTATTGTATAATATCTTTTAAGCATACTCTGAGTTTAATTTTAATTTACTGAATTCCAACTATAGGCAATTTACTTCTTGAACCCGGTCCGCCGGGCGAGAACGACGAGGAAGTCAATTATTGCGAATATGACGTTTCTGACTTCGAAGATGAAATTCAGTTAAACGACAATGATGATCAAACAATCAACAACATGTCAATGACCTATTTTACCGGGTACATTGCACATGCCTGTCTAAAGAAATTACAATGTTCAAGTTGCGAAAGTTTTATGACAACTAAAAATTCCAATATAGCTGCAGTCGGCAATTTATTAATAGATTCACGTCAATTTGAAAACACTGTCAATTGTGGTTTAAAAGTTCCAACTCCAAAATTTGTAACTGTAACAAAAACAGTAGTTAACATTTTTACAGAAAATTTTGAAAAATTCTGTTTCAAAAAAGAAATATTAAACAATTTATTTGAGATGTGTAAATTGGTTAAAGTTTTGTGTACAAATGATCTACATAAAGGCATAATAATCCGCCATATTTTAAAAGTGCTCATCCGAGCGAAAATTAAAATTATTAATTCCAAAGCAAAAAATGCTAAAAAAAAAATGAAAAAATTTGACATCATAAATCATCTATAATAGCATTAATTAATATAAATTTTAAATTGCAATAAAAATATGAATAAATAATAATTAATTTTGTTTTAATTTATAATTGTTATTTTACTAATATTTTTACAAACTTGTAAATATAATATCCCATTAAATACTCACTGGATTTTGGGTTTTTAATCGAGACTAAACAAATTCTTAAGATGATCGTATATTAACTGACATTTTTGACTCATCTAGAGGTTCTATTTCCTTAATGTGTAATCTTATCTCAAAAATTTACTTAATATTCATTTAAACAAACTCGAGTGCAAATAGTGATGCTTACAAAAATGGGGGTATTGTTTTTATTTCATAATAACCAAAGAAATAGAATTCAGGCCCAATTAAATCCTTTGAAATCGTGTATTTTGTTGTTCAAGTTCCGGAAGATGTTAGCTTAGATAAAGACTAAATTTGGGAATTATAGTAATAAAAATAAACCGAAACACATTTTTTCTTCTTCCTTTTTTCCTTGTTTCTTTCTTTTATTACTGTGATGTTAATAACAACATCAACCGAGCTTTGAACGACAATTTTATGTCAGGTCTCCATAACGTCTAATAATGGTGGCTCAACTATTACCGAGATAGAATATTCGCTACCCTTTGATTACGCGTACACCTTCAAAAATTTGCATTAAATTTCTGATTTTAATTGTTCAGAATCGCTCGGTATATGCAACATCGCTTTGTTTTGGGCCATATATCAAACCCTGTTTATCATGAGATATATTTAGAATTTTTATTAATTCGATACTGCTTTAGATACTGCAAGGAGAAATCTCCTTAAACAAATTTCTTTCATTTTTCGAAACCTTACACAATTCAAATCAATTTGTTTTTATTTGTATAAAGGTCAATGAACTTTTTTCCAATAACTAAATTGACAAACATTCTCAAAGCAGAAACCATAATTTGTGTAATATTATTACAAAAAGCAAAAACGAAAAAAAAAACAAAACAACGAAAAACAAAAGGTACACCCACTTACACTAACACCATTACAAACATTAAAAGAATTAAATAATTTTGCAGTTCGTATGTTGCTAGAAGAGCTAAATTAGTTTCAAACAATATTGTCTCTGTTTTAAGCGATAGTGGAGACATTACTCGATCGTAGCGGTGAAAATTTCGGTGGTATTATCTTAATATATTCAATCAACGATGGTATACATAACATCATAAAACGACTTACCATGTCCTATACTACACATGGTTTATTCTCACCATGTACTATACATGGTCGAAAAAAAAAGCGAGAACAACTGGCTACTTGCTCTGTGCAAAATCGTTTTTTCCCGCTCTTAGCTAAAAGTCGCTCAAAAAAGGCGGCTCGCTGTGTGCAAAATCTCACTACTGGTATGTAACATAAAGTTCGGTGAAAAATCGTCCATTTTATTTGTTTCATACATTTTGGCTGTAGGTAACAATACTGCTGACGTTGAATTTCTTAAGCGAAACTGATGTTCCATTAAACCGCCAATGTATTCTCTACAAACCAGAATGGCTGAATCTAGTTTATCACATTTCATGTAATGATACACAGTGAAATGTTGTTTCTGCGATCTTTCGATTTTGTTTCCATGGGACTCGATGCTGAAGCATGTTCTTTTATAATATAGATTCCACCAATTATTAAAACTTATAATATCTTCATGGCCAATTTCTACAACTTCGAACTTTTCTGGATTATTTAATACACGTTTTATTAACTGTATGTATTCGTAACTTTATTTAATTACGACAGTATATTTTTGTAAAACAAAACGAATGAAATTTACTGCAAAAAGGGGTCAATTGAAGTAAATGTCCCTTTTCTGCAGTAAATAAGTTTTTCAATTCAATTTTGTTTTATTTATTTCGATGGTGTAAGTCCCATTTATACAGTAAACGATGAGTCTATATCTAAATTATACTAAACCCGTTTCTGCAGTTAGCGATTTATTTGTCGCAACAAGAAAATTACAGAATTCTTATATTGATTGACAACTAACCAAATTCTAAATTATTGTACTAAAAGTAATTAAAGAGAAGATAATTATAGAACGTCCTCAACATAGATTTAGTCTGTGTAGCCGACGATTTATGTATGTAAGTCGTGGCCAATATGCAAACGACATGTTGCACCATGTTTATAGAAATTATTATGATAATTAAAAATGTAAAGTATCATTTGTACGAAATTTTCTAAAACGTTCAAAGATGAGCATAGAACTTAATATTGAAAGATTTACTTAAGAGATCAGTTAATCAAAAGTCAGAAAACAGTGCATTGAATATACTATACATAGAAAATTTGAAATGGTCAATCCCTGGGGTCGGAGATATAAATAACGTGCACTATATAACGGGGATGTGTAACAAGATTGCACGTTTTTTATATCGCCGACCCCAGGGATTTACCCCGACCCCAGGGATTGACCACTTCAAATGATTTATGGCAACTCTACACAATAGGCTGTTCGAAACACTTAACCGCATGTAAATCTTCTGATTTTTGTTTAACAGATTTCTTCATTTGCAACATTCCCGAGATATACGAGTATTGCACGTTTTTTATATCGCCGATCCCAGGGATTGACCATTTAAAATTTTCTATGCTTTCTATTTTCTAGTGTATCCAATAGAATTTCCGAAATCCAACCTCATGTTAATGTTCTGTGTTATGTGTAAGATATTGTTACCGCAATATAATGCATTTTATTTTAAACTTTCTTGGGACTTCTTTGCAACATTTGTTGAATACAATGTCGCCTGAATGAATCCTATTTGTATAAACGCACACATGCGTATTTTTTTTTATTTGGGAAATATTTCACTTAGGTAATATAATACTATACATATACATACATCACAATAAATATCACTTTACTTATTCATACATTTTAGAGTTTGGCTTTTTCATCATTATATTTGAGGATTCCAAATTTTGGGAAGACCCTTATATGTCGGATTTTTTTAAGCGTTTCTTTGTTTTTAAAAATTCCTGTTAAGCACTTAACATATTACCGCCTCGCCTCGACTTTTTCATATTCCACAAATACGAAGCCTATCACTCATTCATATTAGAGCGACGCTTCGTCGTTTTATTTTTCCAGCTGTCAAATATAATTTAGTTTTATTTGTGAAGTCGTGGCGAAGTTACAAATTTTGACGTAATAATAATAACAAATAACTTAAATTACAAATATGGCAATTATAAAAAGAAGTAATCTCTTAAGGAAAAAAATAATTGCTACTTATTTATTTAAAATTATACGGAAGAAAAAAAATCGTAGTTGTTGGGTGCACAAATTTAACACGGAATCAAAATGAGAGGCGTTTGGATACTACTGGACTTTATGTCAACAGTTGGAAGAATATCCAGATAGGTATGAAATTTGTATCTTCCTAAACAGTAGTCACAATAATTATAAATTTTTTTCTTAGATATTTTACGTTATTTCGAATGGAACAAAATACTTTTGAAATGATAATGGATGCCATTAAAAATGAAATTCAGGGTCCAGGGTCAAAATTCCGAACGAGCATTAGCGCAAAAGAAAAACTATGTATTACATTAATGTAAGTTTTTGTAAATTTAGAAAAATTATACTCTAGATACTTATAGATGATTTAATTGTATCGGTACAGCCATTTAGCACATGCCATTTCTTTTACGAAATTAGCAATAGATTTCAGAATGGGCATTTCTACTATTTCTGGTATTGTAAAACAAGTTTCTGCTGCCATAGTAAAAATGTTACTGCCAATTTACATGGGACCCCGATCTACTGACGATTGGAAACAAATTGGAAATGAATTTTACCGGTTGTGGCAAATGCCAAACTGTCTAGGAGCGTTGGATGGGAAACACATACAAATGTTTAAACCCCGAAAATCCGGATCAAAATATTTTTGCTATAAAAAGCATTTTTCTATAGTTCTCCTAGCAGTTTGTGATGCACACTATCGATTTACGATGGCTGGTTAAATAATAACGGGCGAGTTCAAATACCTTTTTGTTCGGCATAAACAAATTAAAAGTTTGTATATATATATATATATATACATATATATATATTATATGTACGTTATATATATGTATATAAAGGCTAAAATTACTAAAATTCGTCATATTTTAAATTATATAAAATTTGTTGAATTTTAATGCGAGCTAGGGCATTTTTTTCTCTTGAGAGGGATTTCAATGTGTCAACCAAACTGAGAGCGAAATTTTTGTCACTGTCGATTTCTTCCTCAGGAGTTTGCAGATATTGCAGAAGCGAGTCTTCCAGCTCATCTTTTCTTCTTTTACCGGTCCTCAAGGCCGGAGCTGTGTATGAAGAGGAACTGCTGCTCTCTACTCTTCTTTCTGAAAAACTACTACTCTCATTATAGTTGCTGAATGCTCTAAAATTATACAAATTGGTCAACATATTAATAAATTATATTAGACTATATACAATTTATTAATATTATTTACGGAGCTTGAATGATTGTTGGTATTAGAAATTTTAAGGCATCATAATATTGCCATTCAATTTTTTTAGTAGAAGCCTGTCCACTAGTTGTGTTATTTTCCTTACTATATAGATATCGAAATCGATCTCTCAACGACTTCCACCGTTTCTTACATTCATTGACTGGAATAAGCAATTAACATCAAATATTTATTTTTAACCAACTATGCAAATTTTACTTACCTGATCGACTACAATTTTCGGAAATTTTTTCCCAAATCGCATCCTTTTTTCTTTGGTTATTATAGTTTATATCCGACAAATCATATAAGATTGTATTTGATTGGACTTCTAATATTAAACAGTCCTCAAAATTTATTTCTTCAATAAATTCAATATTGTCAACGAAATCCATATTAGATATACATATATAAAACGGAAAACATTCAAATTAGCTGTAAGGTTGACAAATGACAACGCCTTGCGCGACTTTGATTTGTTGAACTCAAGTATGGATCGCAGTGTGGAACGCATTGCGTACGCCTCGTAACTAATTTCATTGCATCAACTATTTTAGTTTTCAAAATTATCAATTATAATTTAATTATTTGATAATTATTTTTATTAATTTTTTTTTTATATAACTTAACATTTTTAACCAAATAAATCTAATTTCTAAAGTTAAATACTATAACTGAAAAAAAAAAAAATTTCGCAGCGCAAAGCCGAGGCGTTAATATGAAAAGTGCTTAAAGCCGAAATATCTAATTTATTCCTTAGTTTATTTTTTTAAGGTTGGTTTGCGAAAAAAGGTTTATTAAGGTTAATTTCGTTCTATAGAACGTATACGTTTGTGGTTGCGACCGGAATTGACCGAATTGCAAAAATTCCTTTTTTAAATTGGGGAAACACTCGCTTCCATCATATCTGTTTAATTTAAACACCGTTTTCCAAAATATCTCTTTGTTGGTGTTTTCATTAAGTTCAATATCTTGAAAATTTACGGCGCTAGTTATGAAGGTTCGTTGCAGTCGTGAAAAAATAAATATTTTTATTTATTAACTTTTCCTTTTTTGTGAACCAATTTATTATAACAAATTTATTTTAAGTATTTTCTCTTGAACGGTTACAATATACTCTGATTTCTATATTGTTGTAAGTTTACAATTTTGATTTTTTGCTTTAGCAAGCAATTCCTGTTTGTAAATACATAAAAATAAGCTAGTTATATAAATTTTAGTTAGAAATTTTAGAATGATTTCCTGCGAAAAAATTATATGAAAGCCTTAGAGTATGCATTTCATGTTATTTTAATTTAAATTAATTAAAGTGCAAGCTACATATTTTGTAATGCAACGTGACTCTTGTGGCACGTTGTTATGTGTGTTACAGGGATGTGCATCAGGTCTTCGCCCTTGGTTGGTAATGTTGTTATCGTGTAGGCCTGTGGAGGACGTAACTCCTCCCCCTCAAAAGATGACCGTACGCGTCGAGTGGTATGGTCATCTAGTTTACCCGTAGAGTTTTTGATTGATAATGTGTTGGAATCTTGACGGATGGTACAATTAGGAAAGTACCTGATGAATAATAGATATACAAATATGCATAAAAACATCAATACAGTAATGCCGAAAAAAATATTTGATGGTGAGCCAATGCTGTAGAATGGTGTAGTTCCTGTAATTTCTCCATGTTGGAAAGTGTCTGGTTATTGAGTTGAGGAATATCTATTGGTATTTCTATATTCCTGATGTTAAAAGATGTTCGTAAAATATTGCTGCTTCATTGGTATAGACCCTATTATTTATTGTTATAGCACAATTAGCAAATGAGATTAATTTAATCCCATCTATATTTCTTTGGTTTTGGAGGCCGCATGTTGTTGTAAAATTCAACGGTTTTCTGGTGTTGATATATAAATATTGACCAAATATCTGTCTAATGTTGTCTGGTAATACAAATTTGATTAGGTCGCAATGTGCTGGTTGATTCATTATAATTTGGGCCACGCAATTAGTTTTGGTTTGTTGAAGTTGTTCTTGATGGCAATAGTATTGATTGTTAATGCTATTAATTGTTAATGCTAATTTGTTCATTAATTTTCTGTGTAATAATGTCTTCGTTAAGGTTGATATTTGCGATAGCTTCACTAATTTCTTTAGAGTCGGTTTGATCCAAATTACCTGCAATTCTTTTCATAACTGATCCTAACCCATCAACTAAACCTCGTTTGTTGCGTTTATTATAATGTTTGACGCTAGATCTGGGTTTAATGTGTTTAAGTGTTTGTTCCAATCGAGCAGCCTGTTCAGATAATAATGCAGCTCTTTGAGTGTAAAGTGTTTGTAGGTTACTATTCGTTGTTACAGCGTCCAGTAGTTTGTTTACATTCGTTTTGATGTTGGAAACAGTAGGATCATAGGCGGTAAGATTAATTATGTGCAATAGCTTATTGTATCCGGTTATAACACGTGCGGTTCCTAATTGGATAGGTATTAAGCCTTTGTTGTCGTCATAGTATTGTATTTGGGCACCATATTCATCATAAGGATCATAATATTGGTAATCCGAGTTATAATTTTGGTGCTGATCCGTGTACGTTGTCGACATCTATTTGAATTTGAGGTGATGTCCATTGGTTCTATCTTGTTGTTCCGTAGGAGTATTAGTCATGGTCTAGTGTTATTATTAAAATGATTTCTATTAAATTGTTGGTTGCTATAGAAACTTTGATTTTTGTTGAACGGCGGTAAATTTGAATATGGTTGACCTATGGGTCGATTAAGAGGTTTAGTATGAAAGTAAACATTATTTGAATACATGGGTTTTGGCACATATTGATTATACTGCCATTGGGATATATGACTGAGCCTAACATTATTTACTATCGTCGACTGAAAGTCCATTATGCGACTATAGTACTTTCCAATAGTGTCGCCACCTTGAAAAATAGTGTGTAAATCTCTTATTAATGACACCTCATTACGCTTATCGGCGTAGTGAGTAGTGAGATTACCTCTGATTTCTCGCCTATCTACCGTGGGCCATATGAAGCCAATACTTCATCCATCAGCTTCATCCGTGATTTTTTTAATAAATCGTGCAAAAATTTACGAAAAAACTAAGGCAGTGTGTTCGAAAATCTTTTTCTTCACTTCCAGAAAATATGTGAGTTGATTCAAGTGGTGTCGAAACTTCAGCTCCCAAAAATATCGATTAAGTTTTGCCGCCGTCATAACATTTGCCCCATCGGAGGCAAATCCGATAAGATTAGTTTTGTAACTAATTTCGTTTTCTTTGAAAATTTCTATAATATTGGTGTAAATTCCGGTTGTTTTGCGTTGTTCTGTTTACACCAAGCTAAAAAATCCTGATTTTCTCCATTAAATTCTGCTTTTACTCCCAGAGACAACAAGTTGGACGTCGAAATGTCCGTCGACTCATCAACACACAAAGAAAAAAAATTCTTTTTTATAATATGTATCACATAAATCTTCAAAATGACTCAGGCCGATTAAATTATTTGCAATTGCCGTGGCTTTTGTACGACCAAGGGTAATTTTTTTTATAATATCGGAATCAGGTACCGCAACTTTTAAAAACGAAACCAGCAATAAATGATACATTATGTTCAGCGCCGAATACTGCCACCTGTATTTCAAGTTTCGATACTTTCCTTATTATGAAATGCCTTAATAACATTATAAGATATGCCAATCGGATATCAATGGCCGTATCGTTCACGGTGTTTACTTGTTTTGGCGTGCATTTTTAGGTCGGTAACACCTCCACCGGCTTTTAATTCACAGTTGCATACCTTACAGAATGTAAAATTATAATCGCACTTTTCTTAAGCCATAATTTCAAATTCACGTCGGCTTCACACAAAATGGAGTAGTTGCCTTTGGTTTTTCTATAGGTTTTCAGTTTCTAGAACAGAATTTAAATGTTACTGTAATTGTAAAATTTAAATTCTAGTAAAGAAAATAAAACACAAAAAGCTAATTTTACAATAGTTTTATCTTATGATTTTGAATCGGTTGATTTCCATGATGCTGATGTACTAGTGGTAGGGGACTAGATTCCAAATCACTATCTATCTATTAAATAATAAACATGTTTCCAGTAAGTAAGTAACGTGAATAAAAAACGAATAAGTACTTAATTCGTTCTTACTTGGTGTTCTAATTACCGGTAGCGTTTAATTGTTTCTATTGGTTGGTTCTCCAACAGATTTTTCTGGAAAAAAGATTAAAAACTGTGCCACAGATCGACAAGATTTACTCACACAGCATGTCTAAACAATGATTAGTAGTTACCTATTGGTGTTCGAATTAAAAATGTATCATTCAAAATAATTTATTCTTAAATATTGATATTATTTTTCTTTCACATCACGTCAATTTCAGTTTGCTCAGGTGCAAACATAACCACAAATAATTTGACACACTTACTGAAATCTGTAATCACAAATAAAATTGCATATACAAGGCCAACAATCTTTTGTTTAGTCAGAATTTTGATAAACAGCAAATACTGACCAAAATCTGAATTTTCTTAGAAAAACTGAAAATTGTTGGTCCTTATTACAAAAAATCTGAAAATGGCAACAGTTTTACTGTGTTAAAAATAACTGTATTATTAATGACGCATTGTCAGATGGAGCAAACTCTTGTTGGTAGGTCAAATCATTGTTTGAGTAATGCTGACAAGTTCTGCAAATAACTATTCCTTGGAGAATTTCACGGTAATCAAATTCTTGGATCAATTTAACACTTTTATTGATGAATTAGAGCGGTGACTATCTCAGACATAGTATAGTAAAATTTGCCCAAAACATGTCATATTTAGACATTTTACTTCTGGCAACAATTCCAGCTACTTCGAGAAAACTTGATTTCATGCGGTGATTTTTACCCATTTCAGCAACACTGGATGACGCATCTTAATATCCGGTCGATATTTGGTATGATGTTTTACTAAACTATGGAGTGTGGACGCGATCCGTTGACGACATCATGCTGGACTGGCCGAAGAATTACCTAACTACCGGTATCGTTTTTCCGCTTTGAAAACTGTTGACGTGGAAGACGAAGACTGTGAGCAAAAAAAATGTTTCAATTCGCCAATGTGATTGTACTCAGTATTTATACCCCATATGGTGGAAACATACGCGCCATATTCAAATAAACTTAATTAATGTTGAAGAGCTGACATAGTTATGATTATCAGACTAAATTCAATCCTAACCAAAAGCACACCGCACGCATCATTACTCATTACGCATATTATAGTAATATGATCGATTGTAAAGGCACATATGTAGCTGAAAAGTTAAATAAATGAATGTGTTAAATAAAGAAAAACTAATACTTGTATATGGGTAAAGCTCTAAAAATTTCAATTAAATTAATTAATTTCGCGTCATGAATAAATTAAAACGAATTTCTATTTACAAACCAAAAAAAAAAACTTTTTAAACCGAATTTCATTTTCCAGTGTTGTTGTTGTTGTTGTTTCTGAATAATTTTGAATTTAGATTAAAATTTAAAATATTTTCTAATTAAATTCAAAGTATTATCAATCTCATTAAATCAGTTTAGTGCGACGAGGTTTGACAATATAATTTTTAATTATGGGATCTGATTATATTATGAACGCAATATGGTTGTATCCGGTCTCTTAATTCGCGTTAGATTTAACCAACAGTTTTTCTTTTTTTAACAAATTAGTAACCACATAGTCATTCAATAAATCATTTTTTGTAAGAACATACATCCATTACAATAAACATTTCACCATCTGCAAATTATACGACAAAATGAGATTAAAATTGAATTATGAATTTAATACCCTTTTGCCTCATCATAATATGAACATGTTCATACATATGTATATGCCCCACCATCTTGTTTAAAGGCGTTTGGGTGCGGTTGGTTAAATGGATGTTGATGGATTTATGAGCCATATACGACCACAATTGTTAATTTCTACCGTATTACATACCATTAAAAATTAATTACGTTCTAATAAAGTTTCAAATAAAACTATATTCCCACATAATTATGCATATATGTATGTATGTTGTTAAATCCTACAGGCAAGTTACCATTTTTTTAATATTTTCGGTCTCTGTACACATATATACAGTAATTTTTTAGTTTTTTGGAATCCTAACAAATAACCTAAAAATAGAAAATGTATAATAAAAACTAACAAAAACAAAAAATCCTTAAATGTATCATAAAAATAAAAAATTTAACAGAGATTATAGGATCCATCCACCTTTGTCGAGAGAACTTTTTATACCACGTGGGAAATACATTTTTTTGAGGAGGGGGAGGGGGATTTTTAATTTAATTTTCTTTTTAAAGTTTTCAATTTCGTATATATGGTTACGTGTTTTTTGTCTTGCATTTTGATTTCGATAACCAAGCATCGCACAACGAACGAACTAACCTACCAACATCATTATCAGTTCGTAATAGAATCCAGACAGCTGGAATACGAAATAAAAAATGATGTTGATTATGGTTTTGCTTAGCACATATAGCCCGTCTCATGTGTATTTTGTGGGTTTGGTCTTTATATTACGCTAACGGGTGTAATGCTCGTGCATTTCGATTAGCATTAGACGATTGACGTAATAATATATTGTATTTAATGGTTGTGGGTGGATTTTACATTATGTACATGTACAGATGTACATATTTACTTAGAAATAATATTGAATTTTTGTATTTCGGAGTATAAAATATTTCATTTGTCGTTATTTAACATATAGGTATATAGTTGGCGTAATTGTTAGTAGTAGTCCTTTGAAAAGTGCATGACTCAAGTGTATTAAAAAACCGATTTATCTTATTTCGTTACTCTTCCACTTTTACAAACAGGTGGAACGTAATAAGCTGATTACTCCAAATTATTTTCTTCCAACATCAACATATACGTTCCTTCTACAATTCTACGTATTTAAGTTATCTGCTATAATGTAAACTGGGCAGTAAAAAAATCTCCATTTCTAAACTAAAAATTTTGAAAGTTAATTACAGTCGATTCGCTATGAGCTAGTAGGCAAATAATCGTTACAACCTGGGGACTAAGCCCAAAGGCAAACAGCTGGATCTACTTACAGAAGATTTGTCCAGTAATAATCTATGACACGGCTGGTCCGACTCCTGAGGCTGGCGTGCTTTGAAATTGCAGGAACCATGGGGAGAACGCTGACGACCAGTATGAAGGCTCTGCTGGGCCTAACGCCGTCATATATAGCGGTCCAGGAAGAAGCCTAGGTCGAGACTACCCTGTTTCAACAGCTAGAAGAATCATTGAAAGCAGGAAAAAAATAACCAAAATAATTTTATACTATTTGATACTCATTCAGCACGCAAAACACTTCACAAATTCATTTTTTTATTTATTTAAATATTCAAAAATCAATATATAAAACTTGAACAAAAAATACAAAACGAGTGAAAAAAACACAAACCAACCGCGTCCGTTTTAAATGATGCTTTAAGGTGCCCTTAGAAAGTCCGAAGTCGAAAGCAATGCTTATTTCGTTCAAGTTTTTGGCCATCGGTTAACAGGTACTGTTTGCTGTTCCAATTGAATTAAATTAATCTGACGAGTAATCGTGGTTGGAACTTGAACTGAGATTTTTTCCAGGATATACTGTGAGCCAGTGCACTCAGTTGTTTTCTTCGGTTATACAGAGTTGCAGTTTGTTATTTATGACATCTTTCAATGTAAGATGGAAGGCCGGAAATATTTTCGTGATTGTAATCATAATTCCAGCCATCTTTCCGAGCGATGTACATAAGAAAAAATTTGAATTCTTTCGATGCGGGTGTTATGAATTTGATGATACAGAGACCACACTGGAACAACGAATTCATTTTGGGATCTGACTTCCATGATCAACGTTTAATAAATTACAACATTGAGTTGGCTTTGTCTGCAAATGTAACCTCCAAATTTCGAATTTCATCTGTTCTACAAAGAACTACGTTATTAATCGGATACTCGGAGTGCAAAGACTTCTTCTTTCAAAATAATGCCATAATTTTGCACTTGTTTATATTTAGTCGTAGTCGATTGGATTCGCAACATCTAGTGTATATCATCTTGCACTACAGATGTATCGTCCATGTTTCTGATTACTTTGCATATTTTCATGTCGTCAACATCAGCATATCTGTTGCAAATAACCAATTCAAATATAGTAACCATTTAGTTTAGGACCAAAAGTTTTCAAAATCGTTGATGGTATCTTATTGAGACCACAAGCATCACCAATTGAATTAAGAGCTTGTAATATATCATCCATTACAATATACGGTACCGGTGTATCTAAACTAGATTGGATACCTAATTCGTTGGTTGATGTTGAGTTGTTTGATACAAAGCAAAAAATCGGCAAAATAGTTACGATACAGCGTTGATCACATGGTTGTTTATGTAATACATGAAGGCAGGGTATCCTTTGGTCAGGCGTCTAGTATTAAAATAGTTCCAAAAGTGCTTAGGAGCATATAATTTTTGTTCTTTAGTTCAAAATATTCATCGTTGATCTCTTGGAAAGATCTTCTGTTGTCCACTACTGTATGCTATAGAGAGTGGCGTTTTCCCGATTATTTTTGTTCCCGGGAAACGGGAAAAATAACTTCAATATTTCCGGGAATTATAATTATAAATTAACATATAATTTAAAATTGTTTAATTAAAATTCTAATTTATTTTTGATTTAAAAAATAAGTTTCAAAAAAAGTAAGAGAATTGATAGAACGATCGCTCAAAGTTGCTCTTTTTTTGGTGCTAAAATTGGTTGACGCTGAGAATACCCTTTCACTCTTAATTGATGTGGGCTGTATGGTCAATAAAGCATTCAATAACTTCTTCAGATTTTTAGTTATGTTTCCTGTATTTTCGTATAATTGAAATTTATTTCGTGGAAATATTGTTTGATTAAGTGGCGATTGTGTTGGTACTTCTGGTTTTCTTTTAATTTGAAGTGCTGCATTTATAGCTACAGCCAATTTGGCATTTAAATCAGAAGCTACATTGGTTTTTCCCCAGATGAATCATCACTCTGGATTTGGATTTCAACATCAACGTTTTCAACCACTTTTCCGAACAACCTGTTAAACGTCTCGTGAGCACAACGGATAATTCTAGATTCTGATGATGAAGGCAATTCTGAAGTATAGCTGTAGATTGTAAATCAAGTGTTTGAAGATACTTTGTTAAGACACAAGATTTTGGTTTCGTCTTACTTGAACCCGGAGTCCGGAGTGGCAAAGCTTCCAACAATTAATTTGATATATTATCAACATTTTCACGCAAAGAATTAAATAAGAATTTCAAAATAGCATCGGCTGTAACTGAATTTGCATCACGTCTACCCAATGTTTCAGCACATATTTTAATTGAGTTAAGTGCTGTGAATACAATCGATAATATTGGAATATTGTTGTCATTTTATAATGTTAAGGATTTCAAACCAATTAATGCTTTTCGAACTGATTCAATTTAGGAAAAGAGAATGATACTAAATTATTGCATCAAATAGGACATTCCCAAAAAAAATCAAGCATTAAAATTTTCTAGGCTTTAATTTTTTATAGAAAACAAGGGTTTTGATAGAACAGTTACTTACTCTAAATTTAACACCTTGAAATAGTCAGTGTTTTAAAGATTTTTCCACAAAAATAACTTATTTCAAATTCGGGGAAATTTCGTATTTTGCGGGAAACGGGAAATCTTTTTGTTTTTAATTTCGTGAAGGGATGGACATCGTTTTTTTTTCATTTTTTGTACGCTTTGGTCCTACTATTTTTCAATTTAATAAGAGTATAGTCATACCATGAGAGATGCGTCACTTTCGATATTCTGGAGGAACATGATTTTCAAACGAACGGTGCTAGACATTTTCGACGTTCCGGTCAAGGTAATTTAACGACAATTCATCCACCCAGATCATGTTGTTGAAGCAGTTCTCAATTACTTTAGCTTTTTTGAAGTTGAACCGAGTTTCCAGGTCAATGATTGGTAAACATGGCAAGATTCCATCTATATTCAATAAAACTTCCATTGCTTTGTGGTGTTCGTCATTTATAACGAATGAAATCATTGAATTAGATGCAAAATGATTAAGGAGTGCTGCGAAGCCTTAAATAAATTGACAGAGAAAAATAAGGAGGTTCTTGTCTGAGTGTCAGGAAATCATGGAATCAAGAGCAATGAAAAAGCGATATAATGAGCCTAAGAAGTGCACTAACAGGACACAGTCCATACAAATAAAAAAATCAGTTAAGGTGCTAAATGACATGCAGGCTTAGTTCGTTGAAGCTGCACCAGCCAAATCAGCCCGCCACAACGAAACCTAACCCATAATTTATTACAATTTTATTACAATTTATTACACCAAGTCCCGATTTTATTACACTTGCCGTTCGCGAGAACACCGTGGGTAGAGTAACATCAAATTGAACCTACACCGCCACTTTGTAATTTTTGATATAATTGTGATATCGAGATAAAACTTGGGCCAGAATTTATTCCAAATTAATAACAGTTCACTGGTAAGTCGCCGAAAATCAAAATGTAATTATTTTGTGTAAAAATCATCTTATTTTAATAAAAACCTACTGAAATTCAAAGAAAAATACCAAAATGTCGAGAAAAATCACCTGTAATAATTTATTACACCAGACCGCCACCATATTTAGGATAGAACTGGGTATCGTTTACAATATACGGTATACATGCATAGTGCAGCTTCAAGGCACTTACAGGCTCTTGATGTGATGGAAGACCTGCGCTCACACACTATAGTAAAATGCTCAGTGCTACAACAACAAAGAAGGGATAACTTAAGGGAGCTCATCATTCAAGACAACGGGCCACATTAACCAAAGCAGTGCTAAAACTTCTTAAAGAAGTGGAAATTCTTTGAGTTCAAGAAACAGAGGCACGAAAAATTTATTAGGTCGCAGTGCAGTAGGGCTGTGCTATATCTTACCCCAATATAGTGATTTGATCGAGAAATTATACATGAGAGTAAATTTATTTAGTTATTATTTAGTTCGAGTGTGTTTATAAATTATTTGAGTATGTCTTTCTTTAAGAGGATACACTTTATTACAACGTAACATATATATACCTCGATAATAATTTTCATTTTCATTGCTGAATAATTTAAAAATTAATTTGCATAAATTTATTCAAATACTAGTTTTGATAATAAAACATAAAATATTATTACACAGTATGAATAAATTAAAAATTGACGATTGCAATAGGATGGAAGAGGTTAATAAATAGAAGTAGGAGATTAAGACACGCACCACAAAATTTTAAATTATTGCACCGATTTCACTTCAAGATTTATGTTTTATGTCTCATTGTTGAACCAAAATGCAGGCCCAGGTTTTATTATTATTATAATTATTACTGTCGATTCTAGACTGGGCGCCATTACTTACTGTGTTGCCTACCAATTAAAGCAAATTGTATGTAGCCAAGAATACCCGGAACAGCTAATTTTCGTGCCTTATATGTACATATGTATAAAGAGTAGCTTAGAACCTAATAAAGGCGACGAAGAAAAACAAAATGCTAGAGAGCTCATATATTCTTCGGGCTAAAATGCTTTTTTCATTTCGCTAAACAATAAAATGATGATTATGACTACTCTCTCATTTGACTTCCATAAGAATATGATTTTGCCGGAGACTCCAGATAAGGAAGCCTATATTATTCAAGGCAATACTACGTATACGAATTTATCGGTGACTTTGCCTAACAAATTTTAAATAACTAAATCGGTCGTTCGATGAATTTATGATAGATATCGAGCCTAGAATAAATGTTCCTTCAAGATGGGCATGTAACGTGGTATTTCCTTATTTTTCGTGATCAAGAATTTACTGCTCTGGAAAACAGATATAAGTCTAAGCAGCAACTTAAAATACCAGAGGAGTATTTTTTTAGAAATGTAAAGACCATACATGGGCACAAATTAAACTGGTTTCGAAAAGCTGCACAATATATATGTTATGAAATGGATATTATCGGAATTGTGAAGCAACCGCAGGATAGTGGTACAAATAGTTCGGTGTGATTATATGCATGTATGTAAAATCGAATTAAAATTCTGTTATAAATTAATTACCTCATGAATTAATTGAAGCTCTGTTATATATTTATATACGTACTTTAGTACAGTAAGTTTGTTCCTTTTTATATCGAATTATGCTATAGCAACATCAATCGAAGCATTCTTTTACCGGTAGCCGAGTCGTGGACTGATGATAAATCAAATATGTGTATTCACGAAAATTTACAAACCGTATGTTTGTTATTTGATTTTATATATTTTATAAAATAGCATAAACCGCCACAGAATGTTGGTTTTAAAACATACATTTTTCTATTAAAAAATTATCGATACATATATTTATGAACGTATACCTCTAAAAATAATATTATTTAACACTTTTTTGGTTTTTAGTTTCATGTACAAAAGTATTTTGTAGCAGTTTTGGTTGCATACAGTTTTTTTTATAACAAAAATACTTTTCTTTTTATAGATAAATTTTGCGTTCAACTCTTCAGCATATAACGGTGTGTTTTTGTTGTGATACTCGTTTATAAAAATTCTTCAAGTTAGCCTTCGCCATAGAATACCTTTAAAATCATCCTTACTATATCACAATATCCCTGATTCTGAATTTTTTGACGATTGCAAACGAGATTATTTTAGATAAATACCACTTTGACGATTACACCTGATAATATTCGTTTAGACTTTGCCTTTGGCATCCAGAACATGTGTATCGTCATCGGAATGGATTTTAATTGTATAGAAATACTATCAGTGTGCTCTGAATGTCTTCCTAATGGTTGTTATATAGTATAAGCAAGCGTGAAGTGATTTAAATCAGTATTTCGGGTTTATTGCACATATTCGCTTAAGCTCATTCACTTTGAAACCTTCCACCATAAGTTACTTCAGTTTACTAACTGATTCCGTATACACCATGGGCCGTCACATAAAGCTAGATTTAGCCAATATCTTTAATAGTTATTTTTGTATTAAAGTATTATTGCTTGTGTATCAATTGCTGCCATTGCGACAGCGACATGGACGTTAGAAAACTGCTCTTCAAATAAAGGCTAAACTAGGCTAAAACTAGCTCCAAATGGGTTAATAAAAATTACTTATTAGTAATAACATTATTGCACAGATTGCCAACAGGATTGGTTGGAACAGATTTTTTTTTTTATTTTTTTTTTTGACAATCTTATTTATTCACATAAAATTTTACCATGTACCTAGTCTATAGATTAACAACATTTCTTTTTTGACCTAAATTGCTAAATTGTGTTTAATTAAGGTATCCCCATTGGTTTTCCTTATGTTCTATTTACTGGTGTTACTGGCTTACGCTGACTATAGTGCTAACTCAAAAGGTTTTACTCTTTTCAGTCTTCTCACTGCTTCCCTGTGGTCGAGCAGTTGGTTGGCCTCAACGTTCGGGTGATTCTGGAGCCTCACTTCATGCTTCCGTGCAGCATTGTTTGCTTCTCTGGTGATGGTTTCCACTCTAAGGTCCCTGTGTAGGTCGCTATTACGTATGTACCAGGGGGCATTTACAATATCCCTTAGCACTCCGTTTTGGAATCTTTGAACGATATCCATGTTGCTTGGTTTAGTACAACCCCACAGCTGAATTCCATACATCCAAATGGGCTTTAATATCTGCTTATATAGCATCAATTTATTGTTTATTGATAGATTGGAGTTCCTTCCCATCAGCCAATACATCTTTCTATATTTGAGTCTGAGTTCTTCACTTTTTTTCTTGACATGGACCTTCCATCTAAGTTTGGTATCTAAATACATCCCTAGATATTTTGCTGAGTTAGCATGTGGTAATGGGACATTATTTAATACCACAGGCAAATGATTTATTTTTCTGTTGGTGTAGTCAACACGTATGGATTTTGTTTCATTTAACGTGACACGCCATTGCTTCGTCCATCGATAAATTTTGTTCATCGCACTTTGAAGCTTATTGGTAGCTCCTTCTATGGTATCATCTACTACCAAAATAGCAGTGTCGTCTGCAAATGTGCCAATTGTGGTATTCTGAGATAATGGAATATCGCTTGTGAATAATAAATATAGAATGGGTCCTAAGACACTTCCTTGTGGTATTCCACCTTTGATCTTTTTAATTTCTGAGTATGATTGTTCCTGTTTAACACGAAAGTGTCGCTCTGTAATGTATGATCTTAAAATTTGGCAGAATTGTGAAGGTAGAATGTTCTGGAGTTTGTGCAGGAGACCTTCGTGCCAAACTTTGGCAAACGCCTGGGCCACGTCAAGGAAGACTGCTGAGCAGATTTTCTTTTCTTCGAATGATCTTTCTATGATATCTGTTATTCTATGAATTTGATCGATTGTAGAGTGTCTATCTCGAAATCCAAATTGATGTGTGGGGATTAATTCCTGCATTTCAATTATTGGTTTCAATCTTTTTAAGAGAAGTCTTTCAAATAGTTTTGACATAATAGGCAGTAACGAAATCGGTCTATGGGATGTTATTTCGTTTGGTGGTTTTCCAGGCTTAGGTATCATAATCACCTCCGCGAACTTCCATTCATTTGGTACATATTTCATCCTGAAAGCTGCATTGATTAGAGTTGTTAATTTTTTAATGCCCTTCTTCGATAGCTGTTTTAAGATTTTTCCTGTTATCAGGTCATAGCCTGGCGCTTTGTTCGGATTTACATTTTTTTTTATTTCATTAGTCAATTCCGCAGGGGTTGTCAGAGCGATTTCTTGATCAATAGTTTGCTCTATTTCTTGGAATTCTTCTCTCTCTTGTATCTCATTAGGCTGAAAAATACTTTCTAGATGGTCAGCGAAAGCTTTTGCCTTTTCTTCATTGCTTCTGGCCCAATTCCCATTGCTTGTTCTTATGGGTGGTATTTGAGTTACTGGTCTTTTCAGTATAGTCAGTATCCTTTTCATATGTTAATAACTCTAGATATGAGTTTATTGTATCATTTTTAATGTACTGGATTTCCCTCCTGAGTCGCTGTGTCAGGTTATTCATTTTGTTTTTATCTGCAGGCATCCTGGTGTAATGCCATTTCTTCCTGGATCTCCTTTTTTCTTCGACAAGTTCCTTGATTTCTTTTGGGTAATTTGTACCTTGTTCTTCTTTTGAACTCCGGTGTATTATTCCTTGCTGACTGTTGAACGTCATTTATGAATTTTACTATTTCTTCATCTAGTTGTTCTTCTGTTTTTAACGGTACATTAAGTTTTATTCTACTATTCAGCTCTTCTTTGAATCCCTCCCAGTCTGTATATTTATTTGTCAGAGTCCGGTTGCATTCTTTTGAGATTGTTTTTTCACTGAGAGTAAGTAGTATTGGAGTGATCGGAGCTGAAATCATACCCCTCTTCGATTTTAACATAAGTTGCTGGAAGTTTTCTAGTTATAAAGAAATTTAGTAGATCAGGTATTTTGTTATTATCTGTTGGCCAGTATGTCGGTTTGGCAGTAGAATGCCAACGATTGGAACAGATGAATGAATTTGAAGTTTGGGTGTAATATTGGCTAAGTTGTTACCAGATGGTAACGAACCAGCAGATTCTTCTTAAATTCGTCGTCATGCGGGTTTTTTCAGCAATGTTCTAAGTACATAATTCTCTTTTCAAGACAAATTCCATCGTTTGCGAAACACTAATAAAATTGCTTTAGTTCCTCTGAATCATGGATTTATATTTTTATAAATAAATGTTATAAATTACAGAAAATGTAATGGCAATAAATTCAAATTTATTGATATAACATTTTCAATTGATGAATTATCGGCCCAAATTTCATTTTTTTCCAAAGGCCTGCCTTTATTTATACTTATTCGGATTTATTTCATTACCTCAATAGTCCCAAGTATCTGCAGTTAGAATCGACAGAGATTATTCAATATTTAATAAAACAAGCCAAGCTGCAATATTAAAACGAATAGTAGAATTGGTCGAACGCCTGTGTGATGAAGACCGTGCTCAAAGAAATGATGTGGAAGAAGTAGAGCCAATAGCAAAACAACCTGAGTTAAATGAATCTTTATCACTGAAAGATAAACAAAAGCAATGTTTAACGGCTATTAACAATAGTCGTGTACTGACTTTGAAGGGGAGCCTCAGCAAAGAACATCACTCGAAATAATTAAAAATATAATGCGAGAAGGGACTTATGTATGTATATCGATGTCATCAAAATTCGGGGAAAATATTTGTAGCGTGCTTTTGACTACTTAAGTTCAATAAGGCCAATGTTGAATCTGAAAGGGTATTTTCGGCAGCTGGGTTGTTTTGTACCAAAATTCGATCGATACTCAATGATCAAAGCCTGAACGGTCTGTACCGGTCTGTACTTGATACCTATATAATTATCTAGCTACTAGTTATAGATATGAATTTTAATTGTTCATTAATTAAAGATTTATGTGTTACTATTGAAATACATTTGATCGATTATTTATGTTTTATTTAAAATTTTAATTTTTTAATTACTTATGTACTTTAGGAAAAATTATTAAAATTGCAAAATTGCTTGTAGCGTCTTCACAATTGTTTATTACAGATTTACATTTCGACTTTTCAAATTTATGTATTCAGCGTTTTCCTATCTTTTCCTAAATATCCGCCGCGCAAACACACCAACACTCATCAGATTAAATCACCTTAGGTTGGCGTACTCTGTACAAGGCATCACCCGGATTCTTACGACCAATCTTGATTTGGCATGCACAGAAAATCTCGGAATCATATCGTGATGTATCCGATGTACTGGTTAGTTATGCTCAAGATTCTACTGGATATGCAGTGTTTCCTGAGACGAATACTTTAGTTTTTGCCAGTACATAAGTTTCTATCGCATCAATTTAATCTGTTTTCTGCAACAAAAACAAATTCAACCTATAATCCTTTCCCACTGCTTTATCTAATTTAGCAATAACTCGAATTATCAGATGTTTTACAATTTCCTGAAAGCGGATTCATGATTTCGTTCATTCGGTCCTTCATTGATTCGTTTAGATTATTTAATGTTGTGAATTCATGATTTTGAAAAACCTCAGAATTGATAAGAATTATTGTATTTTGGTATAGTGAAGCAATTTATTAAACACCTGAAAATAATAGTTCATTTGGCAATTTGATATGGACGATATCCAATAACACCATTATAATGTGGTATTTATTAAAACCGAAGTTGAAAAAAAGAAGACGTATTCTGCTAAAAAAATCTGGTTGCAACGGCCTACACACGGATTTTATAAAAATTTAATAACCGAAATGAGACTGACCGATACAGGCGCGTTCAGAAATGTCCATCGTATGACGCCTGAAATGTTCGACGAGCTATTTAGCTAATGTGGCCCGGCAATTCAAAAACAGGAGGGGTTTGCAATAGAGGCTTTCATTGACTCAACGGTAAGTAAATCGGATAAGAATTTTGTTATTTGGCAAGCGGTGACAGGATCTTGTCGATCGGATTCGCATAGGTTCAACCACGACATCTTACATCATTCGAGAAACAACTCATTTAATTCCGCTTTAAGTTTAACTTTAACGGTTTTTAAATGTTTAACAATGTTTAAAACCGCAAGGCTTCAAGCTATTTTGCGTTTGACAAATACCGTCTACATGTTTTGCCGATCACAAGTAAAATTTATCGATATTTACACAATAGCATGGTGGTGTCTTCTTCTGATGTCCTTTCATTATATTTATTAGGTTATTGAGCACCGCGGGTACTTCGTGGCCATACGAGCGTTTCCTTTATAACCAAATTGGTAAACAAATATTTCCGTCAAAAAAAAAACAAAAAAACAAAACAAAAAAACAAATATTTCCGTCAAAAAAAAAAACAAATTAACATGTATATTATGTTTGTATTTTTATAATTCACAATCTTTTGTTTTAAAGTTTATCATACTTTAATAATAGCCGTGTTTCTTGACGTATGATCTGATCCGGATCAGATCATATCTGCTTCCCTTTCATTTTTATAGCCGCGTTTCATGAAATCAACACAAAAATTGTATTATTTTTTGTTTTTTGGTTATTATTTTGATCCTAGTAGCATTTTGGTTCAAAATTTTTATACAAAAACAAAAAATAGTACAATTTTTGTGTTGATTTCATGAAACGCGGCTATACAAATGAAAGGGAAGCAGATATGATCTGATCCGGATCACATCATACGTCAAGAAACACGGCTAATAAGAAAGTATTAAAAATAATTGATTATCCATCTTTAATTTTTTACATTAAATTTTAATTCTAAAAGCAAATTTTCAATTTACTAAAATATCCTTCCTACCCCTCCTGCTTCACAAATTGTTGTTGGTGAGCATGCCATTTTCTCGGTTGTTTTCTTTCGTATAGTCCTACAATTAAAAATGATCATATTATACTCATAAGTCATATTGTCCATTTTTGTTTTAATTTTTCATTTGTCTATACATACAAATCGGGATACAAAAAAATTGTAACTAGATTACATATTCTAGAAACAAATTCGTGTGTGCCCAAAAGAGATAGAGTTATTCAAAAACAGGCCACATGCAATCACACGCAGATGACAAAGCGAGATGAACGTATCATTTTTGAGTTTACTTACACAACCAATAATTTGAAATGCAGTCCCGTTATTTGAGCAGAAAACGTAATAGAAAATTTATATAGAAAACTTAGTTGTTCAAAATGCTCTTGCTATCATTATGAAAGTGAACCTCGTTGAAGTTAAACGTTTAAATAAAATTTCAGTAGTGAACAGAAGTGAACAGTAGTTGAGAGTAGTGAACAGTAGTGTGGAAATTGCATTGCAAGGTAAGTTGTAACGTGTTTTAATATTATAATCATATATTCGTGTTTCCAACCAATTTCAACACAATAATTAAAACGTAAAAGATTATCAGCCTCAGCAAGAGAACACATTTTTTGAACATTAACACATTTTTTTTTTAATGGTGGGCCACTTAATTCCGGCAAATGATGAAGTTTGGATGTTCGTTTGTATTTTTATAAAGGTTTTTGATTTATTGCTATTGCCAGAATTTAGTAGTGAAAATATTAATTTGCTAAGAAATTTCATTGATCAACACAACAAAAAATATATAAAATTGTTTAGCGAGCAACTGAAACCTAAGTATCATCTATTGATACACTATTCAATAGTAATAGAATATTGTGGTCCGCTAAAAGTGTTGTGGCGTCTACGATTTGGGGGCAAACATCGAGAACTTAAAATGTTTGCTAAGAACATTTCCAGCAAACAAAACATTTCCAGCAGACAGTACCATTAACCTTATCAACGAAATATCAACATAAATTATCTCATTACTTGAACGTGCCAACGTTGAACGTGAAAAGTACAAATATTCATTTGATCGGGGTGCTAGTTGACAGCCTCCACGTGGCGCACCCTGGGTAATTTACTGTAGATCGAACGGTTGTGGTATCCAATCCCAGCGTAGTAGAGAAACAGTATAGTAGATAGTCAACAAAAAGATGAAATGTCGGGTATAAACAAAAATATACTCCAGGTGGGTCAGAACTTAGATTCTAAATCCCACCCCGATTTATCGGGCTGCTCCACGGATTCTGGAGGTAGCAACACGACATTGCAAAGGAAATCGTCGGTAGGCAACCAGGCTGATCCTTTTTGTACTACTGGAAGCAAGGAACAAGCGATACATGAATGGCCCTTTGGTGGAAGAAGTACAGCACTCCAAAGAACACCACCATCAACCCCACCGCCAGGGAACACCACACTGCTGTGTGAACTAAACAATGAGGAGGAAAATACCTCTTCCATCAAGCATAAAAATTCCAAGCCAACTGAAGACACGTCCAGCGCAGTTATAATACATAACGCGGAATTAATAAATAAATTTGCAAATGGAGAAATTAATCGCGCAACTGAACGATGAAGTGGCCGTGCTAAAGAAAGAAAACCTTATGCTAAAGGAAAACGTTAAATAAAAATAACAACGCAGGAAACTTAGCAATAATGAACAACCAATTAAGATGAGCTTGAAAAAGAAACAAATTGGAGACTACAGAAATCCAAGAGGGCAAATAAGAAACCTAGAGAAGAAACCAACCCAAGCAAGAGGAAAGCTGAATCATCACCAGAAGTTGAGCCAATGCAAACCCACATTAAAACTGGCAAAGCATTTTCTGGATCAAAAGTGCATGAGACAGAAAAGAAAAAACAGGTACCACCTCCGATCAATATTTTAGGTATAACCAACCACGGTAGTATTCAGAAACTGATGAAAGAAGTAGTACGAAACGACTACAAAGTAATATCGCTCAGCAATAATATTTGGAAAATAAATACAACAGAGCCTGAAGATTATAAAGCTCTAGCTAACAAACTAAATGCTGATGGTCACCAGTGGTATACCTACGAGGACAAAAATGATCGATCAATTAAAGTAATGGCAAGAGGTCTCCATCCAACTTGCTCAAAAGATGAAATTATTGAGGACCTGCAAAACAAAGGCCTGAAAATAATCGATGCAGTCAACATCATCAGAAAAGAGAGAAGAGAAAACAGGGACGGAAATGTTAAAATCATGAGAAGAGGTCTCCCACTTTTCATGCTAACCTTCGACAACCAGGAAAAAATCGAAAATATTTATAATATTAAGGCTATCCTCAATGTAAAAAGTGCCAAGATTATAATCATACACAAATGTACTGCCACCGTGAAGCAAGATGTGTTAAATGTGCAGGAAAACACGCAGGAAATGACTGCATAGTCCCCCGAGATACAACACCGAAGTGTATCAACTGTAATGGCCAGCATCCAGCCAACTACAGAGGATGTGAAGTTGCAGTAGAACTACAAAAAATGAGAGATAAACCACGCAAACCAGGTACATCAATAAATGTACAAACTATAAAAAGAACCACGGAGCCTAAATCGTCAACTGCTAATCATAACATACAAAGCCAGAGAGTAACGTTGAAAACGTTACTTATGCACAAGTAGTTCAACAAACAGAGGAGAAACAGTTAAAAGTGGATCTCGTTCTTCAGGACATACTGAGAAATCTAGAGAACCTTAACAAAAGACTTATTTCGCCGGAAATGAGTCTGCAGAAAACACTAAAAGAAATGAAATCACAAACTAGTTTCAATAAAAGAGTAGAAGAAAACCTTGGTCGAGTGTATCAAAATATAAATAAAATAAAATCGAATTATAAACAAAAGAAATGAATAAAACATTACGAATTGTAACTCGGAATGCAAATGGCATATTGCAACACATTTAAGAACTAGAAATATTTATAAACATGCATAATATAAATATGTCTTATATCAGAAACCCATATTTCACCAAAACTTCATTCTGTAAAATAACAGGATATAATTGCTACTATGCACTACATCCTGAGAACAAAGCCAGAGGTGGATCAGCTATCTTCATAAAAGAGTATATAAAACATAACGAAGAACAAAAAGTTGAGAACCTTCCCATGCAAGTCACAACAATCAAAATACAATTAAGCAATATTAAAACATGCAGTATCTCAGCAATATATTGCCCTCCAAGATACAATCTCAAACAAGTAGATTATACTAATTTTCTGAAAACGCTAGTAAGTGTCTTTTTAGTTGGAGGTGACTATAATGCAAAAAATACATATTGGGGATCTCGGTTAACGACCGCTAAAGGAAAAGAACTATTCGCAGCAGGCAAACAACTAAAATGCGAGTTTCACTCAGGCGGTACACCAACCTATTGGCCTACGGATACCAGTAAGATTCCAGACCTTATAGACTTCTTTATTACAAAAGGGATTTCAGATAATTATATCCATATAGAGAACAGTGAAAGTCTATCATCAGATCATTCACCAGTTATAATGATACTTAGCCAAACAATTATTTTGAAAGAGAGCAACGAGCTTCAAAACCAATTGGGATCTCTTCCAAACACAGTTAACAGAAAGAATTAGTCTGCAGAACCCAATTCAGGGACCAGTCCAAATAGAAGACGAATTAGATAAGCTCATCCATAATATCCAATATGCTGCGTGGGAAAGCACTCCAAATAATAGGCAGGAAATGAAGCGCAATGCTAGCTATCCAGAGGAAGTGAGAGAATCTTAAAAATAAAAGAAAATCACAGAAGAATTGGCAAAAACATCGAAATCCTGAAAATAAAGGAGTATTTAACCATTTGTGTAACATAATAAAATACCTTATATGGGACATTAAAAATCAATCAGTTAATAAATATCTCAGCACTCTAACTGGGCAAAAAGATACTGATTATTCATTATGGAAAGCAACTAAGAATATTAAAAGACCTAAACTTCAGATTCCTCCAATTAAAAATAATGAAAATTGGGCTCGAATTGCTAAACAAAAAGCAGATTTGTTTGCAAATCACCTTGAAGAAACATTCCAACCTTATCCAAAACAAACGGAAGAGGAATATATTACACCAATAAATAAACAGGATGAAGTAAATATTACACCTGTAACATTGAAAGAACTAAAATGGGAAATCAAGAATAATATGAATGCCTATAAGGCTCCAGGTTATGACCTTATAACGGGTCAGATAATAAAACTGTTACCGGAGAAAGCGTTTAGGAAACTAGTGCATATAATTAATGCAGCATTTCGACTAAGATATGTACCAAGACAATGGAAAGTTGCAGAAGTAATTTTGATACTTAAACCGAACAAACCTCCGCATGATAAAGCTTCATATAGCCAAATTTCTCTGCTACCAACATTATCGAAACTATTTGAAAAAGTTTTTCTTAAAAGACTAAAACCATTTATCGAAGAAAGGAATCTTATCCCTTCACATCAGTTTGGATTTAGGGAAAAACATTCTACGATAGAACAAGTACATCGAATTACTGATGTAACCGAGAAATCACTAGAAAGCAAACAAATATGGTCAACTATATTCTTTGATGTAGCGCAAGCATTTGACAAAGTATGGCACCAGGGGCTAGAATTCAAACTTTATCGAGATCTTCCGGAGCAATTTTTTAAAATTTTTAAATAATACATATCAGAGAGGCACTTCCGAGTAAAGTATGAGAATGAGTACTCCCAACTAAAAAGAATAACAGCCGGAGTACCACAAGGGTGTGTTCTTGGGCCAATCCTATATCTCCTATATACTAGAGATATACCAATTACAGAAGAAACAATGACGACTTTTGCCGATGACAGCAAAGAACATCAATGACTCCACTAGTAAATTACAGAGGGCTACTAACCTGATATGTAATTGGACAAAGAAATGGCGAATTAAATTAAATGAAGCAAAATCAATCCAAGTGAACTTTACAAATCAAAAAGTTAACCATATACCAATAATGATAAACTCAATAGTAGTACCCCATGCAAATACTGCCAAATATCTTGGTATGACTTTAGATGCTAAGCTTAGATGGAAGGAACACATGAAAAAGAAGAGAGAAGAACTAAACATAAAATTTAGAAAAATGCACTGGCTCCTAGGGAGACAGTCTGAACTAGCGATCCATAACAAACTGCTGTTATACAAACAAATTCTGAAGCCTGTATGGACATATGGTAGCCAACTCTGGGGATGTGCCAAGAAGACAAATATCAAAATCATAAAAACACTTCAAAATAAAATCCTACGATGTATTGTTAATAATGAAAATATTGTTAATTAACCGTGGTACATTCGAAACGACAACCTCCATCGAGATCTCAAGGTTGAGCTTGTCGCGGATGAAACTAAGCATCATGCAACAAAACACCTACAACGTCTGCACCAGCATCAAAATCTGGACTACATCTCCAACAAGAAGACTGCAAAGAACCAAACCACTGGACTTATCGCGACCAGGAGGTCAGTAGACTTACTGTGGCGAAAAATCTGAGGGAGGAGTTACACTAAACTGGGGATAATCACTTGATTACGCCGACTATTCAAAATACTGTATTATGCAATGTAAATTACTAAATGGGTACAAGACTCAGTCGTAATATAAATAAAAAAAAAAAAAAAAAAAATTCATTTGATCAATAAAGAACTTAAACTTCCAGAAAATAACTTTTTTTGTAATTCTCAAATCATAAGCAATGGACATTTGTATAAAACAGATTCCTTTTTAACAAAAACCTTTGATCATGAAACGGAAATATATTGCATTATAGAAATTGTCACGTCTAAGTGCAAAGATAGAATGTATGTATGTAATTTGTAACAAAATTCATGACGAATATAATGATCACTTTGTTTCATTTGAGTTACAATTACAACCTCTCATAAAGAATGAAGCCGTTCCACTTTTTCCATTAGCTTTTTTTAATTCACCTCCAATAGAAGCGCATAAATTGTCAAGTGGCCAGTCAATGATTAGGAAGAAGCAATATTTTGGCTATGTATAGCCTTATTTTTAAATTTAGAAAAAATTTAAACTAATTACTTTAATATTTCAGTTACTAAAAATTTCAACGCATTATACAAGTTCAATACAATATGGGTGATACCTTAGAAGTAATTACTGAGATATATTATGGTGGCAATGGTAAAACATACACTTAAACAATTTTTACGAAAATGTGGTCGCCTCAATCGAAAACATACAACTAAAGACACCTGAGAGGCAAGAACCTGATAATATAATAGATGCAAATGCACCTCACGATTCCCTTGGCAATGGAGCTTTAGATAAAAAATCTGAGGTGTGCGAGCTATATAACTAGCTGGAATCCTCCAACAGAAATTTTCAGTATATTGCAATGTAAAGCATACATTTAGCGTAATAATTTTCGAAATATATACTTAAATCCTTTAATTTTTCACAAAAATGTTTCAATCGAAACTTTGAAATACATGAAGGAAAGACATATAGACGAAATAATTACGCTTCATAATTTCACTGCTAAAGTATTGTTTGAATATAAATTGACCACGTGGCAAAAAAGTTTTTTAAGTTTAAACCATTTTATAACAAATTTAATGTTTAGAAATTTAAAAAAATTTTTTTGTCTGCCATTATTTTACAGAATAAGTACATTGTCAATGAATTCATCGATTTCTGATTGGATAACTAAACACACGACGTGTTTTTCAGCTTTTGGTTGTTCTTCTCCAAAAAGAAAGCATTCTTATAAAGACGAGCGATGCAGATCTTCAAATGTCACACCATCTACAATTGATTCGGAAGATGTAATTCAAATTTAATGTTAATAACACAATGTCCCTATAATATTATTTTAGTATGTACCAAACCTTCTATTACTTAGATTTGGTTTGCAAGTATTTTAAACAGTAATCAACAAGGCCGAGCCCTAATAGACACGTACAAGAAAAACCAAATTTTGCATCCATCTGAATGTATGAATGATAGACAACTTATTTCTAAAAGCTATATCGTAAAAGTGATCTATTTGTTTAATTTGTTTTATATTACTTACACTGGAATGATCTTCTGAATCAAATAAAATCAGATTATGGCCAAAAAATACCTTAAAATACCAATTTGATCTGATGCCCAAGTATTTTTCGTCAAAATTTGTTTTTATTGGATTGAGAAGATTCCAGTTTAATAAAAGTAGAATAATTAAGTAAATATATCATTTTTATGCCACAAATTTCTGTTAAAAGTTTACTCGCATTAGAAATGCGCGCTTAATGTGAATAGTCCTTGAGAGACTTAACTTAATAATAAAAGAAGCATTTTAAGTACTTTGAACTATATAAAATTGTAATATTTTATGCAAAAATAAAGAATATAAAATTAATGTATTTGATTTTGTATTTATTTAAATTTCCTCTTATTTCAGAAAGAAGATAGATACATTTATATGTATGATATTAGATTATCGAGGTTACCAAAATTATTATCCGCTTCATATGAATCAAATATAGCTATCGATTATTTAAGCCACATCGATGCTTCATACAATATAATTTACTAATTTGCCCAGTTCGCTTTGCTAAATAATCATATACGGCCATGTTTGAAGTATCTAAGTCACTTCGATATATTAACAAAATACATTGTTATTTTGAATAGTCCGCTTTGATACAGAATTATACAAGGCCATAACTGAATTATCTAAGTCACTTCGATATTATAACAAAATACATTGTTAATTTGTACAGTACACTTTGCTAAATAATCATATTTGGCCATGTATGAATTATCTAAACCACTTAGATAAATTAGCATATTAAAAGGTTTGTTTTATACAAAATACTAAGTTAGTTTAATATAGCCTAATGGCTGGTTCAATCTTTAATCTTTTTTCCCAATTCTATTCCTAAATCAAATATATCAATAAAAGAAGATAGCTATATGCTTCTAAATGGAAAAAATTAATAGGTGTGGAAAAGACAACTATGTTATATAAAAAAATTCACAATTTGGTTGCGAACTTTACAAAAAATGACAAAATATTGAAAAAAAGACGAACCCGTTCATTTTTTTTCTTGAAAAAGACAATGTTTATTTGGCTATGCCTACTTTCTTTTTTCATACAAATCATATGAATGTACTTGTTTCTCATACGTCCATTTTATGGAATAGAGAAAAAGATTGAATGTAAATCAGCCATAACTTTCATAAAATAATGATGACAACTTCGTAGTGGTATACAAGAACTTAGTAGGCTGAAAACTGCCGTAACCTTGTTTATCGTATGCTAGGTTTTTGTATATTATAACTATGATTTTTTTCTCAGTGTAGGCCTCTTAATTGGCTTCCCATAGCGAACTCTAAATTATAAAAGGGACAAATATTTTATTAGCAAAGAAACAACAAATTGCAAACATTTCACCAAAGAAATTGGTTATAAAAAAAATCAGAACGAATAACTGAAATGAATGAAAGAAACCATGAATACGCCTTGAGCGTCTTGATATACCCGAGCGGGTTAATCTGCAAACACTATTAATAACATTTTATTTCTCACCAATCACATAAACATCTCCAAGTCTGTTGGTTCCAACAACACTATATGCTTCACCACACCCATAAACCTTCAATCATTCCAGATGCTCCAATCGAGTAAATATAGCGGTGACTGAGGAAGTATTCCTTCTTCTGGATGTATCTTCCTATACTTGCTTCTCCATAGTTTCGCCCTTATATTTACTTATACGTATAAGAGCACTTTCGATATACGTATTGACATATTGTGCTCTTAAAAATTGGCAATATGGTTTCACGACGTCAGAAGTTGCACCCAAACCCAGAATCTGAAGTTGCACCCAAATCCAAGTATCTGAACTGATGCACTATGGACTGACGCGGTATGGGGCCACCTGTTGCAACGTTGTATTGTATATAATCGATTGGTTCATAGTAATAGTGGTTTGCATTCACTAAATTGAAACGAAATCAATTATTTATACAAACTCGCCGCATGTAATTCAAAGAATATGTTTTTATTTTAGAAATTCCACCTTTAGATTCCCGTTTAGAAGAACCCTCCAATTTACTAACTCGCTTTGTATACCGTCTCTGTCTTAAATGGAAAATTGTTATTTTCTAAACGATTTATGTATTTATAGAATTAATACCTATACGCACCTCAATCTAACCAATAATTTAAGAAGTTTTGTCTAAATCGTTTTTTTCGAATTTTGATCGATTTTAAATTTAAAAGGTGTAAAAGGGAAATTTTTAAATTTCATCGTTATGTCACTGGCACACAATAAATAAATTCACTGACGCAATAAAACCCCAGCTGAAAAGTAGAAAATTATACGGCAATTTATATGCAAATTAACTCATTTTTAAACAGATCCTGTGGCACATCTTCCCTGTCTCGGCTGCATATATAATTATGAATTATATGTAGGTACATATACGTCGAGTTATATAAAAAGTATTTCGATATTGCGAGGATAATCCAACATTCTGTTTAATCCTTGTTTTTTGTTTTTGTTTTGCGTTTTTCCTTTTTATCGAAAATTTAATTTTCATACTCTCGAAAGTGATGCGGCGAAGGCATATACAATACATAAGAAAAATTTGTAAGATAATAAATTCAATTTAACACGACTCGATATTTATATTTTGGATGGATTGGAAGTAGATGGTGGATTCATAGCGAACACACCAACGACGACAACAAAAATTTGTGTTTTCCTCTAATTCAATCATTTGAGAGATGAATAATATTTGAGGTGTTGGTTGGTATATGTTGGGGCTCGTTTTTCTCACATATACAAATTATGGAAATTTGAAGACATCTGTATGTATACTCTCGTCTTTTATCTTTGTTTATCGCAAAGTTATTGTTAGTCAATTATTTTTAATAAATTTGCTTTTCTCTCACAAATTTTATTATTGTTTGTTATGGTGGCAGAAGAAACTTTTTCGGGATGATGGCACGCACAACAACAACGACAACAAAATAAAATTATAGACAATATTGGGACAATTTATTGAGCGAATTGGGAATATTAAATCATGTCGATTCATAACAAAATTTGTTTTTTCACAATATTTAAATTATTTAAATGAATGCACACGCGGTAAAGGTGTTTTTGTATAATATTTTGTTTTGTATACGTAAGAATTTTTGTTATTACACGCCAAAAAAAATTATAATTAAAATCGGAACTCATGAATTTGATAATTTGAATGATGAAGGAATGAGATCTAATTAGATTTTAATTATTTTTATTATTCGATTTTAATTATCTTTAATTATATTATATGACTGATCAATTAAATTTTAATCAAAAATGAAATATTCTGCTTAGAATAATTGTAATAATCCGTCACTTTGTTAAAATATGTAGTTAGATTAAATTTGTAAACACATTAGATGTAGTGAATCTACGCTACGAAGCCGTCTATATTTCCTAATTCATTGGGATGTGTTTCTAGTTTGGAATGATATGTACTTCAAACTGTGCGTTGCTATTATTTCTTTGATCGTTTTAATCCCCAGGTCACTCTAGATGTTGCAATTTCGGAACTTTAAAATGAAATAAAACATGTACAAATCGTGCTAATTAATGGCTATTGGCTTTATTGTAAAGATAATTTTATACCATTATAAAGATTATATATGATTTCGGGCACAATCTCGAAGTCTAATTTTCAACCACGTTTTGGTGCTCATACACAAAATCTCTTTGGCGTACATTTCTGTTAGGTGCATCAATGTTGCAAGCAGATGATCCACGAGAAATTTGGATATCGATCGCCAAAAGGTATTAAATTATGAATTACTTCCCATATTACTTCTTTGACACCGATCGGATAAATATTCAAGCTTCCTATAAACATAACCAGTAAGTTGTTTTGAATCGATGCCAATATTTTAATGCGAACATCATGCTGAGGATACCAATTTCTGATCAAACGTTACTCCTAAGTCAATAATTGAAGACATGTTTACCGTTTTATAGAAACACAATCTAGACAAATTATTAATTTTACATTGAAACAGATCTGCATCATTAACAAATACTACTCGCGTCAAAATCTAACATTTGCAAAAGCCGATAACAAACAGTTGAAAAGCAAACTGAAGTTAACAGATTCAAGTGAATTATCGACTATCCATGAGGCACAAGGTCTAACTTCAACAAATATAATCTCTGTGCGGTTACTTGATACAAAATTGGATATTTTTGAGAGCATACTACATGTATTAGTGGCATTTTGTGACTTTGCACCACTGGAAGATGACCAACTGTACACATTTGGCCATAGAGCCATTCAGAATCTTCAGCGAATTTTTGCAAAACCAAGTTCCACTAACGCCAGCAACAAACCACTTAATAACAATAAGAATCTAACTATTTACTTCCAAAATGTAAACACAATGTCATCAAAAGTAGTACAATTCCATAACTTTGTGTTAAAAACGTTTTTTTCTGTTTATATAATATGTGAGACGTGCCTTAACAAAGAAATTCACATTTTTATCATTATCACAATTCTTATCAACGATATCCAACATAAAACTATCGAAATAATTATGAAGTGCGAGATCTGCCTAAAAAGTCACCGGAATCAAACAACTTACTACAACTGCAGAAAAGCAGACACAGCAAACTTGACTCTCTATTTTAAACGCTTCAACTGGAAAGATGAATTGAACTTCAGTAATCTGGATGTTAATGTAGACAAATTTTATACAATTATTTTGAAAGGTATACAACAATTTGTCCCTACTGGCGTATCTAAACCTAACCGGTATCCCCCTTGGTACGATGGGAAACTAATTAACTTAAAAAAGCAAAAGGACAAGGCTTACAAAGAAAAACTGAAATGTAATTCTGAGTCTAGTAAACATAAATACACAATCTGTAACCAATGTTTCGAAAGCTACCTGACAAAGCACAAGGATTACATTTCTTGTATTCAAGAAAAAATAAAGCATGATCCAAAATACTTTCGGAACTACTTTAAATCAAAACGTGAAATTAACGGTTAAACTGAAAATATGACAATCGAAGAACAAAATCAGTATAAAAGCCGGAAGACATCGATAATTACATTCAAATAAGCGAGAACAACCATCACTGAATGATATATTATATCAGGCTCTAAATACTTTTGGAGATGGATGCGGGCCGGATGGTATACCAGCTTCATTGATAAAAGACTACACTAATATGGCAGTTCCTTCCTCTGTGCCTACTTTTGAATCAATTACTGAAATTAGGAGAATTTGGCCGATATTCAAAACTGATACGAGGGATGATATTTCATGTTATAGAGGTATAATGTCAATTTTAACAAACCCAAAGTTATTTGAACTGGTAGTTTGCAACTCATTCCGGACACGTGGTACCTCGATACATATCACTATATCAACATGGTTTTTTTCCAAAGAGGTCTACTTCAACTAACCTTATGGAGTTCGCCAGCAGCACGATTAAAGTAATTGAAAATCACAAGCAAGTAGATGTTATATACACAGAATTTGCCGAAGCCTTTGACTCCATCAGTCATTGCAAAGCACTAGAAAGCTTGTATAAATTTGAATTCTGCAGCCGTTTTATCGTTTAGTTTAAATTGTATCTGACCAACCGCGTTCAATATATTGAAATGGGAAACAAAAGATCATTACCAATTTATGCCACCTCAGGTGTAGCTCATTGGCCCATGGATTTTCATCATTTTCATCAATGGAATCACTGCAGTAATGCAATATTACAAGGACCAAATGTTTACCGATGACATCAAAATATACGAAACTGTGGAGAACATCGAGGATACTTACAAACTCCAGGAAGATGTCGACAACCTAGCGATGTGGTGTGACTTCAACTTGCTCAACCTCAACATCATCATCTACAGTACCAAATAAATGGTACCTTTTTAAAAAAAGTTTCTGAATTTATAGAGCTATATGGGTTACTTTCGTTGGAAATATGTGTTTTTCTAATCACATTGTGCAATGTATAGAGCTAGAGCTAACTCAATCAAACGGTTTTATCAAACGATGTACAGGTGATATTATTTTGCCAGATCTCAAATAGAGTATGCAATTAATGACTGGTGCGCCGTTTCCGACGTTTATATTCAAAATCTTGAGAATATTCAAAAGAAGTTTATCCGTTATGTAACATGGAAAGACGATTGGCCTTATAACCATGAATTACCTTATTACCTTAATGTGAAACAACTACCACCATACTTAACTAGCTGCAAAACCTATGAGGTGACTACACTTGCATTGCTAAATGGTACATTTATTGGGAACATTTTACTTCATCACATCGACGCACCATCTATATTGGAATCAATCAAATTAAAGGTGCCTGGCAGAAATCAACGAAATCATCAATTATTACATTTAGATGCACATATAGGACAAACTGTGGTCACAATCAGCATAGCAACAGGATGGCCAAAAGTTTTAATAAAATCGACCATCTATTGGATTTCACCTTAAGTAGAGAAAGCTTTAAACGTAGGTTGAAGCAACATTTTGCTGCTTCTCGATTTTATTTTATTTTTATTTTCCATATTTCTAATAATATGTTTTGTTTTATATGCAGGTCATATTTGTCGACCTTACTCCAATAAATAAATAATAGGGAAATGCTATACATATTTCAAAATATCTGGGATATCGTTCACAAATAAAAGAAAAATAATTGGACTTGAATGATGGCAGGTCAGCTTTAAGATGGTGCAATAGATATTTCAATAGTATCTATTGTGCTAGTCAGCCTAGTCCTTGGTATGTGAAAGTCGATAATTTAGGAATAACGAAGTGCAATTCAGGTATGACTCCAGGGACGAATTGTGAGTGCTATAAAAAGATTCGGTCGTTAAGTACCTTAGCCGCCCTCGTTAGCACAGTAAGTAGCGTCCTTGCTTTGTTATTCGAGGGTCTCGGGTTCGATTCCCGGTGGTGACCAAAAATCACGGTTGGGTGTTTTTAATGTGTAAGTATGTGTGTTTGTCCGGGTATTGCACCGTGGGCCCATGTGGCATTGAGTGCTGGAATAATCCGCCCAACTTTAATTAAAAATTAAAAAAATTAAGTAACGCAGCAAAAGAAAACTTACTTGAAATAATCAACAAAGCGTGGAAAGATGGTGTCAATCCCTATAAAATGGATACCGCGGACGGTAAACAATTAATATGGTGGCTGATGCTAAATCGCCGTCATTTCTAAATTAATGATTAGTTATGCTATTAATTGTGGCAAGGAGCGAGGCTGGCGGCTGTAGGAAGGGAAAAGAATCCTAGCAGGCCAGGAGCGCGCGTCTGGCTACCAACCGAACCGGCTAGCCCAGAAAAGATCCTGGAGATAATAAGGATCAGCAACCCTAATCTTCCGACAGGGAATTGGAAGATTGTGAGACAAGAGGATGCCAAGTGGGGCTCCAGATTATCTACTATGGTAATCAATAAGGATTCCCTGGCTCCTCTTGCCGTGACTAAGGGAGTAATCGACTTCGGTTTCGGGTCGATTACTCTCAGAGTCTACAAGAAAGACGATGTTGGAACACACTCAGAGGTACCTGGCGAGGATAGCAGCCCGTCCACACAAGAAACAGATGCACCAAGAGGGGAGACAGCCCAATCAATGAAGCTCTCCGATGTGACAGCACTTAGGGAGCATATGCAGGGAGCGGGGAGTGAAAATGGGTAAGTAGGCTTAACTTGGTGTTATGCTAAATATCACCCAAATTAACCTGCACCATATGAAGGCGACGTTGGTCACCTTACTCCTCAGACTGACTGGATCAGGAGGGGACGTGGTCTTTATTCATGAACCTTGAACAGCAACAGGATCTGTGCCCTTAGAATGAAGAGGTATAACCTAATATATAATAAAGAAATCCGGGGAAAATCAGCTCCTGCATTCTTGGAAAAAATAATTTAAACATGTTTCTACTTTTTTAATACAGCAATGGTGACATAAATGCTGTCAGCTTATAGGTTGGCGGCAGTCTAATCTGGCTGGTCTCAGCCTATATGGACCGGGACAAACAGGTTCCGTTGGATAACCTGGGGGACCTGGTTCTCGAAGTGGAAAGAAAGAAGATTGGGGTGCTCCTTGAATGTGATGCGAATGCGCATCAAACAATTTGGGGCAGCACTGATATCAACGAAAGGGGTGAGGTATTTACTAACCTGTGGGTGTGTAATATTGGGCAAGAACCCACATTTATTACTAAAAACCGGCAGGACGTAACCATCGCCTCAAAAAAGATGTATCCTATGGTCAAGGAATGGAGAGTGACGGAGGAGCACTCCTTCTCTGACCATCGTTAGATAATCCTTAGTCTTAACGTTTCCCCTGCTACCCGGAAAGCTTTTAGAAATCCTAGAAGGACAACCGTAAGTATGGGGAAACGATTAAAGAACTAAAACGCCGGGGGCCCCTGAGCCGCCAGCGAGAGAGGCTCAAGATTGGAAGTCCTTCAAGGAGGACCTTAAACTATACAAAAAAGAATTGAGGAAGGCAAAAAAGAGGTCATGTAGACTTTTCTGTGATAAAATGGAAGAAGTCTCCGAAACCTCTCGTCTTAGGAAGATACTGTCTACTAATCCTACCAGCCCCAGTTATTTAACTAAACCGGATGGATCTTGGACTGCTTCTAGTGAGGAATCTTTGAAACTTCTCATCGAAACCCACTTTCCAGGAAGCTTCGACGACTCGGCAGGGACTAATACTCATCGAGAAGCACATTCACTGCGCATAGAAGATGTCGTAACCAAAAAACGGATCCTATGGGCACTTGAAGGTTTCAAACCCTATAAATCGGCTGGTCCTGACCGAATTATTCCAGCGGAAATTCAGAACAACTCGTCGATTATTCTCCCCATGCTGGAAGTAATCTTCAAAGGGTATTTAAAACTGGTCTGTATTCCGCGGGGGTGGGCAGATGTCAGAGTGATCTTTATTCCGAAAGCGGGTAAATGCTCACATGGCTACCCAAACGACTTAAGACCCATAACTCTATCATCCTTTCTACTGAAAACCTTGGAAAGGCTGATGGATATCTATATACGTTCAAAAATAAAGCCTAGTGACTGGGCCCAGTCTCAGCATGCCTATTGTAAAGAGAGAACAGCTCTGCACGCCCTGGTAAGTACAATTGAGAAATCAATATACTCGCAAGAGTTCCTTGATATTGGGGGCGCCTTTAACAATGTAAAGACGGAGACAATTCTAATGTTTTCTGGAAAGAGAGGGGATCGGAGTGATTGCTTATGCAGATGACGTAGCGATAGCTGTCTCTGGTAAATATTTAAGCACGGTGAAGGAGGTAATTCAAATTGCCCTCCTAATCAATACGAGGTGGGCCATCAGATGTGGACTGGCAATCAGCTCGTCCAAAACGGTACTATTTACTAGGAAATATAAAATCCCGGTAGTAGATCCACCTCTCTTAAATGGCAGGAGACTGGGTTTTACTAACAAGGCAAAGAACAGGCCGCATGCTTATAAGCGGGGCGCTGAGGACAACGCCGACACGTGCCTTGGAGGTTACGTTTCACCTTCTCCCTCTCCTTCGTTTCTTTACGGATGGCTCCAAGCTGAACGGTAAAGTATGAGGTGGAGTCTTCTGTGATAAATTGGAAGTAGATATATCAGTTTGTCTCCCTGATCACTGCAGCGAGTACCAGGCAGAGGTGATAGCGATTGAGGAGGTCCTGAATTGGTTTAGACATAATATGGTATCCTTGACTGATATCGCAATTTATGTGGACAGTCAGGCGGCAATTAAGTCGCTGGACTCTGTTTCTCTGACGTCTAGGGTGGCGTTGGGTTGCCATTTGTCTCTGAATGAGATGAGTGAGCACTTCAACATTCAGATAGTCTGAGTTCCCGGCCACACGGACGTCATGGGGAACTGCAGGGCGGACGAACTAGCGAGGCATGGTACAACTTTCCAACTGCTACCGGAAAGGGCAAAGTTGGAGAGACCTATTAAGGCCCTCAAGACTGTGAACTAAAATCGATCGTGGGGATATTCACAGGACACTGCCTACTTGGTGAACATGCGAGGAGGCTAGGTCTAGAAGCAAAGTCTAGAAGCAAATGACTTTTGCAGAAGCTGAATGGACGAGGAGGAGGAAGAGACGGTAGTGCACCTCCCTATGCTCATGCTCGGCTTTGGCACACAAAAGATATAAATATTTCGGTAAATTCTTAATGAACTGCATTAATGAACTGGCTACATAAGTAGCTCAAACTAGTTCTCATAAGTATAATAGCGAAGTAAGATCCTGTGGTATCACAACGGACCATCGCCGGTCTAAGTGTGCTGAAGCAGCCACTCAACCTAACCTAACCTAACCTAACCTATGGTATTAATGATTACGAAGTTACCGATTGTTTAATTAATTTAGCCTCCTCGTGAGTTTGCTTTTCGTGTTAGTTAACATTTGGTTTGAGTTGGATAGAATAAATTTGAATTCATACTTATTCTGAAAATCAGAATCATAGATAGAATAATAATTTATTTGATTGATACTAGGGTTATCGTTGAATGACTGAGCAAACTCATCAAGCATTTAGAAAAGTTCGCGATTTAGATGAAAATACTGGGGTGAGACACACAGCATGGATATTAAAATTCTCCAACTGGTTCATGGTCACCAGAAACAAAAGTTCAGCATTAGTGTGTGACTGACATATAGAAAAATCGAATGAGACCCACATTAAAAATGTAGTTCATTTTCAGTTCTATTTTATATTAAATCTGTCAGTATAATCAAAGTTTTCATTCTGTAAAATTTTTCTCATCTCATATAATATTTCAATTGAAAGTTTATATAATACTATTATCTAACGATGTGTTTCATACTTACATTATATTCATAAAAAAAAGCTGCATATAGTAAATAACTTTTCAAATTACAGCCAATTCAAAGAAACGACAACGACACAAACAAGAACTTTTCTTGCAGCAAAATGCAATTATCTTATTTTCTTATTTCCTATACAGTTCTTCACACCCACAGCACAAATTATAAACATGTGCATCTTTTATAATGTTATGTGTGCGAACTTTTTAATAAGAATTGCATTTGCAATACCCAGAACGAGGGCACAATAACTAAAGGTGAAACATTCAGGTTCGGAAATAAACTAAATTTCCCAACGGCCGGGTCTGGCTCTGCAGTAAATTAGTTAAAATAGTTAATAAAAATATACAGTCAATACAACGTTGGTCGAGGTATATCTATTTATACAAGCTATAGTACATAATACGGTTATAAAAATAAGGATTCACCTTTAAGAGAAGCGCACACCATGAATAAAAAATTTAACATTTGTAAAGAGAAATTGATATAAAAGATAAAATCTTAAAAATCTGAGACAAATTGAATTTGAACATCGAAAATGGTTATCGAGTGCGATGCCATACGATTATGAATAATATCTACAATTATTCCGATTCACACATTCATTTCTAAGAATTGTGAATTATAAATTACATTTCCAATAACTTTGTATTTTTCACGATTTAATCAAAGTTTTTATTACTTCGATAGAAACTTTTCACTTTTTTTAATAAGAAACTATAAATTAAAATTTTCTTTTTCGTTTTATCAGTATACAAACTTTAATTACATAAATAAAATATAAAAAGTCATTTCTCTTCCAACCCATCGCCCACCCAAGTAAAAAACTCGACCCCCCATTTTTTATAAATGAAAAGTTATATTACAAAGTCACAGTTGCTATAAGGAATCGAAAGCACAGAAAAAGTTTCGTAAGAAAAAATTAAAATTTATTTGACAAAATTATAAATCAATTTTGCCGAGATAGAAATAGCACACAACGACGAAAAAAAGGATTAATATTGTTATCAATTTCAAGGATAAATCAAAATGAAAATCGAAAATCTAATTAAGAAAATTATAAATTGGAAAAATATTATGTTCGTTGATTGATTTAATTTTTTGAATTTGTATACATTGAAATCGGGAACGTGATTTAATCGCCCGAGACATTAATCACTTTTAAAAGTTTACGTATCGGGGGAGCGCACGTTTTCTTCGAATTACGATCGAGAGTATTATTCCGTAACATTCTACTCAAATATTATCTAAATATTTTGTCTAATCTGTATATGTACTCGTATATATGACAATATTCTAAAATTAATGATAAAGTGGAAATATTTTGTGGTTGCGGCTGATGATTTTTTGTGTTTGAATATTTTAGCTCACCATTGTTATGTGATTTGCTTTTGTTGCGGAGAAAACTTTTTATTATTTTTATTTCCTAAAAATTTAATTAATTAATTACAATTTTTCTTTTCATGAAAACCACCTGTGTAAAAGTTTTTGGTACCTAACGATTTTTTCTTGTTTGGTTCATAAAGATTTGTCTTCCGATTTAGGTAATTTATCACAGTTACATAGATAATAGAAAGGTTATTTATGTGGCGTATTTTTGGGGATGTAACTGTAAATTTGGTTAAGCAAAAACAACATTATAGAGTAGCGACAGCATAATATCGTAAACTCATTATGGAACCGATGGTTTTATAATGTATAGTCGTGTAGAGTCTTCCATTTACTTGAATATATTCTTTGTAAGGTGAATGACATTTTCGCAACATTTTCTTCAAACATATACATATGCATAACCTGTTAGCATTGTCACCTATGTAAATATAACATGTTTTAGTACGAACGCAAAAAATTAATTTAATGTTACGATGTTCATCTTAAAAAAGCACTCGAACATAAAAATAGGATTGTTTTAGAGTAAGCGCCTCTCGCGATAAAATATAAAACATTCATAACATGAAAATAATACGAAATTTGCAAACACTGACTTCTTCAAATTTATTTGGAAAAAACTCGGTTGCATATTTTGAATTGAACAAAGTTATCATTTATACCGTGTGCGAATCGATTAAAGTCAGATAAAATTATTAAAAATTAAAATCTTGACAGAAAAATTGACATTTTTTTTTTTAACCCAACAAAAAAATAAAATGTTAACACAGTCGAGATCATATATAAATGTTGACAGAAATGTTAAACAAATCGAATCTTATATTTTGTGGATTTAAGTCAAGTGTATGGAGATAATTCATTGTGTTTCAAATAAATATACCCGTGGGAGTTGTAAATCTCCTATCGAGCGCGTCCCCAGGTGGCGGATAGGGATGGGGGCCCTCACCGGTTCACCGGCGGGTAAGTAAAAAATAAAATACCACTCGTGGACCTAACCTTGCGAGAAGTGTCTGCTCACCAGGAGGTGCGGCTTCAAACAACTTCTGTTCCTCATGTAAGAGGCGGCTGAATTCTTACCTGGCATTAGTAGGTATAAAATGCTAGGGGACTAGGCGACAGGGGAAAGTGATGGTGTATATGCACTGAAAAAGAGATTAAATTCGGTAAATTGTATAATCACGGATCATCAAATCCGTTCCAAAGAAAACCAAATAAGGAAGATCACCTATAAAACTAAAAGGAGCAACTCGTCGATTAAGCCGGTGGTTTTTCTAATGCCAGAAGTGATGCCAGCGGAAATTTTACGTTTCGAGTAGCATAATGTCGTAAAAAAAACTATTGCCCTAGCAAAAAATATGTATTTTTCGGGGAGGCTACAGTAAATGGAGCAAGCATTTGACAAGCTAAGCGAAGAAATCGAACATCTAAAGCGGGAAAATGAAAACCTAAAATTCAATCGGGATTCAAAAGAACATAGCAAAATAGGAGGTATTGAACAGGAGAAATTCAACTACATTACTGATGAGGATGAATTAGATAGGGAGACGGACTGGATCCTAACGAAGAAAAAACACCCCAGGAAGAGTAAGAAATGAAAAGCTGAATCGTCATCTAAGGCTGAACAATTAAAATGGTAGCGGAACTTCAAGTACCGAACCAAAAGTTGTTCAACCCGGTGTTAATCAAACAAACGGTAGTAAATCTACCAACAACATTGCACCAAATATAGTGTATCCGAAAGAAAATCCACCTCACCAATAAATATTGAGGGCGTAACCGTTTATCCAGAAATTTGTAGTCACTAATAAAATTATACTGATAAAGAGTATAAGGTAACAGCGCTAAACAATGGCGTTTGGAAAATTAATACTCTGGACTCAGATACCTATAGAACCTTATCTATGAAGTTGAATGCTGAAAAATATTAGTGGTTTACCTATGAGGACAAACAGGCTCGACCTATAAAAGTTATGGCAAGAGGTTTACATCATACCTGCTCAAGCAAAGAAATAATGGAAGATTTACAAAATAAAGCTTTTAAAATACTAGAATATTTACATTGGTAAAAAAGAGAGAACAGGAAATCAGGAAAGAACCAAACTTTCAAAAAAGGGACTAAATCTTTTTATGCTGGTATTTGATAATAAACGGAATGTTCAAAACATTAACGATATAAAAAGAATTCTTCACATGAAGATAAAATTTGAACCAATGAACACGCACATCCGTATTCAAAAAATGTCACGGATTAAATCACACCCAAAGATATTATAGTCGGGATCCGAGATGTGTAATTATCGAGGTTGTAAGGTTGCTAAACAACTGGAACAATTAAGAGATAAACCAAGAAAATCACGAAAATCAAAGGATTCAAACATCTAACCATATGGATCAGAATCCACAACCAAACAGCGCAGGGCTCTGAAAATAACCGAATTATGAAAAACATTATGAACAGCATTGAAGCTATTACAGAGTGACTAGATGACCAACTTAATCTGAACAACATGATACTTGATCAACTGGAGAAAATGCCATTCCCACAATGTAATCCGATAAAAAATGTTAGGTAGAAACATAACTTTCAGGATAGCAATGTGAAATGCGAATGGAATTATGCAGCATATTCCAGAAATAGAAATATTTTAAATGCAGAAAAGGCGACATTTTTCTAATATCTGAAAGCAATTTTGTTAAAATCCGGGGTTATAACTTATACCATTCCATTCATCCAGCGGAAAGAGCAAGAGGTGGCTTGGCATTATTTGTAAAAGAAAATATAATACAACACGTAGAAACAAAAATCGAAGAAGAAACAATACAAGTCACTACTGTAAAGATCCACATTAAACACAGACAGCTTACTATCTCTGCACAATATACTGAAATACGATGTCTTACGACATCAAAATGTGAATTTTACTCTTGTGATTCCCCAGCATACTAGCACAATGACGAACTTAACATTCCGGACCAAATAGATTTTTATCTAGCAAGATGCATATCTCAGAACTACATCCACATTGAAAACAGCAATTCTTTAGTCTCGGATCACTGGTTATCATGACAGTCAGTAAACGGCCATTCGAAGGGAAAGTGCACCCAGATAAACCAATTCAAAAACAAACTGGGAGCTCTTTCGTGAATTAATGGAGAAAAAAATCAATCTCCAGGTACCGATAAGAAATTCTCACCGGTTGAAAGACGATATGGAACAACTAAATGAAACAATTCACTACCCCATTATAGAAAATAAGAACACGATTAACATATTCTACCCAATCGAAGTTAGAGAGCTGGTAAGAGAAAAACCACGGGCACGCGAAACGTGGCAAATTGATCGACCATCGGAGAACAAAACAATTCTTAACAATTTATGTAACAGCCTCAAACCCCTTAAATGAATCCGTCGAATCATCTAGTTAGCCTAACTGATGAAAAAAATTTTGGTTACTCACTCTCGAAGGCGACGAAAGGCCCAAAATGCAAGTGCCTCAAAGACGCAAAATGCAAGTGCCTCAAAGAGGTCCCAACGAGAGGGTCTCTTCTGTTTGCGGAGTAGCTAAAGGAAACTTTCCAACCACTACCAAGACAAACTGCCAACGAAAATATAATGTCAATTCATAAGCTAGATGAGTTTTTGACTTACGTCCAGTAACTCTCAAAGAATTAAAAGAAAAAGTGAAAAGTAACATGAATGTTAAAAAGCCCAAGGGTACGATTGATTACTTGCCAAATTATTAAAGCCTAAGCGTACGATTGCCAACCTGATAAATAATTTCGTAAGCTATTAGACATAATCAATGCAACCTTTCGGTTAAAATATGTTCTTCGGCAATGGAAAGTAACAGAAGTAATAATGATAGCAAAACCTGATAAACCACTTAACGATAAACAATTATACAGGCCAATTTCTCTGCTGCCAATAATGTCAGGAATTTATGAAAAATTATTACTAAAGAGACTTAAACCAATAGTTTAGGACTGATAACTAATTCCTCCAGATCAATTTGGATTTAGAGAAAAGCATTCTACAATTGTACAGGTTCATAGAATCACAAACATAATTGAAAGAACCTTAGAACTTAAAAAAGTATGCTCAAGAATATTCCTGGACGTTGAAGCATTCTATGCCATACCAAGATCTTATTTATCCAATAGACATTTTCGTGTGAAATATGAGAATGAATACTCCGAACTAAAGAAAATCTCTTCCGGTGTCCCGCAGGGGAGTGTCTTTGGACCAATCCTGTATTTACTATGTACAAAGAGATTGACCAACAACATATGAAGGAATCATAGCAACCTTTGCAGATAAGACAGCAGTAATGGCGATTGGAAGTAATGTCGCCGATACAACGAGCAAACTCCAAAAGATTATCAATGCGGTTTGTAACTGGACAAAACGTTGCCGAACCAAGCTTAATGAGACGAAATCTATATTGACTTTACATATCAAAAGACTTACCATCTACCGAAAGAAATTAACTCACGACAGATGCCATATGCAAACACAGCTAAGTATGACACTCGATGCCAACCTTAAGTGGAGAGAGCATGTCAAAAAGCAGAAAGAAGAACTTAACCTAAAGTAATGTATTGGCTCATAGGTAGAGGCTCTAAGCTTACAATTTACAACAAGCTTCGGCTATATCCCCAAATACTGAAGCCGATATTTATATACGGTATCCAACTCTGGGGATGTACCAAGCAAACAAACGCCAGAACGATCAAGACGTTTCAAAACAAGGTTCTTCGTACAGGAAGAAAGATGAATAAAAAATCAAACAATATGTATAACAGCAAAACCTAGCAAATGTGTAATGCAAACAGGTAATATTTTTAAATATTAAAATTTGTATTTTCTGAATAACTGCAATACAACCGAATTCAATATCTTGTAGCATCTGGCCCTAATACACTCCAAAAGGTGCCGGTTCATGCTTGTTATCAGTCTTTTGATGGATTCTACGGTTATTTTACTAGACATTCCAGCTTAACAACATTAGTCCGTCGTTTTAGAATGTCCCACACTCGTTTGGATTTTGGTCTGGCCATACCTTTCCTTTGTCGTGGGATCTGAGAATCAATATGAGTTTATATACTTGATTCTGCCTGTCACTGATGCTTAAACCAAAACGTGATTCATCCGTGAATGGCCCGCCAATATCACAATTGCGAACTCCTATATTTTTCACAAACTTTTAGTTTTGGTGCATGTGTCTAGCGAGCAAATGGCAGCTCTTCTTGACCTATTCTCTGCTTCAGTTGGGCGATTACGAATAGATTGATCCGATATTGGGCAGTTTAGTAGGGTGTGGAATTCATTTTGAATTTAATTGACTGTCATTTTCCTGTCTCTCAGAGAAACCAGTAATAGGTACTTAACCATAGACCTCGATCATCATGTTATGTTAGAATGCTTTTTCAACCAAACCAAAATTTTCTTTCATATGACCCCGTGTCACGTAAACATAATCAAACGTACTGAACAGTTTACCTCGCTACAAAACGTAAACTTTTCCCCTTTTGTGTCAGTGTTGTCTCTCTTGCCACCTTCGTAGCCATTAAATGAATTCTAATACGCACCATTTTATTGATCTTTTAAAAGTAACTGTTTTTCACAAAATTTGCAATTAAAAGCTAATTAAAAGACTCAAGAGTCTTTCTGCCCTTTATTAATAAATGTTGTTGAGTTTCTGTTGTTTTACTGAATGTACCAGTTCGTATGATTTGTTCTTTAAGGTTTTGTTTGGCCTGCATAATATTGTAGAGATATTTTTGCAACGAGCGCATGTAGATATGTAGAGTCTACGAACTTTCAGGAGGGACCTTCATCAGATCTCCGATCTCGATATTTTACAGAGCTCGGAGTGACTACTTGAGCGAGGGTCCGGTATTGGTTTGGAGGTATCCAGTTTTGTTTTTGCCTAAATTACAAACAGTTGATTTTTATAGATGACGGTTGTCTAGCAATCTAATTTTCGCAATAACTCTAAACTCTTTCTACACAAACTATCCATGCAAGCTTTTTTTAATAACTTCTGTAAAAGCATCTTAATATTTCTAGTAGGTACAAAAAAATTATTTGATTAGTTGAGCTTAATCCAGAAAGCTTTTAAACCTCACAAAAAAGGTTTAATAAACTATTTTCAATGATTGGGAGCTTTCAGACTTAATTTCGTAAATTACAATCATATCAAGTAATTAAACTTTCAAATAAAATTAAAATGAAGTGAATTTTAATGGCCACCACAACACATTTATCAAATTTATCTGAAAGCTTTAAGATTTTAAATTCCGAAAATTTTCAAAAGCTTTTTTTTTTTGCTTTAATGCTGATAAAAAAAAATTAGGTAACCGAATATTCTAACGTCTCTAATCGCTCGAAGCTTTCTATTTCCAAGCTTTTAATTCAAGCTTTTGCTTTTAATTTCCGTAAAAACTTATTATTAATTGAGTTTTATGTATTATTTGGTAAATCAAAAAGCTCTATGTTATAAACTTGCATTATAATCAGAAAGCTTTTATTGACATTAGAGTTGTTGTGGAAACATCATATTTAATAGCGAGGTGATTGAGCTTGCTCCAACACTGTGGGTGACGATATTATAGGGCGGCTGGCAGCTGGCAGCCGCGCTTTGTTTCATCTAAGGCCACTGCTAAAATCTAAACACCTATCAAGTGCCGTGAAGCTGAAACTTTACAAAGCGTTGATCAAGCCTTGTTATTATGTTTAGATGTGAAAGTTAGGCGCTGACGGATGAGTGCGAGTGATGGCTTCTTACATTTAAGAGAAGAGTCATGCGTATGATTTACGGCTCAAAACGAGAAATAGATGGCACATACCGAGCTCTGTAGAATGTCGAGATCAGAAATCTTATGAAGATCCCCATGAATGAAACAAGATCTCAGCCAGTACGCTGGCTCGGTCTCGTTCTGCATGCTGACCCGTCACGTATTGTGCAGCGATCTCTGAAAGGAGAGCCACCATATGGTGGGCGCAGAGCTCGGCGACGATGGCTCCACTGTGTAGAGAATGACTTGACTTCTTCAGGTTGTCTAGGACAGTATGAAGACCAAGCCCTGGATCGAAACCGTTGGAGCCAGATTGTTCACGCAGTAAGGGGCCAGTAATGGCCTTTAAATACTGTATTATAATTATTAAATGAGGTTTTTTACTGTTCTCAACAACCGGTATAAATAAATTTACTTTAAACAAAATAATTAAACTTTCAGCCAGATTCACTTGTTTAAGTTAAACTTGTTAGCTGCTTCTACAAAATAAGCAAACAAACATTAAAATGTTTAATAATATTTCACAATACATAAAGCTTTGATTTAATGATATCAATATACGATATAAGCTGTTCCAGACTTAATTATACCGGTGCAATAAAACCATATATATACTACTGAAGCTTTATGCTTGTTTAATAATTTGGTGCATTTAACATTCTCTAATAGGGACAAAAGTGTTGTTTTTAAAAGAATTTTAAACGCAAATAGTAAAATTTTTAGTCAGACGATCGAGCATTTGTCCCTAAATGGAATTTCAGCCCGAGATCACCTTTAATCTTGCAGTGATCCTAACTTTAAAGGTCATATTTATTATAATAACTTTAGATCCTGAAAAATTTAAGCTCATATACTGATAAAAGCTCTCGGATTTAAACTTTAAAATCCTTTCCTAATATGATAAGAGTATGAAGCTTTGTTTGAAACATCCGAAAAACTTAACAAATGTTATCACTGGTAACAATCGAAACGTCACTTTTAAAACAGTTCAATATTGATGGCAAACATGAAATACTATTAGGCAAGTTCCAGTCATTGACGTCACCGCTTCAGTATGACAAAAAAGTAATCCATTTTGTGGTGCTTGACATTCTAACTAAGGGCCAGCTTCCATTGAGACCATATAGAGGCTATCGGCGCCTTAAGACGTGCACATAGATAGTGCCCGATAGATTTACTCACCTTCCACATTCAGAACTTTTCAGTCTCTTTCGATGGCAATCAATATTTTTGAAAAACCGGCTTAGTACGGGCGTATCATCATATCCCGATTGACCTCGATGATATTTATAAGCCGGCTATTACAAGACCCTTAGGACTGTTTGATAACAGCCGAATGTGTTTTGGTTTAAAAAATGCGGCTCAAATCTACGAAATTTTACGAGTTTTATTTAATGTACGCATATTTTAAGTGTTTTAAATATTTGTTAAGTGCGTGGTTTGATTAAAATCACTAAGTTTCCAAAGTCCCATCACTGGAGCCACCAACATCCATCATGAGTGTACATAAATTCGTGCGGGTATGAAAAATTACTTTTATAATCTTTTCATGGCCGGATATTTGTCACGACAGATGCAGTTCAACAATATCACAGTGGATATTAGGTATCACTCACATTTTTCTCGCGTGAACTTCAACCAGCTGAAATGCGATATTCAGCTTTTGATTTTGAGCATCAAGCATTTCAGACATTTCGTCGAAGGCAGAGTTTTCTTAATAAACATATGGACCATAAGCCCTTAGTAGCTGCTAATTATATTGTGTGAAAGTGGCACTTGGACAAACCATCCTTATATCCATTTAGAAAGCCGAATAGAAATTCGGTGGATGTACCCAATATTAGAAAAAAAAGAGAAACGACTATAGAGACCTACCTTTTCATCAGTTTGCGTATAAATTTGTTTCGCGGAACTCAGCAACTCAGTCCGTATACTTGTATGTATGTAGGTTTTATTCATCTGCAATCAAATCAGAAGTTGACGGTTATTAAAATTCAAACCGTATACAATTTAATGATCAGTAAACCGTTTGGACTATAAAATTACATTTATATTTAAATCAAATCGATTTTATATCACAAAAATTTATTATAGGATCGTAGCAATTTCTGGACCAAACTATAAACAATAAAACGACTATTAAACTTAAAATAAAATGGTATAGTTGTAAACGAAGCAATAGTAATAAATTGAAAATGTCATTACTCCAAATTTAATTTTATGTTTTTCCAGTAAAAGTTTCAACATTTATTAACGATACACGATGAAAAACGATTTCACTGAAATTAATTTGTTGTTATAGTTTACCTCTGGTATTGTTTTGTTGTTGTCTACTCACCTACATATAGACTCGTTCGTATATAGGTATAAAGTCATAGAGTTTGTAATTGTTTTTAAAACTAAAACTTTAAATCTTATAGGTTGACATCACGAAAATATGTTATATTGAATAATGATACTGATTTTGAAAAAAAAACCTTTGAAATTAATTTTTCATGATTCCCATTCGTCTTCTGAACAACAAATAGACCAAAAAATTATGTAACAAATGGGATATCGAAAAGGAGATTTATAGGAAAAAGGGGCTGCGTGTATCCAACTACAGACAATTTATTTAAATTCTTACGATACTGTGACACAGACACACATAAATTTGTTTTAAGATTAATTTCTATTCTTTACAAAAAAAAAAAAAAAAATTACAAAAAATACACAAAAATTAGAGCTTTTATCTTGTTTTTGATTATTATTATCATTTTTTTGTGCTTTACCAAAGTGTCACGTAACATATATAAACTTATTGTTTTTGTTGGTCTTATTGTTTTATTTAGAAGCATTTTTTTAAAGAATAATAACAGATTTGTTTGTGTTCTCTGTGCTTTTTTGATTTATCATTTTGTGATAATAAAAATGGTATTGAAGATATGTGAATTTGCTATAAATTATATGTAGTTGACGAGAATGTTTTTTGGTATATAGTTTTGGTCGGACGTTATCTCAAGTGTACCAAACATATACAGATAACCGTCGATTTATGTAGATGATTAATGTTTTACAGGGTTGCCAATTCTCATGAACCATGTCAGTTCCTAGACGCTAATGGCGTTGGCTTTCCCATACCCGATTGTACGACTACTTGTTGTTAGGAAAGAGTGTTCGTAGTATACAAAGTGGTAATTCTTTTTAAAAATTTTTGTCAAATTATGATATTTTTTTTAAGCATACGATTGAAGGCGACCTGTAACATTTCTCTTGGTAACACAAATCTGACGCAACAACAACAATTAATTGATGTTATTATGTTTTCATTTTAAAAATTAAAAAATATACCGTAGGCAACAACAAGTTTTACCCACAAAGGAATAATTTAACCTAAATCCCAAGGAAAAGGTTAAGATTTGTAAATAAATTTATAAACTATTCCAAATGGATTTTTATCTTCTCGTTACTCTGGATCTCCCAATGAATTAATCGTTTTCGGCCACAATTTCATTTTGCTTTATTGAACACAAACTGTTTTTATGCTTTTTAACTTCTTTTTATGTTTTTTGAAATTATTCTGTTTTTGTAGAATATTTGTATGTGTAATGAGATGGAAATAGATAAACTGAATGATGATGAGAATTCATCCATACGTATACGTACCGTTCATAACAGAAACAAGGAAATTTGGTTCGTATTCAAAGTTTAACATTTTTTTTGTTGTATTTTGGGATTGTTGGAAATGGCAATGTTTGCGCATTGTAAACTAATTTGGACCTTGAGTGGTTAGTATATATTCACAACTTTGGAATAATTTAAATATTTGCTTGAACGTCAAATTTGACGTATTTGTATTGAAATAACACGTTGCATCTCGATTTGAGAGAAAGCAGTCAATCGGAAATTATCTGAACTAATATCTCAACGCATATTTTAACGAATTACAGAATAGTAAGTTTCAAACAAAGTTGGGTGCTTTTGTTGATGGTTATTTCAAGGTTAGTTTTATATAGAAAAATCACTTTCTTCTTCTTCGAATTTAAAATATGTTTAACTTCACAGAACATATTTTAAATTCTAGGATTTTAATCTGTGTTTTCTGGCTGAACGTTATAGCATGGAAAATTAAAAATTAATGATTTGGCGTTATTTATAGACATTCAAAATAATTCGACGGTCACCACCTCTTCACTTATTTACAACATTTTTATATACAACTTTATATTTGGAAATAATATATTAAACTGACCATTAGCTTTTTACATAATTTTTACGATATTTCTAATAGATTTTTATTCTTGGAAATATTTCAATAAGCTATTTTGTAGAACTGCAAATTTCTGCAAATACTAGATTGCACAATATTAATTAATCGAACATTTTTTGGCGTGTATTTAGTCATTTTCAAAACAAGCACGTTTTTTTATAAAGCCTTATAAAAGGCACCCATATACGAGTATAATGGCCTTACGCATTCTCTCATTTACGAAAACACAAAACATAGATGACTAAATCATGACAGAAAAAAATTGTTAGGTTAGTAAATTATATTAGTTTGGTGCGGAAATGTAAATCGAAACGACTTGATAATATAATTTATAATATAACTTTCTACTTATATCCAGCAGTCATATCTTAAACGTTTATTTGACGAATCTGAAGATATAGAAGAAGTAATTGAAGTGAATGATTGCTATGATGATACATGGTTATCTGCATCACTGAACAGAAAAAATAAAGATTCTGACATATAGAAGGCAGACGCGAGGACAGTTCAGTCCGGATTGTTTTAGGCGAGGACACTGAATATAGTGATGATCAACACACAGAAGAGAATGATTACAATTGTGAGGTAAGGCCCCAAGAAATGTTAAAAGGTAAAGATGGCACAATATGGCGGCGAAAACTAATTCAGAGGCACACATTTACGGGTGTATTTTCTGACGTAGTGTTTAACAACATCATCCGAGAAACAAACCGAAAGGCTAAAGTAACTTTAGAAGAATACAACAAAAATAATTCAAAACAAAAATATTCAAAATATTCACCGAGGAGGAATTTAATGCCCGTTTTTGATGCGATTTTGATAAATGCAAGAGTTCACCGTTCAAACAACGAACACGTAAAAGTATTGTGGGAAACCACTTCGAATCCTCTGTACTACGCTAGTGTGGGGTTGAATGGTTTCTGGGAAATAATTAGGTTTTTGATATTTATGGTTTTTCGTTGTAAATTTATCATAGCATTTGTTAAATCGAACAAATTTCATTTTGTAAATTCGATCTCCATAGTAATTCTCATCATTTACAATGAAGATTAGTAACAATTACGTGGCAAATTGTACGCAGTTTCGTTTGTAACAGTAACGAAGCATATATCTTAACTTTACAAAGGATGAAAGTAATCTGAAGCAGGAACATAAATTTACAAATTCAATTGTAAAATTCACCAACATGTTTTGTAAAATATAAAAAAAGATTCATTCTTCGTATAAGTTAAAGTAAACTGCGCAATAAATGTATTTCGACATGTTGTCCAAACTTACAGAATTCCAGAAATTTTTGACTATCCATATTATGAAATTAAATTTTCAAGAAAATGTTTCGGCACACAAAATTCGTCGTTTTTCTTGAGATTTACTCGTTTTTGATCAATATTATGTTCAAAATTATGTATAACTCGTATTCAATCAGTAAAATATTTATTTCAGTTAATAAGAATATTTCATGTATTTCAGATAATAAATATGCTTGGAAATTATGTACTTAAGACATGGGTGAATGGCAAATGTTGGTTGCTAAGATTACAACGTTATATAAAATAAAATTTCGTTTATTCATGAGATGAGCGTCTCAAGCAATTGGCGTTACGTGGAAAATGCATTGATCAGTTGTGGTGGACTATCGCACGTTTTGGGGTATGTCTGATAAACCTGGATCTGCCTTTTGTCGTAAAATGATTATGCCTGGTTGTATCTTTATGTCTGGTTGCTGAAATGTGGGCGATTAGATTTAGACCCTTTGGCAAATATATTTAGACTTCAACCTGTCCTAAACATTAAAGCATATAAAGCTACGTAATTAATTCTTTAATAATAGCTTAGATAATCAGTAATAGTCTATTACCGTAGGATATAGCTTTACAAAAAAATTAGAACCAAACGAATTGTGTGAAATTCTTAAATATGGAAATATCTCATAAATCTGACAATATACGCACATATAATTTGTTAAAAAATATTTGTTATGCAAATCGGATTGTAAAGATAACCGTCAAACTTTGTAAAAGTTACAAATGTGTTTTGTAATATTTATGTATATTACAAATGCATCTGTAAGTTCTACAAAAAAAATCGTAACTATAACAATTTTTTTGTAAATGTACCAAGAAATTCGTAACAGTAATGATGATATTCGTCTGCCATTTTGAAATAATTGATTCATTACGATTGTAACCACCAAACATTAAACAGTGTCTTGAAATGGATAAAAAAAGTGTAAATAATAAAAAATATGATAAAATAGTGAAACAATTTTTAAAAAATATTAATTTGTTTATTTAATAATATTAAAGTTTAGTGAAATAAAATTGTTAATTGTGTGAATTGTGAATAATACTAAATTAATATATTAATTGCTTGTTCAAAAAATCTGTCAGTGAAACGTAATAATTATTTTATGAATTTGATGGTGTTAGTGCAACTGTACATTTTTTCATAAAGAATATCACATATCTCATATTTTTTTAATTATTAATCTAATTTTTAATTCTTTATTATTATTTTATAGTCAATCGCAAATATTATTACACAAACGGATAGCGGTAAGGCATTACAAATTTTACAAAACAAATCACACATTGCAACCCAGACAAAGAGACCTGCTATGCACATTAATAGTCGACCATTATTTGAAACAACTAGAGCTTAAACCATCAAGAAAACAAATTAAAAATTAGCCGAAGAAATTGTTTTACGTTTCTCGACCGAATGCTCGGTAAGTGAACTGTTACTGAACTATTTTTATAAAATAGATACAATTTATATTAAATAATATACATGTTATTCAATTCACTTGAACCAATTTATTATTGTTTTAAATGTATTTTGCAAAACCATATTCTTAGAAAACTTATTTCATAAACCGTGGCGGAAACCGATCTCCGACTGGAAAATTGTATAATAAATTTGAACATGTGTAAAAATCTAATACAAATCTAAAACTGTATAAATCTAAAACTAAACCTGAGGAACCACCAACAATTGACGTTCCATCGTTCCATTGAGTATCCATCAATTTTAATATTTTCAATGACTGGCCAATACTCAAACACCCATTTATGCCAGATTTGGTAATATGATATATGTTATAATATTATTAAATTTTTACGTTAATAGCTTATTTCTTCAGATCGATATCAACTTCAAATCACTGTATGCTGAAAATAAAACTATTTATTTAAAATGGGGTTTCCATATTAAAAAGCCACATAAAGCAAGGTGAATACTTAACAGCTTTGGCCAGTTAAAAATATAAAAAAGGAAATAAACTCCGGTAATTATTAATTTTTAATATTTATTTATTTCACTTTATTAAACTGAAAAAATCACAAATTTAAAACTAAATTTTATTAAACTATGAAATTATTATAAATACAGATTCGTACAATTTACAGTTAAATCGATCTGCATAACCCCACACTGTGAAAAATAAATCTAAAAATTCGAAGAATGTAGCTTATCAAATATCTTCAATAAAAGATAACCAAACGTGGTTTGTGAATATTTTATAATCTGTACATAACGTTCTAAGAGAAATAAGATTCATGTGCCAAATAAAATATTAAAATGCAACCACTCCTACTATCCAATGGAACTAAAACAAATATTGAACAATTTGTTATAGTAATTGATGAATATAAATATGTGTGCGGAAGTTTCCTGGAGCCAATAGATCGAGTATTTAAAATGTTTCAAGTCTTACAATTAGAATATCCTAGGCCGTGCTACAACATGCGGCTTTTTACTCCACAATTTTTTTACGAAATTACTACGTAGTATGATGAAGAAGTGCCTAGTGTTACTACACTTATTAATGATTTAAAAACAAACACCGAGAAAGTGAGTCGATAATTTTATGTTTAATTTTATTATTAAAATACTAATAAAACAATTTAAATTCTAATTGCAGATTAACAATCATCAAAAAGGATCATAGTGCCACCATTTATTGTTTATTTTTTAATTATCGGTATTATTTATCAATAATTTTATGAATTTTAAAAATTATATATTTCATTAATGTTTTTATAATAATACCATATTTTTATTTATATTTAAACTCTCAAAATATGTGTCTTTTTATACATAATAAAAAAAAATTAAAAAAATGTTTTATTTAATTTTTTTCCATTATTGATATATTATTATATTTATATACATATGTATTATTATATTTCATGAATTTTGTAGTAATATGTATATAAAACTTTTGATTAAAGAAGTTAGATAATTTTTAGTTATGAAGAAGAAATAAATTTTTTTGAGAATTAATTAATTTTTGGTGTTCGCATTTTAATTTACATACGTCAGCAAAGAACAAATAAATGGATATGCACAGATGAATATATATTTATATATATATATATATATATATATATATATATATATATATATATATATATATTATATATATATATATATATATATATATATATATATATATATATATATATATATATATATATATATATATATATATATAATATATATATAATATATATATATATATATATATATATATATATATATATATATATATATATATATATATATATATATATATATATATATAAATATATATATTTTCGAGTAGGGCGCGTCTTTGCAATATTGATATGAGGGCTCTTTCTTGCTTTTTTTCTTGTGAACTAAGTCTAGTAGACTTGGCACTTGACACATTTTGGTGGGGTATCTTTTTGTTTCGTATATTCAACCGTACGGTGTTTTCCTACACACACCTCATGCATCTGGGCTCCTTATTACAAACGTTTTCCGTGTGTCCATAGACTTGGCACTTTTTGCACTGGGGAATCAGTTTAGATTTCTTAGCTGCTTCCATTTGCACTTTTATATGGAGTATTTCACTGATTGCATAAATATTTTTAAAGTCTTCTGTTCTTTCAAACATATATAATAGAAGAGGTGTTTTGTCACCTCTTTTAGCAGCTGTGTAACTTTTTTAATTTTGTATCGTTTCTCCAAAAGATACTCTTTTATCTCTTCTGGTTTGCATGAAGCGTGTAGTTTCTGAGCAATGACTTTGGTTTGCATTGTCTGCTTATCCTAGTAGGAATACCATGTTGTCTTTTCTTCATTAAGAACTCCTATTAACTTTCTATAGCTATCACCGTCTGGGACATTAATTTTAATATCACCACTATTTAACGCTCTAGCTTGAAATTTTATCTGATTGCTGTTCATGATCTTTCTATTAGATATTATAACTGCAGGTGGCCGTGTCACATTTTTCTCCAGTTGTATATCCTTACTTCCGGTTGAGAGTTCTTTACTTGATTGTTTCTGTTTCGGTGAAACCTGAGCTTTTTCCTCCTGTTGTACATTCCTACTTCCGGTTGGAAGCTGCTGTGGAAACCTGTGGTGATTTACTCTTCTTTTTTTTTTGTTACGATTCAGAATTCATTCCGTTTCTCTGTTGAGTTCTTCCTCGTTTGTTTCATACATAACCTCGTTTTCTTGCTGTACCTTAGTGATTTCTTCTCCAGATATTACTACATTCAGAACATATTGTAACTCCTTGTTTTCTCGCTGTAAGTTTTTGAGATCTAAGTTTAGATTTAACATTAACTTTTCTATTTCGTAAATCTTATTGCGCAGTTCTGCATTATCCCTTTGCAAGGTTTTCCCTAATGGTGGTGGTGATCTTACCACCCTGGGCTTTACCCCAAATGGGTTGGGTTGCCTAAAAGGGCTTTTAAACAATGATTGACTCACGCAGAATGGTGGAGCCAGCCTCGTTAGAGGTGGAAGGCTATACTTATCTGAATTTGTTGTACTCATTGTTTGATTTACTGGTCATAAGAGCATCTACCACTCTGACCAGTACGAGTTGGTAGAGGGTCTGGTTTGAGGACATCATTTACTAAATTTTCGATGGTCTGTTATACTGCCGTGTCTCGATGGACAGAGTCTCGTGAGTTACCTAGCAGGGTGCCCGGCATGCAGGTGAGGATAATATTGGAGTACATAAATATATATATATATATTATATAAATAAATATATATTATATATATATATATATATATATATATATATATATATATATATATATATATATATATATATATATATATATAATATATATATATACATATATGTATATTATATATATATATATATATATATATATATATATATATATATATATATATATATATATATATTACAATTACAATTGTTAATTTCATAAAAATCACGATAAGTTTCGTAACCATTTTTACGAAGCACAAAAAATGTTTACAACACATTTGTACAATCCATTGTAATTCCAAAACGTTGTTAAATTAGCGAAATGAAAATTGTTGTATTTGCGAAGTGCTGCGTTGGCTCAAAACGAACGCATTTTTTTGATGATTTAACCGCTGTTTTTTGTTAATATCACCGTGTTTTTTTTTTGAGTGTATCCTGTTGTGGATGAACAAATATTTTCGTTCAGAGGTATGTACTAAAATTAAAAGGTATCCCTATGTCAGTAATTTTTGCTATATTTTTTATTTTATACTAAACTAGATTCACGACTAAACAAGCGTCAGGCAGAGAAACGAATCTAGGTGAAAAGATTGTTAGAGAATTGTGTTCGCGGTTCAAGGAATCGGGTAGAAAATATTGTTACTGATAATTATTTTACGTCATTGCCCTCTGCGCACCTATTGATGAGCTGGAACTTATCAATTGTCGGTATACATTAAACAAAAAGCCATTTGTATCGAACGAGATTCTGCCATAAAGATCTCGTGAAACCTATTCTTCTGTGTTTGGTTTTAGTGACGACAATATCACAATTTGTTCTTTTGCTTCGAAAAAATTAAAAGTGTGATATTGTTGTCAACTCAGCACTACACAGACAACATAATTGTTTTTTTTTTACAAAGTAATTAGTTATTTGTGACTAACAGCGTTTGATTCTGACAATATACCAATAAAGCACTCCTATGTATTCTTTCCATTAAGTGTTGTTTCCAGGTAACTCAAAAGATTTTAGTCCTCTTATGAAGTAGTTTTACAGCTTCGATGTTAGGGTGATGATGGATCCTCTTCTGGTGTATATGAGTACCCTTCTTTATTTCACTTACGACTGTGTCTATTCGGAGATCTATATGAAGGTCACTATTATGAGTGCACCAAGGGGGCGTTTACAATCCCACTGAGAACTTTATGATGTGCATCCCTATAGTTCAATACTGTATGTTCAAACCGGCTTGAGCACTTCTTTATAAAACATAACTTTATTATGAATGGATAACTGACAGTTTCTACAAATTAACCAGTACATTTTTGTATATTTTAATTGAAACTCTTCTGCTTTAATTTTCACTTGTACCTTCCACTTTAACTTTGCATCAAGGTGCATACCAAGGTATTTTGCTTGATTTGCATGTGGTACAGGAATATTATTGAGAGTCGCAGGTAGTGATTATATTGATCTATTAGTGAAGTTAATGTGAGTAGACTTCGATTTATTCATTTTAATTCTCCACTTAGCTAGTCAATGTTGTATATTATTTATGGCTATTTGTAGAGTGAATGTGAGTTCACCGATTGTGTCACCAACAGCTAGAATTGCAGTGTCATCTGCAAACGTGGCGGTAGTTGTATTGTTCGTCTGCGGTAAGTCGCTTGTAAACAGTACAGTAAAAGGAATGGTCCTTTAGACACTCAGATGCAGGACTCCTGCATCTGGGGTGGGAAATGGGGCTTAAGTTAAATGGTTTAAAATCAGCTCCAATATTATCCTCACCTGCATGCCGGCACCCTGCTAGGTAACTCACGAGGCTCTGTCCATCGAGACACGGCAGTATAACAGACCATCGAAAATTTAGTAAATGATGTCCTCAAACCAGACCCACTACCAACTCGTACTGGTCAGAGTGGTAGATGCTCTATGACCAGTAAATCAAACAATGAGTACAACAAATTCAGATAAGTATAGCCTTCCACCCCTAACGAGGCTGGCTCCACCATTCTGGAGTGAGACAATCATTGTTTAAAAGCCCTTTTAGGCAACCCAACCCATTTGAACCAAAACCCAAGATGGCAAGATCACCACCACTATTAGGGAAAACCTTGTAAAGGGATAGTGCAGAACCGCGCAATAAGATTTACGAAATAGAAAATTTAATGTTAAATCTAATCTTAAATCTCAAAAACTTATAGCGAGAAAACAAGGAGTTACAAGATGCTCTAAATTTAGTAATATCTGGGGAAGAAATTACTAAGGTACAGCAAGAAAACTAGGTTATGTATGAAACAGACGACGGAGAACTCAACAGAGAAACGGAATGGAGTCTGAACCGTTAAAAAAAAAATGAGTAAATCACCACAGGCTTCCACAGCTGCTTCCAACCGGAAGTAGGAGTGTACAACAGGAAGAAAAACCTCAGGTTTCACCGAAACAATCAAGTAAAGAACCTTCAACCGGAAGTAATGATATACAACTAGAGAAAAAAGTGACACGGCCACAATCAAGTAAAGAACTCTCAACCGGAAGTAATAAGGATATACAACTGGAGAAAAAAGTGACACGGCCACCTCCAGTTATAATATCTATTAGAAACATCATGGACAACAATCAGATAAAATTTCAAGCTACAGCGTTAAATAGTGGTGATATTAAATAAATTAAATGTCTCAGATGGTGATAGCTATAGAAAGTTAATAGGACTTCTTAATGAAGAAAAGACAACATGGTATTCCTACTAGGATAAGCAGACAATGCAAACCAAAGTCATTGCTAAGAAACTACACGCTTCGTGCAAACCAGAAGAGATTAAAGAGTATCTTTTGGAGAAACGATACAAAATTAAAGAGGTTACACAGCTGCTAAACAGAGGTGACAAAACACCTCTTCCATTATATATGTTATCTTTTGAAAGAACAGAAGACATTAAAAATATTTATGCAATCAGTGAAATACTCCATATAAAAGTGCAAATGGAAGCAGCCAAAAAATCTAAACTGATTCCTAGTGCAAAAAGTGCCAAGTCTACGGACATACGGAAAACGTTTGTAATAAAGAGCTTAGATGCATGAAATGTGTAGGAAAACACCGTACGGCTGAATATACGAAACAAAAAGATACCCCACCAAAATGTGTCAATTTTGGAGGGGCACATCCAGCCAACTACCAGAGGTTGCATTGTTATAAATAAGCTGCAAAAAATTTGCAACAAAACAAGGGAAAATTCAATAAGTACCAGGCCAGAAATCAACTCAGTCTCAACAAGAATATCCACAAAGCTAAGTAGTTAAACAGTAGTTCTGCTTCAGTTAATGATCCAAATAATAACCAAACTGATAAAATACTGCAAGGTATATTCTTAGTAGATTTAGTTCACAAGAAGAAAAGCAAGAAAGAGCCCTCATATCAATCAAGCAAAGGCGCACCCTACTCGAAAAAAGTCGAGCAACATCAGAGTTAGCATCTCTTTGCTAATAAAGCATGGCACATAATCTAAAATTTTTTGCATATAACTGCAATGGTATTTTGCAACGACCACATGAAATACAACTATTTCTTGATTTAGAAAAAATATATATTCACTTATTATCTGAAACACACCTTACTATAAAAGTCATATAAAAAACCGTGGCTACGAAGTTCACTCAGAAATACATCCTAATAATAATGCACTAGGGGGCAGTGCCGTGATTATAAAAAAAGATATTAAATACAATATCCAACAAAAACTTGAAAGTGATGAAATACAAGCAATTAGAGTTAGTATTAATACCCGCAACCACAAAGTAGTGGTACCAGATAGATATAACATCAAAGAAAATGCTTATACTCACTTCTTCAAGCAGCTAGGTGAAAAATTCATAATCGGGGGTGACTTCAACGCTAAACATGCAGACTGGGGATCAAGACTAACAACAACTAAAGGGAAAGCGCTTCATTCAGCAATAATTAAATACAACTGCAACTGGCATTCTATTGGAAAACCAACTTATTGGCCCAGCGATCAAAATAAAACACCAGACCTAATTGACTTCTTTATACCAAGAAAAATCACGGTTAATTATATACCAGTGAATGAAGGATATGACTCCACATTTGACCACTCCTCTATTTTATTGATAATAAATGATACAATAATTACAAATGATAAACAATTAATGTTAACAAATAAATATACTGATTGGAAAGAATTTTAGGAATGAACTAAACAATAGCATCATTTTAAACACACAACTTTCATCTGAAGAAACAATAGAACAGGAGGTGGAAAAGCACGTCAAATATATACAGCAAGTAGCGTGGAAAAGTACTAAAACAACAAACAAAAAAATAGGTGGCAAATGCTACCCAATGGAAATTAAATCACTAGTTATAGAGAAGAGAAGTACTCGAAGGGATTGGCAACGTACACGAGTGACGAGAACCAGCTGTCAAAAATAGATTAAATAATTAAAATAATTAAATAATTAAACACAACGCCACTTTCCATTCGCCAGGCATACCTTCGGTTCGCCATACTAATCGAATAAGGTCGAAAAGACAGTTCCACAAAGTATCCCCTCCGAATATCAAGAGCTCCGAATTAATGCAATCCACTCCAGGTGAACGGTTTCGTTTCAATCTCTGCATGGCTTTAGTGAATTCCTCATGGGATGGCTCCTCAGTGCAAATCTCCGCAGTCTGTATTAGAGGTGGCTCAACAACAGTCTGTGACGCATGATGGATCAAGCAGGTCAGTAAAGTGTCCACTCCATGCGTCAAGTACTGCGTCGATGTTGACACAGAGGTTTCCATCCCGGCTCCGAATGGCGGTTGACGTAGAAAGTGCCTGAAAGTATGGTGCAGTCCAGTAATTCCTTTAAAGAAATTACGCGAACTGCGCTCATTGCTGAGTTGTTGTACTTTCAGAACCTCGGCCTTCCACCATTCTCGCTTCTTCCGTCTACAAATCCACTTAGCTGCCCTTCTTGCAAGAGCAGCCTTGTTTTTCCTCGCGATTTTGAAACGTTGTTGCACTTCATTATGGGCTATATTTTGTTGCTCAACTGCAAGACGACACTCGTCATCAAACCAATCTTTCTTGGGTCTGACTTTCACTATACCTAAAGTCTGTTGAGCAGCACTGACAACCGAGGTTTTCAGTACCTCCCAGACAGAGTTCACGCAGTCAGACTGGTAATTAGCTTCATTAATGTTGTCGCTGACAAGATCCTGATATCGTTTCTTTTGATCTTCAATTAGCAGACCTTCACAGTCGAAACGTACCATGCATTTCGCTGTGTTCCCAGACTTGTACGAAAACATCCATCATGGCTTTGCAGCGACCAAATGATGATCGCTGCCTACGTATTTGGTTGCTGACCGATAAGTTCTCACATCCTGCACAACCTGAGCCCGTCTTTTAGAGACTAACACATGGTTAATTTGGCTGCGGGAAGTTCCGCGAGGATGTGTCCATGTCTCTAGATGTATGTGTTTGTGAGGGAAAAATGTGCTTGCTACTCTAAGATCATGAGCAACCACAAAGTACATCATTCTCTCACCATTATCGGTCGCAGTTTCGTGTCGGGAGTACGGACCTATGTTTTCACACAAGTCGGTCTGATTTTTGCTAGCTCTAGCATTAAAGTCCCCAATTACCATTCTAACATCGTGTTCGGGTATAGATTCCATCAGATCGTCCAAGTCATTGTAAAATGAGTGTTTAACTTGGGGCTGGCTGACTTCTGTGGGCGCATGTACACAAATTATCGACAGGTTACCGAACTTCATGCGCAAGCGAAGCTTACACAATCGGTTATTGACTGCTTGGAAATCCAAAACAGCGTTCTTTACCTGCGTCCCAAGAAGAAATCCAGCTCCAAGATTTCCGAGGTCATCTCTACTGTAGAACAACGTATAGCCCTGGGACACATGGTCTCCACTTTTAGGCCAGCGAGTTTCTTGAAGAGCAACGAGTTCCAGCCGATACTCCTTCATGCACGTGATTAGGCCCTCTAACGCTCCTGGTTTTCTTAGTGATTGCACGTTCCACGTTCCGATCCTAAATCTTGTGTCCGGGTACTTGAGCGGGAGTCCGGTGTTGTTTTGGCGGTATCCATTTTTCTTTTTGTTGACTTTATAAACATTTTATTTTTTTACGGATGCGGGTCGTCAGCCCAGCTATCCAACCGTTTAGTCGCCTCCTACGACAAGCATGTGAGTGCCCCCCGACCACAGGGGCCAATTCACTACTATAATAGTACAAAAAGGGGTATAAACAACGTGGATAAGCTAACTTATTACACAACTAAAAGAAGAACTTAAAGGTGGCATGTTGCTTTCATTTATAATATTAGTGATCGTGCGTTCGTTGCGGCATAAAAAATGTATACAGAACATAATCCGAGTAACAAAACTCTCGAACACCAATTCTTTTTTAAGATATCTTAAAGAATCTCTTAGAATTTCAATTAGGTCTACCATACATAAATCCCGAGCAGCGGTCCCCAATATATATACATTTTTTAACTCGCAGCCAGGCATTCAATGCGTTCTCAGCAAACCACTTACAATACCAGCTCAAGTAACATCAGGGTAAGCCGAAGAGTTTCCGACTATTATAGCACCGGACGAATCCCACAAACCCGGAAATGTTGAGCTTCTTTGGAGTCGAATCCAAAGAGACAGAAAGCAGCTACGCTAAAATCATGTAGTGCTTGTAATAAACTAGTGTGCGCTGAACATACAAATACGATTGTAAGATGCCTCAAGTACACTGAAAGTAAACCAAGATTAAAACCAAAATATCCAGCCAAAGTGAATTATTAATATTATTTTTACTTTATTTGTTGAATTTTGTTAAATTTTAATTTGTTTTATTTGTGGAATATATTGCTGTTGCAATTGCTGCCTGTGATGAAATACAATTTTTATAATAATAAAATTCAAAAGTCGAACAAAATAATAAAAAGTCCCCATTGCATAAATTAAGTGTCCAGCTATTAGTGAAAAATCGATTCATAACAGTCAATTTTTAGGACGTTAAGGAACAAGTACTGGAAGCTACAAAAAATAAATAATTTACGAGCAATTTAATGCGAAATGGTTACCCAGTAACCGGGTAGCCGGTTATAGAGATAGGGTTAAGTTGCGGTGTAAAGATTAAGATTAAATTGAACTTTTACGATTCACTACTTTGCGATATAACATTCTTTGATTTTTCTTTGTTGCAAAGTGATGAACAATTTTTATAAAACTGCAATTTCCACATTTTTCTCTTCCAGGTTTCTGTGATGTTGATTAATGACCACAAAAGAAATAACAACATCATCAACACATTTAAACATAAAACAAGAAATATGTACGGACAATTTATTGCTTTTCTGGAAATTTTCTGTAATTTCCTTTTGTTTTTGGCGTACAATTTCATTCCATCTCCAGTTACTACATCGTGCGCTCCCTTATGCTTTTGAATTGTAAACTTATGATAAACGGTCTGTATTTTAATATATTTCCATACTGTGCTGAAACGTTTTTGTTTTATTTGTATTCATTGCTGCGATATACGGCGCTGCTTTTATATTTTGTCTCTTATGCTTTGTTTTAAACTTAACACTATCTTATATTGAAAGTTCAAAAATTCAATTAAAAAAAAACAAAAAACAAACGCTTTAAAAAGTTTCAGTTTCTCACTCTCTCGTATTAGATGTAAAGTGGAAATAAAAAATGTATCACAGAAAATGCCAACAACAAACAAGTCGTTTTACATCAATACAATATTGTATCTGGATATGAATACAATGTATACGAAAATGCGAGAGGAACGAATTTAAAAAAAAAAATCATTTTGTTGTTTAATACTCGTATAATGAAATTAAAATTTTAAATTGAAAATGTTTAAAATAAAATGAAAATGGGAGAGCTTTTACTGATTAAAAAATTTATATTGTTGTTGTTTGTTACGCTTACGTTTTTTATGGTTTAGTTTTTTGAAGCATTTTTTTTAGAACAAATCGAGTTGGTATTTTCATTTATCATTTGGAATATGTGCTCGGCTACGTATAGCTTAGCTTTTAGTGGAGCATATTATTTGAAAAAACAGGCAATTAACATTTGTATATTATTTTTGTACAAAAGCTGGTCATTTAAAAAAAAAAATCGTTTTTTTTTGCATCGTTAGTTTTTAGCAAAATGTTGTTTCATTTAGTAAATTTGTATTGCATTTCATTCAGCTATATACGAGTTGGTTTTCTATAGAATTTTAAATTTGTGTACATATATTTGAATATTCGATAATCTTCATTTTAACTGGATATATTTTTGTGTCCATTTTTGAAAAGTTCACATTTACCATAAATCGTTCGGGCACCATTATATTTTAGACACAATTGAATTTTGTGAGCTGAATTGTAATTCTAGAAAATGTAAAATGTAGGTATGCTTATTTTTATGTAGGTTTTCTTATTTATGTTAATTGTTTGCTGTTGAATTATACTTTAAAAAAAAGGCGTAAAGGACATATTCTTTTAATTACCTCCTGAATATAATTTTTAAATGTTGACCGTTTTAATTATTATTTTGCCGAAATGTTTTTATTGTTTATCCGAAAATTTAACGTAATGTCAAACAAATATTGTTTTTGCTCAACATTCCTACTCATCTGAACTGCATGTTGAGAATTTTGTAAATCAAGATATGTACATACATATATGTGAATAGCAAGAGGAAGGTGAAGCGATATTGTAACAGCTATGTAGAATACATAAACAGAACTAAACCAAAGATAATATATAAAGAAGTAGATTAATGCCGTAACCTATTGTGATTTTTCACAAATGGACTGTTGTTTCTGTAGTTGTATTCGTACGAGAATTAATAGCAATTAACAGCAAAAATGAAATCTAAATTTGAGCTAACTTTTACTTACTTTTTGAAGGCGAGATTTATGATATAAAAAGCATCAACATTGCATAAAAATAAATAAGTGCATATTGTCTGATTGACTCATACTTCGAGGAGAATATTCCCTTTTTCTATGCTACAGAATATCAATTTTAAAATCTTTTAGACATACAATTAATGGACAACTCAGTAGATGGATTTCTCGGTGCGTATTCAATTAATTTTAGTACCGTCTTTTAAGTTCTATGCTATAAGTAGCTTATTTTATATTTTTTACTTAGTATCTATTACAACTGAATTATAATTCATGTAGTAACTTATCTATAGTAAATGTGTTAACTTTAGTAGAGTTTCACCCAGTGGTTAGCTCCAAACTGATTATACGATTCCATTAAGTGCCATAAATCTAAAGGCTTCATCTTTCGAAGCCATCTGACTGGGTCTGTGTTGGTCAGCATACGGCGCATACATATATGCATTTTGATGTTCACCGAGTTTCTGTACATTATTGTTTGCATGGTTCTTGATTTCTTCGGTAACGTACTCCTTCTTTAGATCCTTATGAAGGTTGTCGTTTCAAATGTACCATGTTGCGTTTAAGTATCTACCGATATAATATCAATTTATTATATACTGTTAGCTCGGATTTTCTACCTAAGAACCAGTACATTTTCCTGTATTTGATGTTTAGCTCCACTTGAGTTTAGCATCAAGTATCATGCCTAAGTATTTGGTCGGATTTGCATGTGGGATTTCCTGTGAGTTCAAATGGATTGGTATGAAGTTAACTTTTTTGTTAGTGAAGTTGACGTGTATGGATTTCATTTCTTTGAGCTAAATGCGCCATTTCTTTGTCCAGCTACATATTACATTAGTCGCATTTTGTAATTTACTAGTTGACTCTTCTATGTTATCTCCAATTGCTAGGATTGCAGTATCATCCGCAAATGTTGCAATGTTTATTCCTTTCCATCTGTTGTATATAGTAAATACAATAGCTTCCTTGTAAAAGTTCAGCCGATATTTGTTTTAGATCAGAGTTCTCATCTTCAAATTTAACGCGAGAGTATACTCTAGTCCTCGGTGCCATACTTTGTCAAAGGCTTGTCCTACGTCCAAGAAGACCCTTGAACATATTTTATTCTTTTCCAGTGTGGTTTCAATTAAGTCGGTAATTCTATGCACTTGGTCTATAGTAGTGCCTCTCTATAAAGCCAAATTGATATGAAGGAATAAGTTTTCTTTCTTCTATTACGGATTTTAACCGTTTAAGCAATAGTTTTTCGAATAATTTTGAAATTGTAGGAAGTAGCGAAATTGCGGTCTATACGAGATTATAAAGTTAGGCGGTTTATTAGGTTTTGGAATCATAATCACCTCTGCCACCGCTCACTGGTATGGAACGTATTTCAGTCGAAACGCCGTGTTTATTACTTGGAGCAGTTTTCGTAAACCCTTTTCGGGAAGTTCTTTAACTATTTGTCCTGGAATTAGGTCGTAACCAGGTGATTTTTTGAGCTTAAATTTTTAGTAATCTCTCATATTTTAGTTCTTGTAATGTTACTGATTGGATGTTTTTATTATCCATTTTTTTAACTGGGTTTATGTTTTCTTCCGCTGATTGCCTCGGAAGGGGCTGAAATGTATATTCAAGGTGGGCTGGGAACAAACCAGCGTTTTCTTTACCACTTCTTGCCCAAGTTCGAATAGTCTGTGTCTTTTTGGTCGGAAAGACTGGTTAGATATTCTCGAAATGAATTGTTCTTAATTTCTTTAATTAGCAACTTCAGTTTGTTACTTAAATAATTAAATCTCGATTTACTTTGTGGTGTTCTATTCCTCTGCCAGAGGTGTTCTATTCCTCTTATCATTGAAATCTTCCCTATAAGTAGTTTATTAAAAAATATTCTCAAAATAAAAATTAAGTGTCACGGTTGGTCAATGTAGTTTTATTTATTCCTCTATAATTTTCGGTTATTTTATGTTATTGGGCAATCCTTTGGAAAACATTTATAAACGAAGACATAAACCCTATAATTGAATATTTCAAGAGGTCAAGTCTCATCACATCACTGGATCTCTGAATTTATTTTTGTTTTCCATTGATACTATATATAATTTTTACAAAATCACTTGTTTAGGATTTCGGATTCTTTATAAGCGGAAATAATACTGTCGAACTGATAGATCAACCCAAATAGAAAGTAACAAAAACAAAGTCTCGTGTCGATATTGCAAAATATCTTTATTCGCCAGAAAGTTTATTTTAGATCGTCATGTTACTACCAAAACACACATTGAAGCTTCAAAACCGTTTAGTCACCATCGCCAACTTACAAAAAATTATCAAAAGCGAAGTCAAGTTAATAGTTAATAATAATAATGTATTAGAAACATACTTATGTTTGCTTGTCACTTGCCATCAGTCAAACACGTTTTGTACAAATTTAATTTAAATTAGAAACATTTATTAGCAATCGGTACAGACAATGCTTCGGTTATGACGGGCATAAATAATGGTGTACATACCATTTTAAAACGAGATGTACCTTCTGTAATATTCCTTAGATGTGCTTGTCATTCGGTGATCTTGGCTGTGCATCATGCGAGTAAATGTTTACCAACAGAGTTAGAGTTTTTAATACGAGAAACCCATAATTGGTTTGCTCACGCAAGCCTTAGATTACATAAATACAAGGAACTGTATAATGTGATAAATGATAACTTAACAGCTTTAGCCATTCCTATAATTTCGGATTGAATCCAAATTCAACTATCTACATATACAGAGGAATTTTAACCTCACTTTTTAATAATTCATACCAATTTATCAACTATAGTTTATAGGCGACTAAAACCCCTCTTCTTACGATCTATCTGGAGTATTAGGAGAATCAATTAAATTTGCAAAAATGATTTTATTTAATTTTTTTGAGATTTATTTAAATATTACTTCTTTATGTTTTTCCTTTTTTAATTTTCACCAACACAAATCAGCACAAAAAATAAAAAAACACATTTACCATTTATTTAAAAATGTATTATATAACAAGTTAGTGCCTATAACAAATAATAATTAGTGCTAAAACAATAAAGAGCCTATTTCCCCCCAAAAACACAATATCTGTTCGCATCGAACACAAGCATTGAATCAGAACAATGCAATGGGTAAAGTTGAACATAGCTCCAGAAAAAAATATAATATAACGCTTAATGAAAAAGTGCTTCAACAGCAAATAAACTCAGTACAAGGAACATAACTAACGATTTTAATTTAATTAGTTAGATAGGTCACTTAAATAAAGAAAATCTGGTGCAAACCGGAATGAACAGATATACAGCTGTTCAGACCAAAAGAAAAAGAAATCCGAAATCAGCACAATTAGCTAGTAAAACTAAAGCGTCTATGGAGCCGATGGACACAACATCTAAACAGGCTGAAAAGCCTCCACCATTTTATTTAAGAGAAGCGTCAAATAATAAACTCGTCAATATAATCGACAAGTTAACTGACTCAAAATTTTATATTGCACCGCTTCAAAAAGGCAATATCAAAGAAACGAAAATACAACCTTTGGAAATTGATTGTTTCAGAGCTACAAGCGCTCTGAACCATTTCGACCGAACCGGAAAGCGATATTGCACTAACCAGGTGAAAAGTCCAAAAAAGGTTGACTGTTGTTTTAAACGGAATGGAGAGCAGCGTAGAGATGACCAACATTCATGCGGCTCTCGCCGCGCAAGATTTCCATGCCAAATCTATTGCAAACATTTTAAATCGGGAGAAGGTTCCTCAACCGATGTTTCGCATAGAATTAGAGCCAGATGAGAAAAGCAAGGGGAACCACAGTATATATAACTTGAGATATTTACTGCATCGCAAAACCACTGTAGAAGAACCCAAGAACCGAACCAGAAAAAGCTTATTGCACGTTGAGTAAAGTTTGCGTTATCTGTGGCGAACTTCATGATTCAAAAAAATGCGATAAGACGAGAAATAATCCATCAGTAATTGCGGTGAAAATGAAGCGTAACACCAATCCAAAGTTGCGATCTGAGCAATGAATGCTTAAGCCACGTTACAATCAAAGAGATATACTAAGAATATACTAAGATACTCCAAGACGTACAATTGCCCAACAAGCGAATGCATACTCAACCACACAAAATGACCTGGAGAATTTTACAAGCAGTTTTGCACAACCAGGAGTATCCTATGCCAACATCCTAAAAGATACCACTCCAAAAACGAAAGTTCTTTTCAACGAAGAAGAATTAAATATTCACGCGACCGTAAACAAACTGACCGAAACGATCCAAAGTTTCATGATGATGATGGAAAGACAAATGAGCATGATGATGCAAAATATGAACACATCATGCTAATATCATAAAAACACACTTTACAAAAAATACCTTTTTTAAAATCAACGGATATTCAGTTTATGACACCAAACATCCAGATGGAAGAGTACAGGACAGCACTGCGATCTTAATCAAACGAAGAATAGTACATTATGAACTCATCAAATATGATAAAGATCACATCCAAGCAACTAATATTTGCCTAGAAATTGTGTAATATCGGCTGTTTACTGTCCACCGAAACACGAAATCAAATGCAGCAATTTATCGATTATTTTAATCAGCTGGGCATTAAATTGCTCGCAGGGGGCAAATACAATGCTAAACATCTGCAATGGGCTTCGAGATTAACAACACCTAAAGGAAAGCAATGAACAAAAAAAACTAGATTATTTATCTTCTGGATACCCAACTTACTGGCCATCAGATAGAAATAAAATACCTGATTTAATAGATTTCTATATAACAAAATGAGTTGCACGCACCAATGCTCAGGTAGAAGATTGCTATGACTTATCATCCGATCACTCACCAATAATAATAACCAGAGCTTTAAAAGCAGATCCACCTCAACGTCTAACAAATAAATTAACTAATAAGCTTTATATAGAAATATAACCGAACAAAACTGCCAATTGGGTACTTTGCACCCAATACTGGCGGCTGCGAATGATTTAACAAATATATTGGAAATAGCAGCTCAGGAATCCAGAGTTACCTTACTAAAGAGGCCAACATGAAACCAGATGGACATTGGGCCAGAAGTGACGTAGAAAAGGCTACTGCCTAGCCACTTGAAAAAAGTATTCACACCAAACGAATAACTAACAACAGTGAACTACCAAAGTTTACTGAGGACCCTTCAAAACCAATTCCTTTACAATTTAAGTGGAAAAAAAATTAAAAATACCATTAAAAACTGTATAAACCTAATAAAAGATCCAGGACACGATTTTATTACCGGGAAAATGATCAGAGAATTACCTGATAAATGCATACAACTCATAACTTATATCTTTAATGCGATTATGAGAAAATCCGAAACACAAGTCGCATTGTACAGGCCAATAAGTATGATGATTCCTTCCGATGATTTCTAAACTTTTTGATAAAATGGTATTACAAAAACTAAAACCAATATTATCTGAAGGACAGATTATACCAGACCACCAATTTGGTTTCGAGACCAACATGGCACTGTGGAGCAAGTGCACAGAGTTGTTAACACAGTTAAATTTGCGTTAAAAGAAAAAAAATGTTATTCGGCAGTTTTCCTAGACATTGCGCAAGTTTTCAACAAAGTATGGCATGTGGGCCTTATATATACAGTTAAAACTCGTCTGCCAAAAAAAATTCATGCAGTCCTTGAAAGCTACTTGTTTCAAAGAAAATACCAGGTTAAACACAATTCAGCCATTACTGAAATAAATTATATAAACGCAGGAGTTCCACAAGGCAGCGTACTGGGGCCAGTATTGTATTTGCTGTATACTGCTGATCTACCAACAACTGATAAGGTTGTCACATCAACATTTGCAGGTGACACGGCTATCATGTTTTTACAAAAAATCTTAAACTACATGAAGAGAATTGCAAGATCCTTGATACAAAATTGAGAATTGGCAAAGAACGTGTAGGATAAAAGCGAATGAAAACAAATCAACACACATAACATTTACGGTGATTAAGCTTATATGTCAAGCAGTTAAATTAAACAATGTCAGCATCCCTCAACAAACAAATGTAAAATACTGGAGTCTTCATCAAGACAGAAGATTGATATGGAGAAAACACATTGAATCAAAGCGCAACCAAATAATAATAATAATAATAACAGTGTTAAAGGCCATTACTGGCCCCTTACTGAATCAACAATCTGGCTCCAACGGTTTCGATCCTGAGCTTGGTCTTCATACTGTCTTAGACAATCTGAAGAGGCCAAGTAGTTCTCTACATCGTGGAGCCATCGTCGCCTGCAACGACCTCTGCGCCTACCATATGGTGGCTCTCCTTTCAGAGATCGCTGCACAATTCGTTCCGGATCAGCACGCAGAACGTGACCGAGCCAGCGTACTCGCTGAGATCTAACTTCATGTACAATATCGGGGATCTTCATCAGATCTCTGATCTCGAAATTGTACAGAGCTCGGTATGTACCATCTATTTCGCGTTTAGGGCCATAAATCACACGCATGATTCTTCTCTCAAATGTGAGGAGCCATCTCTCGTACTCATCCGTCAGCGCCCAACTTTCACATCCAAACATAACAACGGGCCTGATCAACGCTTTGTAAAGCTTCAGCTTCACGGCACTTGATAAGTGTTTAGATTTTAGCAGTGGCCTTAGAGGATATAAAGAACGACTGCCAGCTGCCAGCCGCACTTTAATATCCTCACCCACACTGTTATCGTGAGTGATAAGAGAGCCCAAATATTTGAACCTCCTCACTCCCTCAAACGTGTGGTGGCCACTACTAAAATCTGGTGTGCCATTGTCTCTAAAACCAGAGATCAGGTATTTCGTTTTGGACTCATTGATGGAGTCCAACAGAAGCTGAAAACTCTACAAGCGGATCAAGTATTTCTTTCACTCCGTTGCTATTCAGTCCAATCACGCATATGTCATCTGCATATCCAAGCACTTGGTTGGACTGGCGATATAAGATGTTGCGCTGAGGTGTTTCAGTTTTACGAAAGATGTACTCCAACATGAGATTAAAGAGTATCGGGGACAGAGCATCTCCCTGCCGAACACCCGAGTTAACTGCAAAAATTGTCGATAGCCTGTTCTCAACTTTAACACAGCATTGAGACTGCGTCACTGTCATCCTACACAGTCGTACCAATTTTGTTGGCATTCCTAGGTATTCCAGGGCAGACCACTAACTCTCTCGATTGATCGAGTCGTAGGCCTGCCGGAAATCCAGGAAAACCTTATGTACGGAGATGGATGTCTCATAATATTTAGATAGAATCATCCGCAGCGAAAAGACCTGATCAGTGACTGATCGATTCGGACGAAATCCTCCCTGATAGTCACCAACCAAGCCCTCCGCCAGAGGAGTGATTCTATCCAATAAAATGTATGACAGTAACTTGTATGCTGTGCAAAGGAGAGCTATACCGCGATAATTCTCACACTTCAAGTGGTCTCCCTTCTTGAAGATGGGGCATATCGCGGCCACTTTCCATTCATCAGGCATAACTTCGGTTCGCCATACTAATCGAATAAGGTCGAAAAGACAGTTCCACAAAGTATCCCCTCCGAATATCAAGAGCTCCGAATTAATGCAGTCCACTCCAGGTGAGCGGTTTCGTTTCATTCTCTGCATGGCCTTAGTTAATTCCTCATGGGATGGCTCCTCAGTGCAAATCTCCGCAGACTGTTTTAGAGGTGGCTCAACAACAGTCTGTGACGCATGATGAACATCAAGCAGCTCAGTAAAGTGTCCACTCCATGCGTCAAGTACTGCGTCGATGTTGACACAGAGGTTTCCATCCCGGTCTCGAATGGCGGTTGACGAAGGCCTGAAAGTATGGTGCAATCCAGTAATTCCTTTAAAGAAATTACGTGAACTACGCTCATTGCTGAGTTGTTGTACTTTCAGAACCTCGGCCTTCCACCATTCTCGCTTCTTCCGTCTACAAATCCGCTTAGCTGCCCTTCTTGCAAGAGCTGCCTTGTTTTTCCTTGCGATTGTGAGACGTTGTTGCACTTCATTATGGGCTATATTTTGTTGCTCAACTGCAAGACGACACTCGTCATCAAACCAATCATTCTTGGGTCTGACTTTCACTATACCTAAAGTCTGTTGAGCAGCACTGACAACCGAAGTTTTCAGTACCTCCCAGACAGAGTTCACGCAGTCAGACTGGTAATTAGCTCCCTCAATGTTGTCGCTGACAAGATCCTGATATCGTTTCTTTTGATCTTCATTTATCAGACCTTCACAGTCGAAACGTTCCATCCATTTCGCTGTGTTCCCCGACCTGTACGAAAACTTCCACCGTAGCTTTGCAGCGACCAAATAATGATCGCTGCCTACGTATTTGGTTGCTGACCGATAAGTTCTCACATCCTGCACAACCCGAGCTCGCCCTTTTGAAATTAACACGTGGTCAATTTGGCTCCGGGATGTTTTGCGAGGATAACCAAATAACAATAAAATTCTCAAAAATATACTGGCTGAACACATATTTAAATTAACTAATAATTATACATGAATACTAATAATAAGTATGTAACATAGGTTAAGTACTTAGATAATAATTTTTTTAAATTGTAAGCTCTGCACACTTCTTGTTAGTTTCGTATAGAAAATCATTCAAGAATAAAGCCATTGACAGTTTAAAAAAATCAAAAAAAAATCTAGAATCTAATTTGGATGGCTTATGCACAATCTAGTAGTTGAACCTTGATTGACGAGGCAAAAACGTTACAATATCCATATTTGTATGCATAATGAGCGTGAACGTACTGTAGTTTTGGGCTTATACTATTAAGAAAGCTAAAAACAAGAAACGTTATATTCTTTATACCGGGTGTTTCTTTTAAACTGAGACGATCAAATATCTCGAAAAATAGCCACTCTACGGAAAAAATGTCCATAATCAAAATTTAATCATACCGCGGGGGAAATACATTAGTGCAAAAAAAATAGTCCCCCACCCCCGCTTTGTAGGGGCTACGACTAAAAGTACGTATGATTAGAATGAAATATTTTGTTCGGTTCATGATAGATGGCGTTGTAATCAACGAAAATCAATTTTTTCAATTTTTCCTTCTTAGAACACACGCAATCGATTCTGCAATACGTTTGAAATAAAAAACGTCACGTTTTCATTGGAAATACTCGAAATTCGTCATCAAAACAATTTATTCAGTTTTGTAAATCACATTTAACGTTTGTGTTATTTCTTATCTTCATGTTTTTTGTAATTGCAAAATAAACGACAAATTGACACAACATGCATTATTGGAGTGTTACAAATCCGCACTGGCTTCGTCAAGTTGAACATCAGCGTCCTTGGACTGTCAACGTGTGGTGTGGAATAATTGGCTACAAACTCATAGGCCCCCACATTATTGAAGGCAACTTGAATGGTCAAATGTACCGAAACATTTTGGAAAATGAACTGCCAATATTACTTGAAAATTTGAGCTTAGAAGTGAGACGGAACATGTGGTTTCAACATGATGGTTGCCCTGTACACTATTCGTTGTTGGCACGTGAAATACTTGATCGTGATTTCAATGGTCGCTGGATCGGTAGAGCTGGTCCGATAAATTGGCCCGCCAGATCACCACTTCTTCTAGATCAGGCTACCTCAAAAACAAAGTTTACACACAAAAACCAACAACACGTGAGAACATGATTCAGCGAATCAGAAATGCGTGTGCTGAAATTCAACCAGACACACTTCTCAGTTGTGTACAATCATTTGAAATGCGGATTAATAAGTGCATTGAAGTAGCAGGCCATCATTTTGAACACTTATTTTAGATTTACAAAACTGAATAAATTGTTTTGATGACGAATTTCGAGTATTTCCAATGAAAACGTGATGTTTTTTATTTCAAACGTATTGCAGAATCGAATGCGTGTGTTCTAAGAAGGAGAAATTGAAAAAATTGAATTTCGTCGATTACAACGCCATCTATCATGAACCGAACAAAATAATTCATTCAAATCATACGTACTTTTAGTCGTAGCCCCTACAAAGCGGGGGTGGGGGACTATTTTTTTTGCACTAATGTATTTCCCCCGCGGTATGATTAAATTTTGATTATGGACATTTTTTCCGTAGAGTGGCTATTTTTCGAGATATTTGATCGTCTCAGTTTAAAAGAAACACCCGGTATATTAGCTTTGTCTTTAATTCATTTGAAAAATCCTCATCCGCGATTTTATTGAAACAAAATCGAAGTAATAGACCTGTTAAAGATTTTCTTCTTTCTTTTCTGCCACTGCAACACACTAGCAATAAAACAATAACGAGAATATTGATTAACCAACCCATTTTACTGCAATCGAAAATAAAGTATTTTTTTATATTTTGTTCTAATTTTTATTAACACTTATGTCACTATTAAAAGCAGTAGTGTCGTTGGTTTTAATCTCGTTACAAGATTTTACATTCATAAAACAAACATTAATTAGCTGTAAATTGGTCGAAGGATGTATTGTGACAGGGTATTCTCTCTCACATATCCAACAAATCTATCTACAATCTACATGTAACACCTAAGTTAACTTAGGCCGAATATCTTAAAGTTAACCCATGGGTTTGGTAACGGGGATAATTACTCGACCTCTCCCATATTAAAAAAAAGTGTATTGTTTTAACATGTAACATCTTTGTTTATTCAAGTTTTATGTTTGGCAGTAATGGTTTTCCGTTTTAAGTTTTTATAACTTGGTTTGTCCGAAAAGCATGTAAGACCTGTATGATTATTAAAACCTTAAGGAACTAAATTTAGAAAACTTTGGTTTAGCACATTTTTCAAAGCAAAATCAATTTCCGTCGTGCAAATATACGATTTACCAATTTTAGTTTAAATGATTGTGACCACATAAAAGTAAAGGGTATTTTTTTAAGCGTGATAGAACTTGAAATTGTAAAAAATAAAACAAAAAATTAATTTTTTATGAAAAATATTCTCTAGCAGATCTCATTATACTCTGGCAAATCATCATGAATAGTCTCACGCTTGAACAACGCTACGAAATTTTTAAAATTTACTTTAAAAAACAGTCGTCGATTCGCGCCATCCGTCGAAAAGTGAATAGATTTCGTATACCACATATTCCCTAGAGGATGCAATAACATCAACACGTCGAAGGAATGTGCGTACTGAAGAGAATATATTGCCGCTGTAAACGAAAGTGTGGAAGAAGATCCAAATTTATCGATTCGTCGTTGTTCGCAGGAATTGGGGCTCTGTCCGTCTGTTTTTTCTTTGAAAATATGGATGACATTGACTTCGAGAAATGGACCCATCAATTAACCTCCAAGATCGTGCGATTTGACACCTCTCGATTATTTCCAGTGGGGCTACGCGAAGTCTCTGGTTTATGCTGATAAACCAGCAACAATTGATGCCTGAGAGGCCAGCATTGTTCGTGTTATTGGTGACATACGGCCAACGGATCTTTCGAATAAATAAAAATGTTTGATTACAATTTAATTTTTGTGAAAAAACACCCTTTATAATGATTATTGATTCAATTTTTAAATGCAACCGATTTTTGATAGTTGTATAGTTATATTATTTGAAAAACTTTGGAATAGTAATGTTTAAATTGCCGTCCTCGCTAGCACAGTAAGTAGTAGTATGGTTGCTTTGTTATTCGAGGTTCTCGGGTTCGATTCCCGATGGTAACCAAAAATCACGGTTAGGTGTTTTTAATGTGTAAGTATATATGGGCCCGTTAGTGTCTGCCCAATTTTAATTTTAAAAATGTTTAAATTAATATGAGTGAAACACAAAATATTAGTTTCTGAAAGCCTTTTTTTTTCATTTGAGCAAAAGTTTTAAGGACTGATATTAAACGTCGACATTCAACGAGATGCGTATGCTGTGAAAATCTTGAACATCATAGAAAACTTTTCATTTGAAATCCGCAGTAAGACATTCCCATTTGCACGGGGAATCATTAGAAACAACGCGAAAGAAAATGTTCCACGTTTTCTATGGTTATTGTGATCTATAGAAATTATTATAATTGTAGAAAGTTGAATTGATTACTCCTCCCCCCCCCCCCCCCCCATTACCCCTATCCCTGCAACTCACAAAAACTGATGGCTGGAGCCACCCTTGTCGTAATCCTATTTTCCAATCTCATGAGAATCACAATTTAAGATTCAGTTCGTATAATTCCAACTTGTCTACCAGTTGGCGGTACTCTATAATATCATTCTACCACCTTTAAATAATTAGAAACAAACTTTTGCAGCGACAGAGAATTACGTGAAGAAAATTTTTAAAAATACGTAATCATTGCGATTTTCATGAAATCAAACACATTTTATAATACTTGTATGTGGTAACGGTACTCATTCCATAAATTATTATATCCCGCTATTCTCGTTCTGTCTTTTATGTACATAATATGTACCAAACTAATTTTATTTGTAACTTATGGATCAATTTTATACACTGTTTTAAGCTTCATGTGTTGTTTTTTCAAGTCGTTTTCCTAGATTGTTGTGTAGGTTATTAGGTATACCGCAGCCAAAGCATTGTGTCCCGAATTTATTTATTTATGATTTATGTAACATTTGATTTTTTATAGGGTATGTATGTATGCTGTGTATATGGTTAAATTATGCGCCACATAGATACATATGTATATACATATATGTACATACATAAAATAATGGTAATTAAAAATCCATTAAATTGTATAATTTCTACTTGATGGTTCTGTTTTGTGCTTTATTTATACAGGGGTTTAAACAAAAACAACAAAAATCCGATTTCCACATCGGTGTTAAAAGCTCATTTCTCCGTGACATACAACAAAATCCCTTACATTGTCCCACCACCCGATCCTCATAATGTATGTACAACACAATGTTGCACGAGCAAAAAACAAATCGAAACTAAATTCAAAATGAAGCAAAAAATATTACATAAATAAAATACAATTTTAATTTATAATTAAAAATTAAATTATAATCGGATTATGGTGAAATGAATATTTTATAGACTTTGTAATAAAGAAGCTTTCGTTATTTTAGATTGTAGTACCTATTCCAATATTCTTATAATAAACTTTTTTTGTGTGTTTGAAAATCATTATTCCTTATTAAATGTTTAGTGATGAAGAAACAATAAATATTTGGTAGTTGGTATGGTATCTACCATTTAATCAAGTATTAAATAAGATATTTTAGTAACTATAGTACATCAGGAGAACTTTAAATTAAAGTTATTTTGTCGTGCGGCATATCTCATTTAAATTTATATTCGTCGTCTGAAAAGGTCTTTAATACAGTTGATTGTATATTATTCCGCGCTTTACAGCAACACCCACATAGTTTTTCTTGTACAATTGGAGTCATAATTAAATCACATAATTGCTTTAATACGTTCAATATGGGTATAATCATTTTTCGAAAAAAGGACTTCGCATAGACACTTTTTTGGTCCCTACCCTTACCTTACATTCACTCAACATTCATTCAATCCATTCATTCATCCCATTCACACAAGTACAGTATACCACCTGCGCATTGCATAGCTCCATGTCACCCTGTACAGTGTCATAGAAGATGGGTCGGCCCTTGAGTTCTACATTCCAACAGAGAGTCATAGATGTTTTCAATTTAATCACCGATCGTAATCGGGAGATGACTAATCCTTTTGCATCCCGCCTCTGTTGGAATTCGAACCCGGTACCTCTCGATCCAAGCGTCGCAGCTTTAGCCACTGCGCTATTTGCTCGGTGGGTATAGTCATTAGAATTATGAGTTCTGGTAAATCTTATTTGTAGAGTAATTGAAAATTTGCTTAACTTTAGTGCGAAATCCCAATAAAACGTATTTGCATTTGGTTATAAACAGAAAAATCAGTTAATATCTTAACAATGCATACTCGTAGTATAGACTATAACTTGATTAATTCGGCAAATCTATTCAAAAAAAATTAACTCGCTTAATTTTCAATCAATAAGATCATGAACACTTTAATGTTTGAAAATATGAACAAAAGATGGAGATGAGTTTCCATAAAAAAACATGAGTTTTGAAAAGAAAAAGTGTTTCTGCTTCAAAAGATGAAAAAACCCACGATCAAAACTATTAAAAAGTTGACATTTTGAATAGCTATATGATTTAAATTGAAAAATATGTTTTTGGTAGTAAGTGTTAATTTTTTATTCCTTAGACGCTATAAAAGAAAATTATGTAACTCACATTCGTTGATTTAAAGAAAAAACTTTTGTCTTGTGTCTTTTTGAATAAATACTGGGATTCATCTAATGCTACTGGACTTGCACACGAAGTAGTATCTTTAAGATATTCAGCAATGTTGGCAAAATATTTATTAAATTCATTTGCAATATCATCTTTTAGAATATTATTATTCTGAGATCTGATGGTTTCAATAATAGCTTTCTCACTATTTCCATTTAAAAGTTCATTTACAAGCCGCCATTGAGATTTCACATCGTTTTAAATAATAAACGTTGGTATAAAGTTCTTTTTCTATAGGAATTGCTTCACTTATTTTACTCTCTAATTTCTGGGATGTTTATGTAGAGTTTTTAAGAGTTTATTTTTCCAATTAATCGTTTTGGACAAAAAAATCGATATCCAAGGGCGAAATTTTTTAGGTAGTTGCTTGTGTTAATGTTGAACTATAGATATAGAACAGTGTGTAATGTGAGTTGACAAAATATGAAGAAAACCGTTGTATGCTTCATTTGGATTTTTTGCATAAAAACATGAGACCAGTTTTCACTACTCAAAACGTCATTTAACTTAGACTGATCAATCTGGTCTAGAATGAATATTAGTTTGTCTATTCGATTTTTTAAGGCTATTTTTTGTACATTTAAAGCGACAACATATACTAGTTAGATAATTTATAATCTAAAACCTCCGCATTTGTAACCACATTGGAGTTAACATTAGATCTAAAAAAAAAATATGATCAATAGCGGTCGAAGTAGTATCAATAACTCTAGTGAACTATTGGACTAGCAAAGCCAACCCATAAAGGGAAGACATCATTTGAAGATATACACTAACATTAGGATTCCTAAGATTACACTCTGAAATATCAAAATTTAAATCACCCATAATAATAAGATTTTTATTTCTGATACCAATAAGATAAGTCGAAAATTCATCAACAAACTCCAAGATTGAACAAAAGTGAAAACGATATACGTAAACCACACAAAACCCTCAGAGTCGATTAAAATATTTAACCTCAAAACGTCAGCAGCTTTTAATGTTTTAGTAACAAAATGGAAATATAGACCATATTTCACATAGTCAATTATACCCCCGGATGAGTAAGTATTGTTACAGCAATCAACCAAATCAAAATTAGGAATCTTATAACTAGAAACCTCATTACTTCCAATCTAAATCTCTGAGAAAAATATAATATCCGGCAGGTTGGAATATGAATTAAGATATGCAAACATTTTATCACTATTTTTTCGTAAGCTACGGGAATTATGGTGGATTATCCACAAGGTACTTTCATCTTTGGATATAGAGAAATTTTTTATTGATGAGAGATTTGCCATTTGATCGTGACGAATACAATTTACAACAGGCATTTAAAATTTAAGTTATTTAATTTATAAATTGAGCAGGTCTGCTATGTCCTTGATTTCTAGTCTCTCACTCCCATCAATTTTCCTCATGAAAATTTTAGAATTACGTACCCAAAGATGTTTATACTCCTTTTCCAGTTGCAAGATTTTAGCCTGTTAGTACAATTCGCAAGTTTTGAAACTCAATGACTCGTTGATGAATATAGGCTTACTCGTTTGTAAACCGCATGCTGTCCCCTTAAGGTTTCTTTTCAACTTGGATTGAAGGTATTGGGACGACAAAACTTAACAAAAAATTTTCCACATGCAGCTGGATTTTTACTATTTCCGCGGTATGAAAAGCTTATGTCAGTCGCCTGAATCCGCAAGCCCCAACCGTCATTAAGACACGCTGCTCCATTGTATCGATTTTTTGCTGCATAAAATTACTATGTACTTATATATTATTCCAAGCTTCTAAATACGTCGTTTAAATTATTTTACTCAAACGTGCAGGTTAAAAGCAACAGATCGATAAATTAAGCGAGTCAATTTTATTCCTTTTTAAAAAAATACTGATGGCACTAGCGTATATATTCCCATTTTGAATTTGATGATCCAGATTTCAGCCAGAAGCAACCTATTAATTTAAACTACAACAGACATACAGCTTAAGGTAATTTTTTACGTATTAGCGCTGTGGGAAAAAGTCGTTAAAATTTGGACAAAATCCATTATTACACAAAAAATAAATTACAAACGATAAGCACCAAACAATATTTAGACACGTTTGCTTGTTTAATCGGGCCCAACCTCTTTTCAACTTGTAAGTGTTAAATTTCTAAAATTTTAAAATAAACTTATCCGCATTTCGAAGAAAAACGCGCCTTTAGTGTTTGTAAGAAATAGTATACAAAGGAATTATGTTTGACAGTAAAGTAAAAGCTCGTGTATGATCAAATCATTTCGTATTTCTCAGAAACATTTGGAAAACAGAAACATAACTACCAAACATAGGTTTTAACTTTTGTCTTATTTGGTATAAGCAGAAAATGACTGACGCAAATAATTTTGCGTCAAACGTGTCCTATAACAGTGGGATAAAGTAATCAGAATGTGTACCTCAAACAAAAAAACGAATTTGAAACGAACAACTTTTTCTTTGAATTTAATTCGCATTTTAAATATAATACTAGTCATTGGAAACACCCTGTATAATAAATACAACCTGGAAGTTTCCACAAAATAGGCTTGCACGATTTCTTCATTATAGCTGTAATAATAGTTTAAAAGTATTGTTTTTGCACTGTTCAACAATATACGCGTTGATACTAAACGGGCGATGAGTTAATACGAGTCAAACTCATAAAGTGATATCGTGGAAACTGTCAAAAATGGGTTCGATTTTATCACTTATTTGTGTATCGTATCAATAGATGTATATATATTATGTACATCTACTACTATAGGTTTAGTTCAAAGAACGTTTTCCGAATGATATGTAAGTGGCTGCTATTGAACATTTTCAAAGTTCTTTTAGAAAAACATAAATATAAATTCTTTGATTAATACATTATGAGATTTTAAAACTCCAAAACCTTTTGCCACCTTTTCTTATGTTTCACAAACTTAGCACTTTTATTTGAAAAGTCTTTTAACGGTGAAAGTCGTTATTTATCTTGACATTTCAGCAACTTCTAATTGATTGGCCGCCTTTGAATTTGGTCGTTCGTGTTCGATACATACTTGAATACATGATAACGCCTTTATTCATCTAGGCGTAACATAAACGGTATAAATTGAACAATTGTTAGTTACACAGCGCAAGGAGAAGTGTTACCAAGTACGCACTTGAAGTTTAGTAACAAGATCTTATTAAGATTGATTTGTTATTATAATTTAAGACAATATACCCTGTTATGTATCTCAATTAATGTAATTTGAAATATTCAGATACGTATACATATGTATTTTATAGATATTATATGAACATCTAAAACTGATACAATAACAATAATGAAACAACACCTTTCCGTTTTCTTATCTATGTATGTTATACATATGTGCTGAACTAAACAAATAATGTGTTTTGCTCTATTAGTTCACAATAAAAAAACACAATTTGATCGATTTTATTCAAATCCATATAATTTGTATCTCCGTATACAACACAAAAAGAACTACCTAAATATCAATAGTATGTATACATAGGTAGGGACATCGCCCCAAACATTTACATTGATGTGAATTAATCATTCCCCTTGTCAGTTTATTAAACTTATTTGCTTAATCTATCAATTTGATTTAGTACAGTAAACCGCTCGTCCGTATATCCGGTGTATGTGTGTGCAAGTGCTTTTTTACCCGTTACTTATCGCTCATTGTCAGAAAACACTGTTGCTGCTATGTACACTGTAACATCTCGTGTGTAAAATATTGAGCTTTTTTTTGTACCATCTCGTTGATAAATAATAAAAACGTAATTTACTTTATCATTGTAATAGACATAAAAACACCTGAGCTGTATTTCTCGTTATTGTTGTGCTTTCAAATTTATCAAAACCGAATACAAAACAAAGCGAAAAAAAACTTATTTACGTGTTATATAATTATGTTAAGTTTGAATCAATATTTTGTTAGCTTCCCTCCCTCTTTATATACGTGTTACAGTCGTTCGTTAGTCGTCTCTGGAATCAACCAAACAAACACAACAGAACGAACGTTAGACCAAAGTATGCAGAATATTTTTTTCTCTACTCATTTACAAGAAAGCTTTCATATATTTATATATGTACATATATATATGTTACCATATACCGTGTCGTATATACATACGTATTCGTTTACGTACATCAAAAGAATATCAAAATGATAATGAAAAGCGCACACAAATATTACAAAATTTAAATAGCTTTAAGCTTTTGAGAATATATATATATATACAAAACAAGAATATGATGATATGTTTGCTGAAGATTGCACAATGTTTAAATAAATTGAATTACTTGTAAAATGCGGCCCACGGGGATGTAAATATGTTAAAGCATTCTTTCCTTATTTAGTTGATTGTTTTGTGTTTACAACTGGATAAGGCTATTGTCCCAACTCATACAATTATGTTCTAATTTATTATTACATATACATATGTTGTGTGCGATCTAATAGATACACACAAGCAAAGTGCCTTCGATTTATTGGAAGCCAGATTGTGTCGATTAATTCCATTTTCAAATTCTGTACATACACGACAGAAGAATGCGACCCAAAATGCTTTGATTGGTGAATTTCGTTTAAACAATACGTATTTATTTATATGTACGTATACCTAAACCTTGATAACCGTATAATCTAAATTTATATCAATCGTGAATAAATAGTAAACCTTCTAGTATTGTGATTAATTTCGTTGCATTACTGATGAACCCACCAAACTTTTGGAATATCATTTCACGGATCCCATATACCGTCTTAACTGTCTAACTTAAAATAAATAATTCAAAAATCTACCAAGATCATTTACACTTCCTTTCGATGCAGGAACAAAAATCAATCAACAGCTCTCAAATTGTACAACTCTATTCGTTGAACGATACGAAAACGCCATACGACACGCAAATGAATTGAAATTTAATTTTGAATTGACGCGGAAAAAATTATTATTTAAAAGAACGACCCATTTGAAGTTTGTGTTGTTGTTTTTGTATTCGAAATTAGGTGGCTGTGTGTTTTTAAACGGCAATGGATACATAGTTTTATTTTAAACGTCAAGTTTTATTTTTATTTTAAACGTCAATCGATAGATAGTTTTATTTTAGGAAAATTCCGCTACGTGGAATCCGTGATGCTCCAATAGTCAATTTCAATTAAACAATTTCCGTTTTGTTGTTTACGCGAACATGGACATAAATGGATATTGTATTGTTATTCAAATGGATATTAAAAAGAATCATCTCGAGTTATAATAGTTACAAATAAGTATTTTTGAAGAGAATTTCTGTAAATTTATTTTTAAATTCATGAATATATTCATATTTTTTACAGACGTCATTATAAAGAGCTAAAGGATTTCAAATTTCGTGACAGATAAAAGTTAATTTTGAACAGCGCTTAAAGCTAGGTTCAGATTGAACCAACCTGCAGTATTTTAAAATGTGCCACTCCACAATAAACGCACTAAATATAAATCGCACAGCATTTGATTAAGGCGAGATATTTTTTGTTAGACTACGTTATGGTTCATTTCTGTTTACGTTGCTGTAATTGAAAAATTATGTCTTTCAACATGACCGAGAGGATGTCTAACAAAATGAATGATGCAAAATAAATTTAGTGTGATGGCTACACTACTTTTGTAGGCACTCAATAAATCCAACGGTAATTTCTAACCTACATGTTTTTTGGCATCATTTTTTTCAATTAGAACACCGTTAGATATCCAGAGAAATGGTTTGCACTTTGCACTTACGCTTTTTGTAATATGTTCGTTTGCCATACGAAATCTTTAATAATTTTAACTATATATAACGGTTCTTAAAAACACGTGTGCTGTTGCTATATAGTAAGCTTGTAGAGTTATTACAATTTAAAATAGGTCACAAAATTTTGCTGCAGAAACTGTGAAAAAAAAATTTCACTTTTACCACTAATTTGTATTGTGCTTCGAAGCAGACGTAGTTATCAGGGACGGGCATTTACGCGTCATCTATTAGTTTCTACGACGACGTACCGACAACCCGTAGACGACGTAGACAATGTAGATGTCGCAGGCAACGTAAACAATTCGTAGAAAAAGCCGATAATGTAGACGATTGATAGAGTGATGTAGTGATCTAGTTTTAAATTGCGGTCGCCAGATATGTTTTAGGTTTAATACGATTGGGTGGGACAGTATTAGAATATTAATAATTTTTTGAACAAACGTTAATGACCTAATCTTAAATAAAATCGAAAGCATCTTAAACAACTAATTTTGCAAGATAATTCGGCAGATCTAGAATAAAGCTTGATGTTAGCTGAATACTGCTGAACTTTTAAATTAGCTTTAAAATATTAAAATATATTTGGGAAATCAATGAGCAAGCATCCCCTAAGCAACGGCGTTAGATATCGTGTCAAGGGCTAGATGCACATGAGGCTATATAATGGTTGCCCAGAATACCGAGCACATGAAAAGGGATACCGAGGAAAAATAGGAAACGACAAACATTGGTTGAAATCGAAGGTGGGAGTTCAAATACCAGCTTTTTAAAATTTAATTTATTTACACTTATTAGAATTTTATTAGGTATTAACTTATAATTTTGAGTGGTTCTTTTTAAATGAAACCGGATCCAAGTAGATTTATACTATATAGAGTTGAGGTAAACCTTAAAGACGTTTTGCAGACTTTTTAACGGATAGATTTCAACAAAATTTGAGGCAATTTAAATATTAATTAAAACTCAAGCATTGATTAGAAAATATTCTTTTGTTATTTGAATTATGTATATATTTTGAGGGGGAACTTTTTAAGTTAAATTCAGGGTACAATTTGTACTATGAAGTTGAGATTTATAGATTATTTGAGTGCAATTTAAATTATAAATATTTACTCATATTTCAGTTTGCATAAACTTCGAAGTGTATATTTTTTGAGTGGATTTGCTTAAGTGAAATTCCAGAACAGAATTCTAGAATTAGTTTGAGCCAAAATCTTTAATGGTTTATAGATGAATTGTATGAGTGAAAATAAAGTAACAAGTTTTTTAACAAAATTTGAGTACATTTGAAATTTAAAATTGAGTTAATATCAAACATTGAGTTGAAAAAAATATTTTGTTCTATTGGAGTTTGCGTATAGATTTTGAATTATAATTTAAGGATTTTAGAATTTAGGTCAAGTTTAAATTTGACTTTAGAGCGAAATTTAAGTAAATTTGAAACAAAATCTTTAGTTAATTTAAACGATTGAATATAAGTTAATATTTCAGCTGAACATGAACAAACTTTGAGTGCAGCTTTAAATTATGTTTAATTGTATTTGTATTTGAATAGCTTTTGAACTATGTTGAGTGGATTTTCGTAAGTAAAATTCCAGCGAAAATTCTAGTGAAGGCAAATTCTAATTAAAAGAATAAAATTTTAATTATAATTTAAAAAGTATTTCAACGTAGATTTGTTACTCAATCCAAAATGATTTAACAATATTTGAAAAAATTAGAAATTGTGTTTGAACTTTTTAAAGGATTTACTGAAAACTAATTTCGATGCATTTAGTTTTTAATATTATCCGAGGTCGACTATTGGCTAAGACCGTGGGGTTGCCCAGTGAGATATCTCGTGACAGATGGTTTGTCTCTGTATATTACAGGAAGGAAAATCGAATGGTATGTTGCCAATGGGGTCGTGAGCATTTACGATTCCACAGCATTTTTTTTACGTTCTGCATTATTTGTTTGTAAAATCTGATTTAACAAACGCATGCATTATTGATTAGAAATAAATTGTCGATGGCTACGACAAGTAGAAAAACAAAGACCTTTGACTGCGTTATTATTTAGTGTGTAATTACAGATGACAAATTGGTTTGTCCTATTTTATTGCAGAGTCAACAACCCTAATAGACAACCTAGACGATATCGACAACGCAGATAATCTAGACAATACAAAGTGATTTTGTAAACTAGTTCAAAACAAAGGTGATCAGATTTCTTTAAGATAACATTACGATACGGACGGTAACAGTTTCAAAATATCAAACTTATGCTCTCAGAAATTTAAGTTAGGCTAGAAAAGTTTTAAATTATTATTTTTTAAATTTTTTATCTCAAGAAATTTAGAATATTGCAATGCAATATAAATGGCCTGTTTTACTATCTGTTACATACGTAATGGTTTTTCGAAGCTCTGATATGATTCCATAACTATAGAGGATATAAAATTGACACTAAACACTAAAACCAAATCAAATTATTATTATTATTATTTGCCAATAAACAAGTAAATTAGTTTCTATGATACAGTTTCTTCGCATAAAATTTTTTACAAATACAACTGTAAACTTGTCCATTCGAGTTCAAACCGCTAAAATATCGCAGGTGGTTGACGTTCTCTTAATTGTTGACGTAAACACAAAACGTCATCTACCTCGTCCATCCCTGGTAGTTATACGTCAAAATAGAGACAGCAACGGTCAATGGCAGACTTATCAAACACTATTGGATCCCGCATGGAAGGCATCATTAATATCGGAAGTTTGTACTCAATCTCAATCATGAAAATTCAAGAAATCTGGAAACGGGACTCGGTGATAATGGAACGGGGAACCAGGGGTCCAAGTAACCAGATAATTGTTTGAGTTAGTGTTAAGAGAGAGGATCTTGATACTAGCTGATCTATTTCTTAACATGAGCGGCTTTATTGATGTTGTTTTGGGAGTAGAAATATTTATAAGAGCATTAGAATCCGATAGTTTGAAATTGACAAGCGGTCTGACAACAGTTCGAACTAGTTTTGGTTAGGACTCGGAAGATTGGCTGAAAAGGATCAAAATGCCAGTGTGATTGATAGTTTTAATAATACATTAGATATTGGCCATTCTCTTTGCCGGTTCTGGTGAGTCGAAGAAATCCTTTAAAGTATCAGAAAAACACCAAATAAATTGGATAATCGAATTACGAGCGACCATAACGCAGTCGTTTATGCTTTGGTGACCCAAATAATATATGCTTTATATAATTTTAGCCAAATTCCGATTGGCGCCTATAATGTATATTAATCTACCACGCCTAATAAAAGTGGGAATAAAATTGGTAGAAGAATTATTAACTTTTATAGATTTACTAAAATGATATTAAGTTCTCAGATAGTTCTGGATTGTTTGTCAGCGGATCCAAAACGTTGGATCACAATCGTAGCAAGTAGAGTAAGGGAAATAATTTACGAGGGGTTTAGTGAAAAGCAGTCTGTGGTGGTATAGATTTAATTGGTTAGCTAACGCTGAATACACCACAGCTATTTTAGCTAGGAGTAGAAGAACTCAAAATATGACAACCGAAGAATTACTTCTATCAAAGATTACTACAGTTGTGGCACATCGAGTTTTAGTATTATGATTTTAACCAGTGCATTGGAAAATAAAGTATAATTTTATTTTATTTCGATACCAGTGAATTAAAATATGTAGTTTAACATTAATTGTATTATATTTATTGATAAAAAATTAAATCCATTTAGATTTTACGGAATAAACGAGAAATTTTTTAGCCATAGTACAGTATTCAAACTCGAAAATTATATTATTAAAAAACGCACGTATAGAGATAGTATAGGTACGAAGCTTTAAGCATATTCACTTCGAAGTAAATGAATCAGAGAATTGGTTTGGCTGCTGAACTTTGAAACCTCATTTTATGGCGAAAATTATTTCAATACAAATTTATGAGGGCTGTTCCATCCAGACGAGGATACTATTTTTTTTTTTTAATGGAAAGGAGTTTGAGTGATACCTCATTTGATAGATGTTTTAATTCTCTTTACAGCGTAGATCTATTATTCTATCTGACTCTTGAGAAATTTAATAAATTAGATTTATGTAGTGCATAATATATTAGTTGATATATTTAGAAAGAACGTGTAAAATCGTGCAACATCTACAAAAATATTATGAGATATTGTTATCATTATTTCTATTGGATTTTAGTTCTGTATTTAGTTTCCAGTCAAAATAATTTAAATTTTTTTTAAGACTATATATGTACATGAACCTTGCTTCAGTCTCTGCAGTCTATATCAGCTAGAGTCCTTAATTCTTTTCAGCTCTCTTTGTTAGTTTTTGAAGATAGAAATTAATTTTATTAATTACGTTTTTTACTTAATTACTAAATTCACACTAAAATTCTTTGTTTAAATTTTTTATAAACACATTTCGTGACATCAGGCAGTTTTAGTTTTACACACTGTTAAGAACAAACATATATTCAGCGTAATGGAATGATCATGTAAGTAATAATATAATTTCATATAAATATCAGATCAGGCGAAGGTAAAAAGTTGATAAAATATCAAAGATCATAAAATGTATAAAAATTGTTTAAGCAAGAACCGAATTTAGGAATATCTATATGCAAGTCGTTCGAAACTTACATAGGCAATAAATCAATGACATCGAATAAACTCGTATTATATCTTGATATAATAAAATCAATATCAAAAGAACAATACCAAAAATATAATTAGAAAATAAAAAGTAAACATGAAATTTTTGTTACAGTTCGTTCAATTTATGAACGAGCCAACGCAATCACAAGCTCATACATAATTAATTTCTGTGTTATATACATATATGCTATATGTACGAGTATATTGTATATAAATAAAAGTAGTTTGAATTCGAATTATGGAAAAAGATGAATATAGCGTCGTTGGCAGTAATTATGAACTGTGCCACAAAAAATTACGTCAAACAGATCTATACAACAAATAAAATAGGTATATATAATTGTTACAGATATCTGCTTTTATTTTCAAATAGCATGCACCACACTGCACTATATTACTGTAGCTAATTATATTCAATGCCCCAGGTTATTAAAGAGATTTAAAAGATTCTGTAAAATTTGTCTTCCAAAAACGTATATCGAGCTGATTATATTTCACCGATTTGGGTTATCCAAAAATAGATGAAGTATTGCATCGTAATTAAAACCATAAAAAATATTCCGATAGCTATCCCGATCGAATCGACTGCCAATTTTATGTAAAAACAAAAAATGAATCGAACCGATAGGGAAAAACGGAACGGACACTTAACACAAATTTAACTGACTACATAAACATATACCAGGAAAAATAATTGTTGTTTTAAAATCATTTTCTTCAAAAAGAGATTTCTTAGAGAGATCGCAAAAACGCAAAACATATTTGTACAATTTAGGATCTTGATGAACTGTAACATATTTCTTGTTGTCAACTTTAAATTACTATATTCATAAAAGATGAGGCATTTTATTACTTACTCTGTCAGATCATTTTGTATCTTCCATTGAAAACGGGTAACGAGCACCTAGATGGACCCATAACTGAAATAACTCCTATTGTGCATCCAAAATAAACGCCGTATATATGCCACCATAAATTGTTTTCTGTCGCATTTGGCCAAACAAATTCCATAATTTATCTCTAGAAATTTAGAATTTCATTGTAATCTGAATGTTCACAAAATTAGTTTTATCTGTGACCGAAGTTCAGTGCTTCGAACAATTTGCAGTAATGTGGTAAATTTTAAAAATGAGCTAGTATTTGCTAATAAACTAGGTTTTAAGCTAAAGAATAGTTCAAATTAAATCGGGAATCATATATCATAAGTTGCAAGTCTAAATTGTTTGTAATTATTTCAGTTATAATTATCCAATGTGTCGATAAAATCAGTTATAATAGTAAAAAGTTATTAAAGATGGACATTATTGAAAACTAATTGTGCTCAAATACTATGAACCCCCTTCAGCGTCCTGTGTATCCATTACAACAGCATTAAATTGACACCAAACACAACGATCTATAGCCCTATATAGAGTGGAACTATCTTTATACCGTGGTAAGAACAGCTAGCACAAAAATCGGAAAAAACCGCTGACAAAAATCAAAAATATGACACAACTGATGAACATTTTTACAAGAAGGTTATAACATTCATTAAAATTATTCCGGGGCACTGACAATGATCGTGCCATAAAATTTAGCACAATTCGAGTTAAGGAAAGCTATATAGGAGCTGCCGCTCAATGGTAAAGAAATTCGAGTTCAGGAAGGCTATATGACACAACTGATGAACATTTTTACAAGAAGGTTATACCATTCATTAAAATTATTCCGGGGGCACTGAAAATTATTCCGGGGGCACTGACAATGATCGTGCCATAAAATTTAACACAATTCTAGTTAAGGTAAAGAAATTTGAGTTCAGGAAGGCTATAAGATCTACCGAGTTATTAAAACGCCAAATCGTTCAAATAACCAACACTCATTCGCTAAAAAATGTGCCAGACTGAAGACCAAATTTTTACAAAATTTAGTGAATGTATTTCGATGGATGTCGAAACGTATGCTCCTGCTAAGTATAAGCACTCCAAGTTAGATACATTTGCAAAAACAAATTATTATTTGGTCAACAATTTGCAGTTGTTGAGCCAGGTTTTTGTCACATTTTCCATAATGGCGTATTTTGCCACTAATTCGTCAACCCGATTTAGCAGTGAAGTTTTGGGCATTTAGCTAGTGCACATACGACTCTAAAGAAGCAATAAATTGAGATTCTTCATCATTCATTTTGCGTAAGCCACGGGCGAAAATCAGCTAACTACCAAATAACGAGAGAGCCTTGAGTCCCATAACAAATAGAGATAAAAAATAAAATAAAAATTTAAATAAAAACTAAGATGCCATTGGAGGCTTAAGCTATCCGAACAATATTTCAATTATGGAAAAAGATGATCTCATATATGTCATATGATTCTCCGAAATTGCTTGGGAAATCCTAGGAAGCTTATCTAAGCTATCTGCAAATTATTTTTGAATTGGAAACCGTAGAGGATTAGTTTGTTTAGGACAACAAATTTGATATGACATCATATGTGTTGATTAGATGATTTTTTCGAATTTTCTTGGGATAATTCTAGGAACCTAACACCATAACGCCGAATACTCCAAAATGTCATTGGGTCGAACCTATTTGAAATATATTTCAATTTAGGAAAAAATACGGGACTGGGAAGCTTAGAAGAACCAAGTTTGAAATGACCCCATATATTTTAAATGATTTTTCCAAATTGTTACCCTAAATCTCTTAATCCTTTACTTTTTTAAAACTGAAAATATTTTCGGATAACTAAGACACCATGACATCGCAGTATATATGTCATTATGATGTTAGTTTCCTATTATTTTCTCAAGCCGTTATTATATGAGGTCATATCAAACATTCTCCTCAACGTTCTACTCCCCTATATTTACCAATATTGAACAATACGTTACATCGAGACATTCTGCCTTTACACTTATGCATATATATGAGGAAATGGTTTTTGTTATTTTTTATGGCAGGCTTAGGACAAATTTCATATAAGTATCAAATTATTATTTGTCATACGGCTTAATTGAATCACTAGTCACTAACAGATTCGCACCCTCTCACATGTAAATAACGAAACTAATAACAACTTCTTGCAATAACTTTTAAGGCAGCATCCGTTATTTTATAGCATTTGGTGACCGATAAATATGAAGTAGCATCTAATTTTGCTAATTCATAAAGTCCAAAATCCGTTATATTCGAATAATTGCAGATACGCTTAATTCATGCAGAGGAACACAAAAGCTTGTCAAGTATTTTAGGCCAATAGCTGTCATTTGAGTTAAGTAAACGAAAACCAATTTCGGACAATTTTTAACCATCACTGTTAATCCATTATCATAGTAATCGCCAAGTAATCGGTCAAATCTAGATATTAAATCAGCCGTCAATAATTTGTAATTTCAACATGGGAAAATATGGTAGGTTGTTGACGTTGTGTTAGTTGTCGATGTTGATAAAACATATTGCTCAGTAATCTACGAAGTACTCTACTGTCGACACGTATCGCGTAGATTACATGAGGTAATCTACCTCGCTCATCCCTGATAAGCGCTTAGTAAACAACAATACGATTTTCGTGCTAAGTCTAATACTACAATTGCGCTGTACGATTTCTGTTCGGCCATTCAATGCAGCATTTTTCGGAATTCTTAAAACGCTACCATTTTTCATGACCTGCAAATGTCCTTCAAACGCAAGCAAACTTTCAATCAATTGTGGAGTTCCGCAAGGTAGCGTTTTCGGGCCAATACTGTTTCTAATTTTCATCAAACGACGTTGTGTGCCTTTCCTCTCTCTGGAACACCGTATTTATTTGCCGATGAATTAGCCTTGCTGTATGAGACTTCTGGTGAAAGCATGGAAGCAGCAATAAATGCAGATTTTGAAAATGTACTGTGTTTTGTATGAATAATTTTTTGATATGCCCTTTACTGAGATACCTCGTTGGACTAAATAAAAAAAATACAAAACAACAACCACGTATGTAAGCGGAGCGGATGGATTGTGTTTAAGAAACCAAACGGACGGTGCAAGCCAAAAACGCGGTCGGCATGACTCTGTTTGAACCTTTTGCTGCTTATAATAGACGCACTATTATACAGTTCTCACCAGGAATCTCAGTATTTAGTTGAGCTAATAAAAACTAATTGAACGTGTATCGCCGATAATGTATAATCTTTAATGACTTAAATTTATTTGAACAAAGAGCTTTACTTTGCTAAACCAATATTACATTCAATTCACATTAGCAATCGATAGAATTTAAGAAATTGTATTTAGCAAACCATTGTTGTTCACTACACTGTTATCAAATATTCTTTTGTTTAAGGTTTAAGGTTAAGGTTACCCTTAACTTCGCTCAGATATTACAGGACAATAATTTTAAAGATCCGGTTTGGCTAATCTCTATACCAGTGGCAACTATGTTGATGAACATTTAAGAGCATCGAACAGCTCAAACATTCTAGATTGGATAAGCCATTGAATGAAAAATGTGAATCGAATAGTACCATTTCAGCTGAGTTATTTTTTAAATTAAAATTCGTAGAGAATATCTTAAAATTTCTAGAATTGGGTATTTATTATAAAAAGACTAAAGTGAATTTGTATCGTATTTTTTGATAAACTTTTAATGGAATATTATTTTTCAATTCAACCTTTTTCGAATAAAAATACAACTCGACACTTCAAAGAATTCGCATTTGTTTTAGTATTTTATTTTTCATCAAAATTGTATTTAACAAAAAAAAAAAATTATTTCATTCTCCAAATATAATGATGGTAAATTAATTTTACCTGCTGTGGAATTACGGATAACTACATGAAAAACACGAAATACAATTCGAGAAAAACAAAATGGTAACCTACTTCTAAAATGTACATATACCTGAATTTGATTATCTCGATATCGAGATTTAGTGTATATACCAAACTAACAATAATCTACCACCCCGTATATCCATAACTTTTACGAAATTTCATCGCCTTCAACGCCAACCAAAACGATATAAATTTAAATTATATTCTATTTGCTTTTCCCTTTCCACATACATATCTAAACATCTAATATCGTAAAACAAAAATATCCATTTTTACAAATTTTATTAAATCTGATAATACCATTCTAAAATAAATAAATAATTTCTTAATCGACAATCAAATCTCGAAATTATCTTTGTTGGAAAACAAAAAATTTCTAGCAGAGATAAATACTATAAAATACCTCGAAAAGCCTTATAATTACTCTCCAATTTTGATTTCACCAGTATAGACATACATAGTATATAGTAAATTAATTATCAATTGTTTGTTAAATGATAATTTCCATCTGAAATTTTATTTTATTTTTCATGGAAATCACTTTTCATCTTTATGTTTTTATATTGGAGTTTGTGTGTATACTCGTATGTATATAGAAACGTATCAATGTGTGGGTGTGTGTATGTATGTGTGTTTAATCCAAATGCATTTTCATCTCAATTGAAATTCTCTTGAATGATAATGAAAATGTTTAAATATTTGCCCGTAACAAACTTTTTTTTCATTTCTACTCTCAGTTTCCTAGTTTATATATCGATATGTGTATACGAAAAGCTCCAGCCTTTTTTTTTACTGTGGCTGTGTGTGTGTGTGTATGTAAGTTTGATTTTTTAGTAGATTTCCCTGTTTCTACTCAACTCGTTTGGGAAAAAAATTGTGTACCACATTCGGTCATGTTGTAGTGTGCGTATACAAATATTGTCTTTCTCTGTATACGTATGTATATGTATGTACGTACGAATAAATTCTCTGAGCGTTGACTTTTTCCTTTTTTATTTTGGTTTGGAAAAACGAAAAAGCTTGTTGTCTTGCATAGATTTTTCTCAATTTTTCCACAGTGTAAAATGAACCGCTGAATTGTTATGTGTGTTGTTTTGTTATTATTGTTTTTGAGTTTTTAAGTTTTCATTTTTATTCTGATGTCTTCCGTGTGTGTTAAAAAAAATGAAAATAAAAAGTGTTTTTAGTGAAGAAAATTTGTGAAAAATTATTTATGTTAAACAAATTGTTGAATTAAAAAATAAATTTTTGATTAGTGCAGAGTTTCTTTTTGTCAGTGTGGGCAGAAGAGGGCATTGTAATGTGAAAAATTTGCCAAAATTGTAAAGTGAAAAAAAAGTTTGAAAATATTAAAATATTATAAATTATAGTGAAGTGAAATGATAAATTAAAATAGATAGATAAATTTCTCCAATCGATATACATAAAAAATAAAAATTGGATACATTAGTTTATAAAAGCTCTGACTGTATTGTCTTAAATTCCCAAAAAAGCATAAACATTAAAAATAAAACAAACAAAAATATATATATATTTTTTTTTGGAAACATTAAAAGTGAAATGATTCAGGTAAATAAATTAAAGGCATCTTCCTATCATAAACACGTTATATTTGATATCATTACCTCTTTTATATATGAGTGGATCATATGTAATTTAATAATGAGTGTGATGAAATGATGCCAAGAGTTTTGGGCCAAGGCCAATTTAGTCCTAGGTACACATAATTAGCCTTAACCCAGATATATACACACATAGACTTTTTCTTTATATTCTATATAGCGAAATTAAATTTACTGCATCGTCAACATACACACAATAAAAAATCGATTTTACAGATATATTTTTTTCTGGGAATTGTGACTAGCTTTCCAGAGAATGTGGAACGGTTGGAAAATATGTATATGTATATATGTATATATATATATATATACTATATAGAGGAAGATTTTTTTTTATATTTTCAATTTGCTGAATCGGTCGTTATAAAAAATTTATTCTGCTGATGGAATATGGTTTAAATTTATTTTATTTTATGACACCAATCAAATTTATTTTGATGTGATAGACAATTAATCTTATTTACTTCGATGACGGGCTTGATCTGTCATATTGAAAAACATACGCCACGTTAAACATAATCTTGCCGAAACTTAGTCACCTTAGTAATAGCTGGTAACAATTTTATTTATAAAATTTAAGCACCGTTTAACTTGTGTACGTGTTGTTAGTGACAACTTCCTTAACTACATCAATATTTGACAAAATGTTATTGCAAGTTGAATCAATAGTTGCATTCGAATATTTTTTATTTACATAATTAGCTAGAATACTTTACATATATCAAATAGGCTAACATATAAACTGCGCAGTATTTTAAAGAGCTAGGGAAAGAGATTCTTATGAAAATGCTACTATGTATACAAAAGAGTTGTTATGGAAATATTTTAGACAAAATTCTGACAAAAAGCATAATATTCTCTAAGAGATTTAATTAATTTTAAGCGGAATTATAAAAAATTCTTCAGACTCACTTATCACATTATTATTATTCCCATCTACATAGAATCCAACGAAGTATACGGTTCATTGGAATTTGAAATTTAAATTCCAATGAAAAACTTGACATGTCGATAAGATAGGCTTGCTAAACCGCACCAATTTCATTGGATAAATTAGTAATACGAAAAGATGTTGTCAGTTGATTTTGCTAAGTTTATCCAAAATATTGTTATCAACAATTTAATTAATTTTAAAACTTAGGTCCAAGCTTTGGGAAAAGGGAAAGTCTTGATCTAGAAACTACAAACATTTTCTACAAAGTGGTTTTATTATTTATTTTTGAAAATTGAGCTGAAAATTTTATCTTACAGATGCAATAAATATTGTTTGTAACCCACATTTTACTTTTTATTTCTATACTGCTCAAATCGAAAGATATAAATCATATAAAACAAATTAATAATGTTTAATCCCCATGGAACATAATTTTTTTTATTTAATATAATATTTAGAAAGATTATTAAAAGAATAAAATTATAATTTTTTATAATTATAATTAAGACTGTTAGGGGCAGACGATAGTTATTTTTTTAAATAGAGCTGGGAAAATAAATATAAATTATTCGAAAATGATCTCTATACCTGTGCCTATTATATGTATACATTTACTTGCCGATAACTTTATTATATAACTTCTTTAGAGAACAAATTTACGTATCAAATGGAACTGTTTTCATTGCGGCCAAGGCAGTCTCTTTATATATATATATATATATATATATACCTGCTTATTAAGTTGACCGTTTTCCTCATTGTCAGTTTTTATTAATTTGCTGCGCCAACTTTAGGATTCAAAAATATTTAATAAAAACCTCAAACCTGTATAAAAACCAAGCGCAAATTTTAGAGATTTAAAAAAACTTTGTTTTGTACTATTTTTAAACATTATGGACAAAAGCAATAGAGCTAAAGTAACCAATTTAATTACAAATCCCGTATCGAAAAAAACACTATTGTAACATTGGTCCCGTTTTTTTATTAACACAACTTCAAGTCCTATATAAAACATCGGGAATAATACATTCGGGAAATTTTATTTAATTTAACCAATATATTTGATTTATTTTAAATAATTTCAACTACAAACTATATTTTTTGACGTTTATTGTCAAATAATACAGGTATTAAGCTATATAAAGGGTGATTTTTTTGAGGTTAGGATTTTCATGCATTAGTATTTGACAGATCCCGCGGGATTTCAGACAAGGTGTCAAAGAGAAAGATGCTCAGTATGCTTTAACATTTCATAATGAATAGACTTACTAACGAGCAACGCTTGCAAATAATTGAATTATATTACAAAAATCAGTGTTCGGTTCGAAAAGTGTTTCGCGATTTACGTCCGATTTATGGTCTACATAATCGACCAAGTGAGCAAACAATTAATGCGATTGTGACCAAGTTTCGCACTCAGTTTACTTTATTGGACATTAAACCAACCACACGAATGCGTACAGTGCGTACAGAAGAGAATATTGCGTCTGTTTCTGAGAGTGTTGCTGAAGACCGTGAAATGTCGATTCGTCGCCGTTCGCAGCAATTGGGTTTGTGTTATTCGACGACATGGAAGATTTTACGCAAAGATCTTAGTGTAAAACCGTATAAAATACAGCTCCTGCAAGAACTGAAGCCGAACGATCTGCCACAACGTCGAATTTTCAGTGAATGGGCCCTAGAAAAGTTGGCAGAAAATCCGCTTTTTTATCGACAAATTTTGTTCAGCGATGAGGCTCATTTCTGGTTGAATGGCTACGTAAATAAGCAAAATTGCCGCATTTGGAGTGAAGAGCAACCAGAAGCCGTTCAAGAACTGCCCATGCATCCCGAAAAATGCACTGTTTGGTGTGGTTTGTACGCTGGTGGAATCATTGGACCGTATTTTTTCAAAGATGCTGTTGGACGCAACGTTACGGTGAATGGCGATCGCTATCGTTCGATGCTAACAAACTTTTTGTTGCCAAAAATGGAAGAACTGAACTTAGTTGACATGTGGTTTCAACAAGATGGCGCTACATGCCACACAGCTCGCGATTCTATGGCCATTTTGAGGGAAAACTTCGGAGAACAACTCATCTCAAGAAATGGCCCGGTAAGTTGGCCACCAAGATCATGCGATTTGACGCCTTTAGACTATTTTTTGTGGGGGTTCGTCAAGTCTAAAGTCTACAGAAATAAGCCAGCAACTATTCCAGTTTTGGAAGACAACGTTTCCGAAGAAATTCGGGCTATTCCGGCCGAAATGCTCGAAAAAGTTGCCCAAAATTGGACTTTCCGAATGGACCACCTAAGACGCAGCCGTGGTCAACATTTAAATGAAATTATCTTCAAAAAGTAAATGTCATGGACCAATCTAACGTTTCAAATAAAGAACCGATGAGATTTTGCAAATTTTATGCGTTTTTTTTTAAAAAAAAGTTCTCAAGCTCTTAAAAAATCACCCGTTACAATGAAAAATATTTGTTTAAAATATTCCCTTTTAAAATTTCCCATTTTTTCGAGTTCGAGTACTATGATTTTATCGAGAACTTCAAAAAACATTGTTTTATCGAGAACATTGAAAAATAAAGATAAATTAAATTTTATGTTGTTAATATTGACTTAAAATATGTAGTTTAACATTAAATGTATCATATTTAGTGATAAAAAATTTAATTCATTTGGATTTTACTGAAAAAACGAGCAAATTCTTATCCAGAACTATATTCGAACTCGAAAATTTTTGAATAAAAAAACACGACTATAATTTAAATCGCATAAGCATTGCAATTTATAATTTATATTGAATTTTTCAAAGCATACTCTGTTATTTTAGTTTAACGGTATACTATTTGAATAACTTGTATATTCGTTTCATTCATGTAAAGTGTTGTGTTGGTCGCTTTTTCTCTACACAAAATTAATATCATGAAACCACTTACTTATATAATTTTGACGTTGTTAAAATAATTCGCGTAGAGTAGCTGAACATTTGTCATTTAAGTAAACGGACAAAATAAACTTCAGGATCATCTACAATCCTACGTACCTTAGTTTTAGTACAACAGAAAAACGTTGTTTTGCAGCAGTGTTGTCAATTTGGCTCTTAGCCCCATAAAATCTAACTTTTCACGCAAGAAAAGCACTATTTAGATATTTTTATAAAACAAACTCTAAACAATAGCCCCTGTGATCGGGGGGCACACACATGTTTCGTAAACCTAAATTGTACGAACATTTTTTCCTAGAATACGACCACAGTATCCTTTGCTTGTCGTAGGAGGCGACTAAACGGTTGGATCGCTGGGCTGACGACCCGCATCCGTAAATACTGTTTAAATACTGCTTATTATTATAAAACAAACTCATTTTTTTGAATATTTATTTTATGTAGTTTCGAGTTTTTCCAAATTACCACCAAATATGATTATAGGTACGCTTTTTTAAGTGCGACAAGCGACTCGTAATTTTTGAAATTATTGTTTTAAGGAATATACATATTATGCTAAAATTTCCTGATAAAATAAGTTTTGTAGGGCTTTTAATGTATTTAGTAGTTGGATGTAGTGGTTATTTATGAATTATTAAAAATGGAATAGTTTGACTTGCTAGTATATACATATATTCCATATCGATAAGACAGGAACACTTATAAGTTTGGCGATTTTCTGAATTTATTAATAAATATGTAAAACATGTAATAGATTTATAACATAAATAGGTAGCTCATATTAATTTTATACTTTTGTCTTTTAAATATAAATAATTACTAATTACATTTTTATTCCGGGTACAAATAATTACGAGATTAATTTATTTATTTTGTATAAATTTAAGCAAATAAATAAATAAAATAAAATTATTCTAATTTTATTCTTATGGATTTTATTTGAAATTTAGTTCGTTTTGTTTAAAACACAAAAAGTTTTCATTTAAAGCACAAACAATTCTGTCGAACGCCATAATTTTGAAATTTTATTATAAATTACAACAAAATATTTGTAAACAATATAAAAACAACAACAAAATTTGTGTTCGAAAATGAGGCAATCGGGCAGGACATATTTTCGAAAAATATTTTTCTCGTATTTGCTTACATAAGCGCGTTATGTCGCAATTGCGACGATTGTCAATTTCGAGTTCTCGTAACTCGTAAGTCATAATACGAGCGATACATAATCGACCCATAAAACTGAACTTTTTTTTATTCGATGAGCAAAAAATTCATCATAACAAACAAGCATAGAAGTACATAGAAGAAAAAAAACAATTTTTAAATATTAATTTCACAGACATTGTCCTTGTTGGGTCACTGCTTATTGCAATATCAGTTTTTACAAAAAAAACGTACTAATCGTAATAACAATTTGCAATTGAAAAAATACAAAAAATCTTGTTTGGAGCATACTAACTTAGCTAGCAGCAGTTGGTGTTATTTTTTGTTTAAATTTACCAAATATCAATAATCGATGCAGAATCTAACAGTGACGAGTCAAAGTATATCGACTACATGGTAATATATTGCGCATACGTCTAAAATTTATATGCTCAAAATCCAATAACAATTGTTTAAGATGGCGGCACTAGTCGTGATATTTTTATATTAATTGTTTTAATACTTTTGTGTTTCGAAGGCTTTGAAGACGAGCTCGTTGCTCCGGTGTGGAGTCTGTTGATCATTCCTCAGTACTTGTGTTGGTATCTCTGGTCTTTGAGCTCGTTGTTCCGGTGGTGGAATTTGTTGGTCATCCTTCAATAAATGTGCCAATTTCATTCTCAACTGAAATTTTAGTTTTCCGTCCCTCTGCTACCACGATGAAGTATTTATCGTATCGTTTTTTGACGAGATAAGGACCATCGTATTCTGGTGTTAGAGATGGCCTAACCGTGTCATTCCGTATAAACGTATTTAGTTTGGCGTAGCGACGGATGCTCAAAGACATCCTGCGATGTGGTGTCATTTGTTGTACTGTTTGGCTGCAACGCGCCCATTCTATGTTTCAGAGTTTTGACGAACTCGAACTCAGGCGTTGTCGTGCCTTTCACAAAAATTTCACCTGGTAATCAAAGGGTGGTTCCGTATAACATTTCAGCTGGAGTTGGACCCAAATCTAATTTGTGCGCCGTGCGTAGCCCAAGAAGTATGATCGGCAGTTGAAATACGCAATCTAAATTTTGCCTGCATATTATTGCTGCTTTTAACGTTCGAGGAAACCGTTCCACGTGTGACTACGGATGGTAGTTTGTAGTTCGCAAATGCTTGGTGCCACAGAGTCGATTTAATTCTGCAAACACTTGCGACTCAAATTGCCGTCCTTGATTTGACGTAATTCTGTGAGGTGCTCCAAGACAAGCGATCCATATCCAGAAATAAGCGAATTGGCAATGCGTTCAGCGGTCATGTTTTCCATTGGAATAGATTCGGTCCTAAGAGAACATCTCTCTATATTTCCGGGTCACTATGGGGCGAACGGAATTGCCTTGGACATCCCAATATATTGGATTTGAGACGCTTGGCAATTGTACCTGTTTTAGTTGGAGGGATGTCGTATTGTAGCTAAGCGACGCTTGCATTTACGCATCAGTGGTTTCGGCGTAATTACATGGCCCAAAAGTTCGTTCTCGTTCTTGAAATATTCGCATTTTGCGGTGTTTATTCGGAGCTCAAAATCTCGTAGTCGTTGGAAGAATATCCGAAGATGCTCCCGGTGTTGCTGGTCATTTTTCGAGGCAATGAGAAAATCACCAATATAGTAATGGGCTTGCGAAATGGCTGTTTGAGGGGGACTGCAAATACCATTTTTTAACAGGTACGCAAACTCGTTCTTGGCAGTTTGCGGTTTATCCGTCGACAGACGAAGTTCCTTAGCGGATACTGCATGACCGACCCTTTGTAACGATCTGGTGTGTGACTCCAGTGCCCGGCCGGAGCAATGAAGTTGCCTGCGTTACATCCTTGAATTCCTCTAGGAGGTCAACGATTGGATCGTTAGTCCTAAATGTTTTGAGCTGCAGCGGAGTGCTTGGCCTACGCACTCCAATTGTTTTTAGCGATGTCCTCTAATTGATAAGAGCGTTATTTTTTGTCGACAAGGAGGTTGTAATGGGCAAGGAAGTCGGACCCAAGAATTGGTTGACTCACGTCGGCTATTACGAATGCCCATTGGAAATTTCTCGGTAGCCCAAGATTCAATCTTAGCATATACTCGCTGTACGTGTTAACCAGCATACCATAAAGCTTAACTGTCACAGAATTGCATTTTGAATGCGGTGCGGGTGGCACGACGGAAATGTCAGCCCCAGTATTAATTAAAAATGTTTTCTTCGAACAGTTGCGATACCTGAGCAACACCTGAATGGTGCCCTCAAGTGTTTCTAAAATGGCGTCGGCGAGCGTTGCTTCGTCATCTATAGCGTAATATTATCAGGCGATGTGGTCTGCGCTCTATTTCTCACTACTATTGCTCGAACTTCTGGCGGAATTTGTTCCAGCGAAAAATGTCGGATAAACCGCTCCGCGTTTGTATCCCGACATGCATTTCGCATGATGTTGAGTAAGGCAGTCGGATTGTTGGTACCTAGTGGAATTCGGGCTAGTTACTTCCGGAGTTGTTGAGACTACCGTTGATATCACTGGTGTATCGATGGTGGTTGTCGACCCGGCTTCTGTAGACATCGTATTACTGTTGTTTATCTTGCCGTTACTGTTGCAATGTTAATGTAACACTAATCTCAAACTATTCATGTAATCTAGTTATTTAACTATTTATAGTTCACTTATTTATCAATTTTTTAATAAAATTCATTTATTTATAAAATTTTATTAAGGAAATTCGATAAATAATTCGATATTGTTATAAACAATTATAGCAGACGAAATAATTTGCCGAATTGATTACGTCATATACCTAACTTAATCTTGTACAATTATATAGAAGAAAATTGAAATCGAATGTTGATCAACAAAATCAACATTCAATTTATTTATTCATCTTTTCAATACAGAATTTTTCCCTAATACCGGCATTTCGGTGAATTGTGTATTCGTGAAATTCTGTTTCTATGAAATGTTGTTCTGTGAAATGTTTTCGATGAATTGTTGTTCTTTCAATTGTTTAATCGATGAATTGTTTTTCTAGCATTTTTCGGGTTACCGGTAGATGCGTAGAAAAAAACGACATTGAAACCAGTAAATACATTACCTTCTAAACTCCATATATCTTGGTAACGAGTATTTGGGTCTTTCTGATAGCAATGAGTAATTTACCATAAATTGTATTTAATACCTAATTATATAACACGTTGGATAAGTCAAGGTCGAAAAACCTACTCAAACAAAATTTCAAATTTATTTAAAAATTCTTTGTCCCAGAAATTCGTAAACATTGGTTTCAAAACGAAAGATATCGAGATTGGATAATGATAGAAAATAATTGCAGTAAACTATCAAATTCTGCAAAACTACTTTCGTCGCCAAAAAATACGCTTTAGATCGTCATGCCGTTAATAAAACACATCGCTGCAATGAAACAGTACACATTAAGTTATAACAAGCAACATTTAAATGATAATTACGATTTGGAAACCTATATGTATTGTGCATATCAGTCAATTCTGTCCACGGGACAGGTGTGTGATGTAATTAAATCACAAATTCACAAATTATTACACAAAATGTTTTAGAAGCTGATTTCCGGAGAGATCTGAAATATAACATATGCGATTCATCAAAATACATACATCTTGTTCATCAAGCGAGCAAATGCTTTCCGCTGGACCTTGAGTTTTTATTGCGTAAAACCCATAATAGAATTAGGGATAGGGACACGCTTGACTATCGATCGAAAAAGCTGCAAAAACTATTTTGTCTTCGTGGCTAGAACTAACTAATATGATTAACATTGAAAAACATGAAGGTAAAGCTACAGATATTCTATGCCAAATATTAAACATTTTTTATACTTATAAAGTTTATTTCATTTCCTTAGCGTCTATTTTTAAACAGGTTTCCAATGTTATTTTAGCATTTCAATCAACATCAGCTGATCCATCCAAGTTATTAATTAACCAACTTCGTAAATTTGTTGAAATCGTTAACTCGCAAAATCACAACGATATATTTCAAGTTAAACTCCTATCTACAGAAGCGCAAGAAACTATAAGAAAAAATGGCATTTCATTTGTCAACAATTTGCTAAATGAATTATAAAATAGGTTGCCAGATAATATTTTGCCTTTAAAAAAATGTATATAATCAGTTTTGATAAAGTTCTAAGTAGACATCATGAATTAATATTGCCAATTCTAACATGTTTTGAAACTGATTACCTAATAATTACCTAATTACTGCACTTGAATTCCAATATAAAAACATGAACTCTATTAAGTGAAATTCTAAAAGCACTATTGGTTTGCGGATTGACGTTCAAATATATCGCGACTCAGCTGGAAAAAATCCTATTATAACATAAGCAACTGAAATTAAAAAAAATCAACTGAGTTTTGTAAAATTTATTGTTTTTATTTTTAGTCTAGCTCTATTTATGTTTCAATCTGGCACCGACCTAATTCGCAACATTGCATTCAGCAGAGTAATTACCTGAAGTGAAACAACTTCTGCTCTGATAAATAAATCCTGTTAGCGGAAAGATCAATTACCGTTGAGTCTAGTGAATGGTGATTCTCCTTCAATCCCATCGCAGGTTACTATATTAATTTTAATAATTAACATATTCAATAAAATATGATTAAATATTAAACATTGAAATGGATTTGATATGTTGTGATACTAATTTTGTTAACCTGTGTGAAGATAGCCAAAAATTATTACTGTCATTACACTAAATATATAATTTATATAATTACGTATATAATTTGCTACCTTTTACTGCCAGCCCCGACATTTTGTTTTTTTATAATACTTATACATTTTTTTTTACACATAATGGGATCATTAGAAGATTACAATTAATTACAATAAACAGAACACAAACAAATTCAAAACTCAGTAAGTATTCGCTTGCGGGAAAAGCTGATTTAACAATGTGGTTCAGGAAGGTTTCATAAATCTTCAGTAATTTTTTTAGATTTTTTCTATGTTGAGATCTGAGATATAGTCCCTTGAACTCAGAAACTATTCGCTGGCCGAATATGAGGGGTTTACCATGTGATTTAAGAAGGTTTCATTTATTTACAGTACTCTAATTCTAAATCCAAGTGTAATGTAACTTCAATAAAGATACATGAAACCTTCTTGAATCACATGGTAAACTCGACCACTTATCCGGCCGGTGAATTGTTTCTAAGTTCAATGGACACATCAAAAATTACGGAAGGTACATGAAACCTTCTTTCTGGAAGAAAAAAATCAAATAAAGAAAAATTATTAGTGAGAGAGGCGAAAATAAGTTCCACAAATCTGTAAGGTTAAGCTTGTTTTAATAAATCAGCAGGTCCATGTTGTAATGTTCCTTTCGGGTATTGAATACTTTGCTCAAAACTTTATTAATTACTACATAATTCATTACTTCATTACATATCAATAAAATCGATTGTGTACACTGTACAGATTAAAAATAGTCTAAATTAATTTTTGAACCGCCCTTTGAAAAGTATTGTAGTAAAATTTGTATTTAATTACAAACACATTTAAATGAAGCTTTTATTTTTTTTGTCGAAAACCGTACTCGTACATCGAAAATTAACATAAAGCAAAGCGAATCATAAGTTAAGTCGAATTATAGCTTAGCATATTTTTTAAGATAAAAGCTATATAATTATTCGAACAAAACTGAACAAATTTGTATTTACATAAATTTGCATATATATTCATATATCAGACATTTTAGTTATAATATTCTCATTCTTATAGAAAACACCAGTGGAATTTGAAAATTGATTTTCTCCGCTTTATTATTTAAGTTTAGCGCTTTTTTTATTTCTTCGTACTTCTCCATCTTCTCAAAATAAAAAAAATTTGAATGCAAATTCAAAATGTTAACATCTTATGTCCAAACATGATCCTGTGTGCTATGAAAATTTAATTTTTGTTCTATCACTTTCATTACTTTATGTACACAAAATATTTAATATTGTTGTTGTTGTATAAATATTGCCTTTTCTTATCTGAAATTGTTGTTGCTAAATAATATTTTCTCGTATTATTTACTTCCGGATCCTGCACAACATACAACATATAGAAGTATGTCTATACATCAAAAATGCGTAAAACATAATCAATTATACACAGAGAATATATATGTAGATGGAAATTTGGTTTAATAATAATATTCCGAATCAACTTAAAGCTTAAAATCGTATATATAATGCCTAAATAATGTCAATATATAAAAATATCTAATTATGTGTGCAAATATACGATGAATTGTTGTTACAGTATATACACATTCTTTGCGCAGATAATATTTTATGCATTCAATCCAATTATTAAAACCTTCGACATTTAATTTAAATGTTAGGTTCGTAGAAATTTAAAAAAAAATGTCGTTTTAGTTATATTAAATAAATTTCAAAGAACGAGAATAAAATTCAAAGGAAATGTTAAATACTTGGTGATGTATACGGTTTGGTCCATTCAGTATGAATACGCGTATACGTTTATGTCGAATTTGTCGAACAATGTTTTCCAAGAAATTTCAAAACTATGTAGGTATAAATATGTGTATAACTCTTGACACTTTTTTTTTGCTACCTACATTACATAATTTATTTGCTTTGATATATATTTTTTTGAAAATACAATGCTTATAACAACGGCGCAACTCGTGGTGGTGGAATAAAATCTGCGAGCTGGTATAATTGGTAATTAACTGAATTTAAATTTGGTTTTCAAATCATTAATTCTTAAACTATATATAAACTCGGTTAAACTCAATGGCGGGTTTTTATCGAAGGTACATTATGCCTAATCCACGGACTTTAAGAGCCCCAAAATATTATTCATGAAATTTCAAAAGCTACTCAAAGTTGCAGGGAGTTTATTTAAAATTTCAACTAAATCTAATAAAAATTCAATTTCTGTGGGTCCAATTACATTAAAAAAACTTCCAACTCGTATTTCACTTATCCAGTTATACATATTCAAGAGTCAGCCATGCGGCGCGGGTACATTGAAACCCAACGTGTTAGAACTCTGACTATGTTGACATAAATTAACAACACAAATCCACAAGTTCTTAAATGATGCAAAATTGAGATTGTCTCGGTATGATATAATCTGCGTTTTGGCGTTTTTAGTCATAAATATTTCAAATAAATTGGAATACAACTTGATAAAAATTTAATAAAACGTTAGTTTTTCTATTTTTTTAATTTAATCCGGCAGAACATGATAAAGCAAAATTTTAAAGAGATTCAATTTTATAAATAACATTTAAATGTTAAATTCAAATGCTCATTTGGAAAATATAATACAAAGAGTAGCGGTAGAACTTCGTTAAACCTAATGAAGCAATTTGAAATCGAATGCTGTTTGTACTTGATACTAAAATGTTCGATCAAATTGCCTACTTTTCTAAATGATTTATTAATTTGTTTGGTCATGCATAGATAACCCGCGTGTCAATAAAATAAACTAGGCTTCTAGTTAAGAGTTTAATGTTCAAAATATGTTGTTCAACCCAGTAAAAGGAAAACTAAAACGAAAAGCAACCTCGCAATAAAGCCTAATTAATTAGCCAATTTGTAGCTGCCTGGTGGTTAATAGCATAACTAATCATCAATTTAGAAAAGTAAACGGTTTGGTCGAAAATTAAGGTTCAGGCGTACAGCATAAATAACACAAATTCAAGTGGCATATGAGTGCAATTTTATGTTTTAAATATTTTTAAAAGTATCCGGCCAACTTTGAAAGAATCTATTAATGATCTGGTTGGAAAGACTCTCGCTGTATAACCCGTCTAAACTTGTTAATAAATAAGCAAACAAAAAGCGTATGATTCTTGTAGAGTGCAACCGAACAAAAAGTTGAAATAATAAGAGATATATGGTCATAATTCCGTATAAAGCAAATACACACCTGACGCAGCTATTAAACAGCATTTGCAGTTCTGTGAAGTTTTTTTTAAAGTCAAATAAAACTTTAAAAAATAACATATTTAATTGGATGGCTTGGATGGTTGAAGAAGACTCAATGTTTTCAATGGAACATTAAAACATACCGTGAAAATCAAGAGAACACATGATCACCATTTTTTCTAAATCTTCACAATTTCTTCCTGGGCGGCTTATAGACTACCGCCAATAAATTATTATGGAGCCCTGTTGTAGTTCAAGTTAAAATTATTTAGAGATTAGAAATACAAAATTGATGTAATAATCTAACAGTAAGCGACGTCTACAAACAAAGAAATAAAACTCTACCAACTGTTATATTAACTAAAGTGCGATCAGTTCTGAAAATACCTAAGCCTTTCGAACAAAGTTTCGGTAAAACTCATAATATCCAACTCGATAATCAATCCTATCAAATATGATATCCAGCAATCAACACGATTCATAGCATTCAGAATAAAAAAAAATTTGAAAATTTTTGTTTTTCAAGTTAAATCTTACTTCAACCGGTCAGGCTTGAAATTGTCTACAACCTGCAGAAACGCAATATGCCTACAATCCGTTGGTTTCACCCACACAAAAGGGCTGATTCACAAATTAAAAATTTTTGATTAGGTTATATTTTGTTTTCGTACTCAGTGTTGAAGCTCACGTCGAAAAAAGGCCTTTTGAATAAACAAGTTGCTAGTAATTTTTGACATGGATAATTCCTAGAGAGAAATGATATAAAAGAAATACTATATTTAAATATTTAAAAACGGATCCTAAATATAAAAATAAATTTAAAAAAAACTTTTCAAAAACCACGCTTATATGTGCTTTGAAAGGCTTTGAAAAGTATAAAATAAAATGTTTCTTCCTTACTCCTATCAAGGTATATTTATAACCAGTAGAAATTTAAAATTAATATGACTAAAAATATAAGCGTGGGGTGCTCCTTTTTGAATGTATATACTATCTTTAAATATATCATTTTTACGTTAATACTGAAATACTAATGCCGTAAAGGAGCGCCCCACGCTTATATTTTTAGTCATATTAAGTTTAAATTTCTACTTGTTATAAATATACCTTGATAGGAGTAAGGAAGAAACATTTTATTTTCTACTTTTCAAAGCCTTTCAAAGCAAATGTAAGCGAGGTTTTTGAAATATAATCAATTTGAAATCAATTTTTCGACCATATTAACAGTTGTCAGGAAGTTGCAAAAAGATAGATGGTATATCTATCTTTGGACCTTACCTTTAAGAGTGCGATCCGAAAGCGGTATGTCGTATGATTATTTTTTATTATAACCAACTTTTATAAGTCTTTGTCGAATTTTGTAATCAATTATTCAACCACTTGCAATAGTTCAATTGAGCTGAAATTTTGAAAAATTGATTACAAAATTTGACGATACAAACGGACACACAGAGTAAGCTAATATAAGCGTATAATTTCAGTTCTTTTTTTGTGAAATATTTAGCACTTCTTCTTCATCTATTTTTATATTCTTGTATATATCTGTTTTGTAGAATTACGCAAGTGGATTTTTAAATATTTTAAAGTTTAAAATGAACGTTCTGAAGTGCATGTCGTGACATAAATTTTAATAATTTAAACACATTGGGACCATTTTTATCAATCGAAATTTTCGTAGCCATAGACGATTACAATTCTCTAAATCTAACGAGTATGTTTTCTAGTTTGTCTATAAATCCAATTGGATTGTCATTGTAGCTAGGAATTAGTAGATTTAACGATTGTAATATCAACTTATGTTTCATGAATCTCTCTTTTAAATCAAGATAGTAGAATCAAAACATTCGTTAAAAATGCAAATATGATAATACATCTCAGGTGTCTCAACATTAATATTACATCGATTAGTTTGCCTTCCTGTTATTCGGGGAAGCAAAACTTCAAACTCTTGATTTATTTCTTTTAAAATTTTAAGAGATTCCTTAAAAATATTGGTTTTCTAATATTCTAAGGTTTAGTGGCTTTGATTACAAAATTCTACGTAATGGTGGCGTATATGAAAATACTTTTCGAATAGTTAACATTGTGATAACAAAATTAGAGATTCGTTCCAATTTTCAATTTTTTCTAATTGATAAACTAATGGGTGGGATAAATCTACGATCACAATTACAGATTCATGTCATTCGATCCAACGAGTTGGGGAAAGCTTTATTAAAGTTTCACGTTTAGATGACGAGCATAATTTTGAAATACCTTCTTGAGGTACCGCATTTCTCTTAGGCGTATGCATAAAAGAATAACATTTTTCAATTACTCCCATACAATTTCGGATATCTTTAACTTGACAGGCATCCGAAATCGCTAAGTTAAAGCAATGAGATGCACAGTGGACGTACAATGCTGTTAGAAATTTTGCTTTTATTTTGGCTTGAACCTCAAATGTATGTTGCATGTATGTTTGCTAGTTGTTTCTAAACGAGTTTTAAGTGTTAAATCTCCTGAATCTCCTCTGAACCTCAATAATTGATGAAAATTTCCGTCCGATAGTTGTTCTTCGTGATCACCAAATAATTTCATTTGACCAAAGTCACGGTGTCCTCCGAGAGCTTATCCATTTCTGCCACAGAATATTACAGTTTTTATTACAGGGAAAAGCTTTTTTATATTATCCATTATTTGTCCAGTGCAATAAGTATTGCCCTAATATTTGACTATTTGATCTAGCAGTAAACTGTTTAGCAAACAAAACAAAGTATTTGCGAAAAAAACAATTTTTATTTTTTGAATATGCTAGCCAAGGATATTGTAACAACCAGTTGTTCTTGAAATTTCGTTTAAAGTTTTCTTTCCCAATTGAAACACTCAGAAAGAAAATGTTGGGTACTGGTTTCCAAATATTTTCAAGAATATCTATTTTCTCGTCGCTATTTAACTTAGAATATCTAAAATTTTATACATCATACCTTTCAATGTTAATTAAATCAAGCGCCCCTTTATTGTCATTCCTAAGTTCGTTATTAACGGCTGAGCCTTTCTCGAATTCAACTTGATTTGGTTCATGCATCTTTTTGTTTTCGATTTAATTTGGAACATCTTGTTCGCGTGGTTTCGTATTTTGAAGCTTGTTAACTGTAAAACTGATATAATTTGGTAGAGTAGTTACATGAAAATGATATGCAGCATAATAGTGGGACGAGTTGTTTTATTGCAGTTGCTGAATACTGATTACTGAATTACCGATTTAAATAGAAACTAAGACCAAGATTTAGTGTTTGTTTAGGTAATTGTGGGTAAACTTAAACTGCGAACTTAAATTTTTGAATATAAATTTTAGAAATTGTAAGCGAAATAAATTTAATAAAATTAATTTTGGCTTTTAAGGGGGTGCATATGCACCCTCGCACCCTCCTTGAATACGCCTATATATTTAGTGGTTGAAATAGGTCAATTTGTTTTGGTTGTGTTTGATCTCTTGATTTTCGACAAGATGAATTTTTATCTCGATTTTTCATCAATGATTTTCTCTATGTTATTTGTAATTTGTTTACAAGATGATCTTGCCGAAGAATTGGCATTAAAAGTAAATCAGTCAATGTACTTAAAATATATATTAGAAATAAAAAACAAAAAACTTACAATTTTTTTTTAAATTTAGAATTGTTTTAAAAGATTTATACACCATTATTCTCTTAGTCGTGTCACTTCACTCGAAGTGAAAATTATCGTCTCACTTCAACTATAAATTAGTATTCTTTTACTCGTGCAAAGTGATGTGACAAATGTGTGACAAATGTCATTGGCTATGTTTATCTGGCAATACTAATAAATTTCCTTATATTTAACATGAAATTGACATTTGCTATCTAAATAAAAAATTAGTTGATTGTTTAATGTTAAATAAATTCAAGTGAAACATAGAATGAGTAGCGTTGAATCCTTTTATAGTGATAGTGAAAAGGAGGAGAATAATGTTTATAATATGGCGGTTAAGCGCATAGCGCTTAGGGATACAATAAATCCATTGGAATTACCGAATAACTTGTAAGTTATTGCAAATAATAATTTTTCATAAATTTGTTTAAGATTCCATTCGTCGAAAATACTCGTCTGAATAAACAAGAATTCAATTATTTACTTGAAAAAGTTGAAGATAAATTAAAGTTGACAGCAAGATCGTTTTTTTGCTGTATGTAGCTATCAGACAGTTATTGGCAACGAATTTGTAGCGAGGTTGGCCCAGTCAACATTTTCAAAAAGTCTAGGCCAATTATGTGATATTCTCGAGGAACAAATTTGTCCTCAGTTTATTAAATTTCGAACAGCTAATACCGAAAAGGAACAATAAAACTGGGATTTTACGAGAATTTTGGGTTCCCTGGAGTGATTGATTGCGTCGACGGGACGCACATAAAAATCATACCAACAATTAAACGAGAGAGGCATTTATATATTATCAGAAAAGAGTTTTATAACCTATTAAATTGTTTCTTAGGTTTGTGATGATCGAATGCAAATCATATATATTGATAGTAATCACTCAGGGTCATGTCACGATTATTTTATTTTTAACTCGAGCCACCTTGATGCACAACTTAAGTCCAGCCATGATAATGGTCAAATTAATACGTGTTTATTAGGTAATTTTCAACAAGGTATGAAATATCTTGTTTCTTTGTTTTGTTTTAATTGTAGGTGATGCAGGATATCCTCTTAAGCCTTATTTCTTGGCACCTTTTCGGGCAACTGGACCAGAATCCTCAGAAAGGCGATTTAATACGAAGCATGCAAAAGCAAGAAATATTATTGAACGAACAATTGGAGTTCTTAAGAACCGCTTTCGTTGCTTGCTTGGGGCAAGGCAATTACACTACTCGCCGAAAAAAGCATCACAAATTGTTACAATTTGTTGTGCGCTGCATAATTCATGTATTTCGCATAACATCGAAATCGAAGTCCGATAACCAAATGTAGATGATGACAGACTTGCATATATAGAAGAAGATGAAGGCAGCGATGGACCGCAACGAGTGAGAGCTCGAGTAATGAATTCGATTTGTTAATTTCAAGCTTAGATATAAAAAATATATCACGTGAATATCACATAATTTAAATTTCATCACATACTACGAGTACATAGTTACATAATTTTTTCTGGTCATCTGCGTTACAAATTTTAAGTTCGATTCTCTTTCAGTGCCAGCTTTCTTTCTTTGTATAGTCCAGTGTTCTAAGCTTGTACTCCATATTTTGTTGGCGATGTATTCTTTTTTCCAGTTGGGTTTCCATCCAAATTTTAAAATTTGTTCTTTTATTTCGTAAGTTTTCCTTAAATAGTTTCAGTAATTTCATCGACAATCACTGACACCGGTTCTGTGACTACATTCGCTGTACCTAAATCTGTGAAGGATATTTCATTATTTTCACAGTTTGTAGATGTTGCTTGCGGGGTAATTTCTAACCCAAAGGTTCGGTTAGCGACAGAATTCACTTTTTCTAAGCACAACCAACTGATGACGCTCTCCTCTAGAGGCAAAAACGAGTATAAATTATTTAATCCACCCCCAGTGCCCGATGTTTCCTTTTTATTATGGCTAATTTTTTTTTAGTAAACACTCAAACTGTCTACAGTTTGTGATTTTAACATTGAAACACAAGTGTTAAATAAAAAAATATTTGTTTTGTTAATACTTCAATTAAATATTTACAACTAAAAATCTTAATTATTAATGAGAAAAATAAAAACTTACATTTTTTTCCCCTCGTGTCACTTAAAATTTTTGAGTGATGAAAATCCGTCGTTTCAAGTGACAAAGACCTTGTAGAATGACTAAGAGAATTTGATGTTTTTCACTTCAAACGTCAGTGTCGCTTGAATCGACTATGAGAATACCAAAAATTGATTGTCGTATCAAGTGACACAACTAAGAGAATAGGGGTAATAGTATTGAACAAGTTCTGTTTAGAAATCTAATTTACAATATTATAATCGTGGCCATACTAAAATCTCTTTAAAGTATTTCAACCATTTTTCAATTTATACTGTTCAGAGAAAAATATATTTTAATCTGTTGCAAACGTAGCGTAGACTCAATTCTAAGAAATTTCAGGTCAACAATCTGCTATATTTTAGCTCATAAAATATTAAGTCAAAACCTGATTTAAATATTTTCCATAGGCACAAGCATCCCATATCATAATCATCATAATATATGTATATATATATATATGTATATGTATATGTATATAACCCTACTCATTTTCAAAACAAGTTCGATTTTTAAAATCAAATGTTTACATTTCATTACGTCGTCCCCTCGACATTTTGGATAAAAACATGAATTTCATCGAAATTTTTCTTTAAGAAAAAACAGAACGAACGTACAAAAAGAGAAATGGAATTTTTAATATTTCTTATTTGAATTTATAAGGATTAATCTTATTTTTATTTATTGAATTTTCATTTTAAGGGGGTCTCTCTTCTCATTTCGCCTGTTATATCCAGCGCCCTGGGTAAATTATAGAAAATGAGATAACCCTGCTTATGTATACATATATACGAAAAAAGTGTCAACAAATTTATGTTGATGAGAGGATGAATGAAAATGGAAAATTGAAAGACGAGAATTTTATTTTTATTTTTTAAAATCATAAATTAAAAATAAAAGTTTTGACATTTATTGTATGTGCCTTTGATGACAGTAAAGCTCTGTTAAATATTTTATGGGAACGTCGATAAGGTTGACTAAATAGGTTGTGCGGATATTATTTATTAATTTAAACATTGAAATTTTTGGGAATCCAAGATTAATATATTCATGTATAGTATTTAGTTCACCCCGACTCCAAAAAAACGTGCTTTAACTTTTTGAAGTGCATACAACTTATAATCAAACAAAAATTTAACTTAGATTCACAAACAAATCCGCTCATGGGAATTTATAATTAAAATGTCAAATGGAAATGATTACAAATTTACCATTTTAAGAGTACCTACATCTAATGATCAAATAATGGGTATATTCAAATAATGGGTGTATTGAGATATACCCAAATAATGGGTATATCTACATGCCATTTTAGTTTGGAGATTTCACAGTTAACAGGAAAATTTAATTGGTGGTTAGAGTTTTTGAATTGAATGAAATTAAGATCCTCGTTATAGTTTTCATATGCAATATCCATAAAGAGTTCTTGTAACATTGGTTTTACTGACCATTTCACCAAAATATGTATTTTTTTTTTGTTTCTTCGAAAAATTTTGTATTCAGATAAGGTTTGATAGAAACTCCACATTCCACGACTAAAACAATCAAGCTATAAATACAAAAATAATGTTAGATATCTAACTTACATAAGGCTAAAATCATGTTTTAACCATTGTATATTTTGACGAGTTAAATTAATAAAAAAAATTGGTGTCTGACATACAGTATAAGCGCATATATGTTTGTTCGGAATAAGGATTAAATCCAAATTTTATTTACCACAAAAATACGCCGTATGTCGTCAAATCGGTATGTCTGAAGACGATATGGTTTGGATACCATGTTAAGCCAATTAAAATCAGTTGTTTCTTAATATGCTTCATAATATTTAGTTACACGTTACCCTTTCGTTATGCATTCTATCTATACTATAAGCGGAACAATGATCAAGAAATTAAAAATCGCATAAAATATAAATTTGGCATTCTTATTGGTACTCACTTACACTCTTCAGAAAAGAATTAAGCCTGGTGATAGCGAACGTATTACGTATTACCTTAAGATTTTCTTATCAATTAACGATTTCATTAGTTTAATGTCAGCATTAGTTGTTTGTGTGTAAACGATTAACTTTTTTCCCATATTGGAAAGACAAGAAAACTAGCTCGAGTATAAGAGAATATCTCAATTAAGCTGGGTGAACTAATCGTTTTTTGTATTGCAATAAGACTCTCTTCGATCTTTTCAACAGTGGACTCTAATTGAACTGTCAAATATTTACATATTTTAAGATGTTTGGAGTAATTAAGTTGTAACACGTTTCTTGAATTTTAATTCTATAAAATGATGATTGGATCTCAAATCGAATCACCTTTCACCGTTACATTAGCATCAGCAAATTTTGTTTAAATCACCAGATCAGTAAAATGCGCCACTGCTGGTATGGTGTTATATGTGGTGGTAGTGATAAGGCAACATGATGGTGCTCTATCACTTTAATCAATATGCTGTCAGCAATGACTACATGTTTCAGTCCCTGAAAGATAAGACGCAATTAACTTATCGCTTGGCTTCAAAGGATTGAACAGTTTAATTAATTTTCTTCTCATTGTTATTTGAAAGCAAATAACTTGTGTTTGATGCAAATTAGTAGTTAAAATCAATGTTGCCAAGTTAATAATTGTATTTTTGGTTCGTTCCATGGGAATACTAGTGGGTAGATTTTTAAAATTTACTCGTATTAGAATTCCGAGAACATAGCAACATAGCAAAAGGAGCCACTGTTTGTAGGTTGGGGGCAGCCTGTTTATGAATTTATATTATTTTTTCAACTTGTAGGGGAAAGTAACTATGTTTGCATGGCTTCAACTTAGCAGGCTGTAAAATGAAATTTGTTAGATGCTTACTAATTACGTTTAAGCCTTATAATACAAGCCTGATTATAAAAAAAAATTCAATGAGCTTTCAATATGGATGGAAATAAAATAAAATGGAACTTTCGTAACTTTTTCGAGTTAGTGATAAACAGTGAGAACACAAACGTAATATATCCAAACGAATTATTGGCAACGAAAGTTTGGTCAAATATTTTCTAAAAATTTTCATTACTGCCATCTATTTATACAAAGCGGAAACATCATCAAAAATTACCAAATGACCAAATAATCATGAAACATTACCACTATTACCAGATAGCCAAATTACAAAAATAAAACAAATTGAAATATTGGTTTGTATGTAATAGCAATGCCTATATATACGAGTATGTATGTATATAGATTATATAATATAATAGGCAGTGCCATCTACTAGTAAGTAGATGTCAAATATATTTCGAAACAACTAATTGGGTTCCTCGATTACAGGATACATACAACCACGTCTTTATTCGTCAATAATTCGTCTGGATATATTACGTCTGTGGTGAGAATAATTATAAACCTTATTAGTTAAGCTTAGTGATTATAAAAACCTACCTACCCAAAATAGTAAATACGAAAGAAATTATCTTACATACATTTCGTATTACGATAGATTTTAAATTTTCTAATGACCGTTGAAAGCCAAAGCTGAACTTTGACCTGTTGATTAAATTAACGATGGGCCTATTGGAAAACTATTAGACTTAATATTTAGGTTCTGATTCTAGTAGTTTAAGATATTTTTAAGGTACAATTTAAGTTATAATATAAGACATTTCAGGGAACACGAAAATTACAAGCATTATACACATCAACATTTTGAAATGCCACGAAGAGTATGCGAAAGTTACCATTTAAATTTAATAATTTAACCGGTTTGCAGCTTAATTTGATCAATGAATTCCTAAATTAATTATATTTTCTTTCATTCATTTAGGTGCCCATATTATATAGAAAGCTTCGAATTTCCGACTAAATTCGAGACGACTAAATTCAAACGGCCAAATTAACGAATGAGAAAAAAAACACCATGATTGTAACAGTTTCTTTATTCAACAAACATATTCAATTATAAGGGTCAGCCTCTTTTTTCGTTTTCCCAACTTTTCCAGTGTTTTGAACTAATCGCGGTAATGGAAGTTATGGACTGGTTGAAGTATAATGTAATATCTACGAGGGATGTTTGAATTTTTACGCCAGTCCTTTAGGACGGCCACTCTCACCTAACCTATCTCAACCTACCCTTCGTTTAATTGCCTCTTGAAATAGATTTTCTGGGAAGATTTAAAACTCTGTTTTCAGGATGGTGGGTTCCTCGACATTGCCTTTCCTTGTTCACGGTTCTAAAAACCATACTTCAATACTTGTATATGACATTTTCAGACTAATTTATGTATTCAATCGTGAATGAAAAGTGAAAAAATAATCAAATATGAATTTATTACTTATAATGCAGATATGACAATAAATTAAGTTATCCAGTTTAGAAAGGCAATAACATTTACGATAAAGTTGTTTCCAACATTCCCATAAATACTAGATTATTTGAATTTTGAACTCTATTTTCAAAAGAGCCAAATATATTGTTAGAATTGGATTAATTGATGAACGTTAAATCTCTGGTGAAGAGGAGTGATTATGGTTTCGTATTTAGAAAATGCTTTATCCAAATTTTTTTCAATTCAGTTAAATGGAAAAGACATTATAAGTGAATGACCGAATAATGCGTTGATAAAAAATAAATTCAGAGGTTTTTTTATCTTATTTTCGATTCACTATAGTGTTCTTTTAAAACATTCTTTATTTGTCATATCCATATTAATCCTCGACCCTATCATTTATTGGATGATTAACGAGCACATTACAGAAAAAAGAAATATTAGCTGACCACTCCAGGAAATCTATAAATCAATTCTATATAAACAAATCAATTTCCTGAAAGTTAATTATTTTGTACGTACATATCCCGTATTGAATATCAATTAGTCTATCCTTATACATATATGCGTGTATCTGTGGTTGTCGAAATATATCCAAACTACTTATATTTATATGTCATTTGAATTATGCCATAACCTATATAACGGTGTCTTTTCTACAATAATGTTCTCTATTAAATTTATATGTATGTATATACATACATAACTGATCTTGAATCTTGCAAAATTTATTTTGTAAATTTTGGCACGGATAACACACACACTCACACATCCACACTCATAAGAGTGAAATTGAAACCAGCACTAACAAAAACAACAATAGAAAGAAAATTTAATTTCCTTCTATCATTCCACCGCCCAAGCAAACACAAACCCACACACATATTACACTTGTCTATTTCGATGTTTGTGTTGTATTTTTTTTTTTCGTTTCGGCGGTAGATCGGGAAGGGTGTTTTCTATATAAAGACAACGAATATTATGTTGGAATATACACGTATAGTATGTATACATATATAGGGAAAATTGGGAAAATACTCAAAACATAATAAAAGTCAACAAACCCATAAAGAAAAATGATAATTTTCGTCTTTGAGCAAAAGAAAAATGAAAATTGCGAGATAAAGTTTGATGTAGAAGAAACGAACTTCTTTTTTTTCTGCGAAGAGGGTGTTCAATCTATATTTTGGGGTGGTTCGGAAGTTTGTCGAAGAACAGGGTCAACATTTATTTAAGAAAATGATGGTAGTTATAATTGAATGTCAATGTTTTTGAAATATTGTTTCATTATAAGCTTTTCTGGGTGTGGTATTTAGAAAGAGGAGACACACGCTGTTGGATGTATTTTTGTGCGAGTATATTTATAGTTTTTGGTTTTTTCTTAAGGACAGACACTACAGTATTAAAATATATTTTTATTGTTTTCCGTCGGCTGTGTAATATTTATGACATATTGTTATAGTGAGCCACAGACAGTGTAATAAGACAATTAGATAACATTTTTGGCACAGTATTTATCATACCGCAGCTAAATCGTTCGTGTTGTATTTTTTTTTAACAAAAACTCACTTTTATACCATTCTAATCCCACATATCAAATCCAAATCTCGTATACATAAAGTGTTATATTAATTTACATATAAAATTACAAAACATAAATCATATACATACATATATTATGTATATATTCGTACACATAAAGATTTGTGTACATTAAAAAATTGTTACATAATCATAAAAATTTTCTGTCGTCGTTTGTTCATATCTCTGTTCAAAACGTGACAATTGTATATTTATTTTTGGAATATAGACACACACACACATACACACACACACATTCATATACTCATTACAACATAATAAATGAAAATTTAAATAATAATAAATTTTGTGTAGCGATATGTACTATGTAAAAGCGCATTTAAAAAAAGCTAAGAGCAAAGTTCTATTTAGTCCTAACGCCAATTTCATTTGTAACGTCACTTGAATCTGTATACGGTATCTGTATAATATATTGCACGTCTAATTTACAAATAAGTTTTAGTTTCTGAACTAGAATTCAAATCTGTAAACATAAACTGGGTTGTAAAGTATTTTAAAAGCATTAACATTTAACGGGATTCAGAATGATACACTGAACCGGAAAAAAATTACAAATCAATTTTCATTTGCGTATTTAACGAGTATTATAAGTGATACTTAATTTGTTAGTAATAATTAGTAATTGAACAATCGACCAACAATACCCACTCGAATTACTTTTCTCAATAATTAGCGTTCTAGTTTTGCAAGATTTATGATTCCAAACAAATGAAAATAAATTGCAATTCTATGATTTGAATACCCATAAGTCTTAATTAGCTAAATCGGTTTCAAAATTTCGAAACCAATTATTAGCCGACCTTGTTAAGTCGTAACATAGTATACCACACAAAAAATTGTCTCGTACTAACGCGAGACAGTTTTTCGTGTGTTTTAATATGTGAATGCTTGGTTAGGTCGAGTAAATTTTTTATGGAGAAATTATAACATTTATTAAAATTATTTTTTATAAATTATAGTAAATGGAAATTGATAAAAAGAATAAAATGTCGATACTAAATTAGTATTTATAAATTATTAAGTTAAATTAAATTTCGATATCGATTTTAACATTATTTGCTTCGGGTTGGGTGTACTGCCTAGGAATATTTTGTCTCGTTGAACTCTAATATCTTCAGGTGGATTCAAATTTTTCTTGAATAAAATGCAAGTCTGAAAGATCAACTTAATTTGTATATAAGTGCATAATTTATACTGATCCATCTCAGGAACTAATTGAGCAATTTTAAATCATCCGGTAAAATGCACAATGCTAGGAACAACTTCAACTCGGTCCCATTCGTTGTGTTGATTGAAGAAGTTCGACAAAATATGTTGAACAAGCACTATTTAGAAATAATTGGCATTGCTTATTATTTTTACATTATTTTTAATTTGCAATGCTTGTTATTTTTAAATTGGCACAAAACAAATATAATCATTAAAACAGAACACAATTATTTATAAGGAAAATAAATGTACATACATTTCCATAGATAATCACGTGATTTTGCGTAATGTTAGACGTTGATGTTAACGAAGTAAATAAATGGCACCAACCGATTTATTTTTTTTTTAAATGGAGTTGGCACCGTATCGCAAAAATTACGTAATTCCAATGCCATGTTGTACGAGACATTTTAACTAACGATTCTCCAGTTATTGTTATTCGCCCGATATTTCAGAGCTAAATACTTAACGTTTTGAAATGGTCAACATTTACAATATTTAATACAAAAGCATAATTTATATCACTTCTTATATCGCTAGAAAATCAGTTGAAAAACAGAACTGTAAGTTCCGTAACTGTAAGAACCGTTCTTATTATAAATTTTTATTCCGGATTTCATTTCCGTACTAGTCGATGGAATGACCACTTCAGAGATCAGCTGATTAGATCTCGCAAAATTCAAACCCGGCTAAAACTGCCAGGCTAGTACGCATAAAGTATAGTTTGACGATTAGTTGTTCGTTAACTTATTGGCTGCTTCCTGGAGCAGTAGCTTGCATGATGTGAAAGGTATATCAATGTTCCTTTTTCTTTGAGCTAACATCCCGGCATCTACTTCCACCTCCCTTTGTGAATCATCCGTGAAGAATTTTAAAACTCCTGAATCATACCTACATCTCTCAGCTAGTTGTCCCTGGATGAGATAATAGGTTTGACATTTCGTCAGAAGCCTGCTTGGCACATGTTTCCATAGCAACCCACCAAACTGTAACCCTATATAATATAATTAGTCTGACTACTGTGGTGTAAAGCCAGATACGATGCGGGGCTCCAGCTACCACTCCTTCCAAATTGCAATTTATCCTAAGTAAACCGCTACCGTAGCTTTCTTCTCCCTGAAATGACCCCAGTACTTCGCTTTATCTGTATGAAGATTAAGTTAATGCCCTTTAATCACGTTGCTAAACGCCGCTCTATATCCAGAAAAATTCACGTTGTGTTATACTCGAAAGATTTTTCAATGAAGTGTATAAGGGAATGAAGAGGAATCTCTTGCAATGTGCAAGTTGAAATTTACTTAAATTTCGCGGCACGATCATGCTCCTGCTGTGAGCTTCTCTTTGTCTTGCCAGTGTTTTTAAGAGTAAAGAAAATTAGCTGATGGATCTAAAGTCTATGGGGCTGCAGTGTCGGCGTTTTACCGCCTTCGGTTTGAAAATTACTGTGTCATAGTTTTAGGCTACTTTTAAAGATAACCTCTACCTATAGAATGGTTGAGTGGATGATCTGTTGGGTATCTTATGTATATTTAACTATTTATCTCCCACGGAATTTTTATTCTGCTTACAATTAGACCTGGGAGGGTTGGAAGGGCCAAACAATACTTATTATTAATTAATATATATTAAGAAATACATTCTGTCCGTTATAAATACTAAGAATAGATATTAAGAAATACATTCTGTCCGTTAAAATAACACTTCATAACACCATTTTAATAACCGGCCAAATTATGTACTAGTCTAAATCATTTTTTTGTGCATGCCTCTAATAAACAACCTAGATATTAAATTGACTTCGCTTATAGCGGTAAGTTACATACATAGTGAATTAAAATCGAACTGTGAGTGCAATGATACTGATTGAACATCTCAAATTGATATTGCGAGATTTTGTATTTACAGTTCAGAATCATGTTATGCAAGTCGAACCATTTCTTAAGAAAACTTTTGTCTTCTGCCATTGCACATGTGATATTGGAGTTGCCGTAACCATGCAGAGTAAGATTATTGAATTACAATATACAAATAATAGCTAGGAACCTAATACGGACCCAGACACCCACCTAGGTGAGACAGTTTAACTATAGTAGTCAGTTTAACTATAGATTGACGATATCGAACGAATATTCCTAATATCGACGTTTGGATCGGGAGGTACCGGGTTCGAATCCCAACAGAGGTGGGATGCAAAAGGGAGTTTTCATCTCCCGATTACAATTGGTGATTAAATTGAAAACATCTATGACCCTCTGTTGGAATGTAGAACTCATGGGCCGACCATCGTTCATGTTAGTACAGGCTAGCATGGAGCTATGCAGTGTGCCAATTAAAAGGCGGACCTGTAGCCGTGTTTGTAATAGGGATACTATTCAGCTTTCAAAGGACAATAAATCCACTAGCCGAACAGTCTCTAAATAATGTATGTATGTGTTGGTATTTATTTAAAAAAAAAAACATCTTAGTGTTACTGAGGTTGTACGAAGGGCAACATATTCATTATCAATTCCTTATTTTTGTTGCTGTTAGTTGGAATTCCAGTTATCAATATTAGTTTTCATTGTAATGAATAATCATGTAATGGTTTCAATAGATTAAGTCTGTGTCGGGAGCACAGGGAACTTTTGATAGCACCTCGTTTATCTCGATTACTAATGCCTGTAATAATTTTGTCAAATGGATTGAGTTCATGCTCAAGTCTCGCACTGTAGAGACTGGATGGTGTCTCAGTCTCATTTTTTTTGTGGTAGAGTGGGGAATCTGCATAGGACCTCATATAGGAAATCTCATAGGAAACTTGTAAGAGTGTCGGATTCTTACGGACTAAGCTATAATCCCTAAATTCGTATGCCTATAGTTGTCTCGTGGAACTACTGCTATGTATTACTTTTTTTGCCTATTTTTTTCTAGACTTCTCAGTTTCTTAATAATCCTAGCACTCATTTTACACACTACCTCCCAAATTTCTTCGGACTGCAGCATACAATCAACAACTGTGTTAACGGTGATAAGTCATTTCCCGCGTCTCAGTCTCTGTCAAGGTTGCCAAGGGCTGTCCCCAGGGCGGTGTGCTCTTGCCTCTGCTGTGGCTTTTGATCATTGACGGATTACTGGTTAAGCTGCAGCAATCTGGCTTCATTGCACAGAGTTATGCTGATGATCTTGTTTTAACAGTTTCAGGCAAACACCTGAATATCTTATCCGATTTAATGCAGCAGGCCTGAGGTATTGAGGAGACATGGTACATTGATAAGGGTCTGCACGTCAACCCGTCTAAGACAGATTTAATTGTCAATAATAGGCGTAGGAGTGATTTGGATCTATCCGTTCCTTCTTTTTTTGGGAGACCGATTACCAGATGTAACCAAGTCTGGAAACCTCATCTTGAATCCAAACTACAAAAAACATTATTATGTCTACTAATAGCAAAGCTGTGCTCAATTCATTGAAAAATCTCTTGACTGTCTCCAAACTTGTCAAGGATTGCAAACACTTCATTAATCTTCTTTGCTCCAACAATACCATTACAGTAATGTGGGTCCCAGCACATTGTGACATCGAATGGAATCCATATCTTTTAACTACGCCAAGAAAGTTATAAAGGACTACGCTTTGAAAGATCTAAGGCAATCGACTAAATAAGTTCTCTCTTTGAAAAAAAACCAGCGTAGAATCCATGTTGCGATTGTTTTTATCTCAGGATGTTATTTGTGATGACTGTCTTGAGGAAGATGATGACTGTTTGCACTTTGTGTGCAGTTGTCCAGCTTTCAATATTATTCGGCTTCAGATTTTCAGCTGTAGTTCTGTTAATGTAGATCAGTTGTCCTCCATACCTTGGTTCAAACTTGTACAAGGGCTGCAGTGGGTTTCTGCGAATTAGGATAAAATCGCCCCGTTTCAAAAGCACGCATTCGTCATTTTGAACACTGTATATTAACACTTTATATGTAATTTAGTAAATTTCGCTTAAATTCGTATTTGGTGCTAATTAATAAAACTTCAATCAATCGGTTATCAGTGAAATAACCACTTTATGTGAATTACAAAAGAACAAAAATGAAATATCCTCTCTGTAATAAAAATAATTAATTTTTCTGTGCAATTTCAATAAACTTTTAATTTTTTTTATCTATGAAATTTATTGTCAAATCTCTGATATCTAATAAAATTGTCCTGGTTGACCTTTCTTACCGAAAACCAAACATCAAAAATGTTATTGTGCATAACGCAAGTATTTTTTAATCAAAAATAACAAACCATCGAAATTTTATCGACATTTTTTCCCAAGGTGCCTTAATATTTTCTACATACTCGTACGTTTATACCTATCATACCACATCGATAAAAGTCAATTTTCCATGATTTATTCATTTCATTGAATCGGCGCGCAACGCGGCTTGATGGAAAGATTTTACTTTCACCGTTTTTTTTTGTTTTTGTTTTTATTACCCAACCAAAATATAAAATTAAAAAAGAAAGTTTTCAATTTTTAATGCCCTCCCAAAAAAGCTCACAACACAACAACAACAAAAATGCCATCATTATTGATGTTGTTGTAATTTTATGACTTGTCGCATGCTGTGCCGTTAATAAGGGATTGAAGATTTCTCCTATACTTTTTTGCGTTAACGTAGAATTTTTATGAGTTTTCGGATTATGGAAAATTATTATTACTTGTGAAAAATTAAGTGAAAATTCTGTAATCTTTATGACGTCTTTATACCTATATTCAGTAGTATACACCAATATAATACAATATAATTAATACATTTTTATTATTTTTTAGTTTTAAACAAAACCGGCAGAATGTGTGGATGTTTAAAAAAAAATCTTAAGTCTTTTATTTTATTGTATTATGCTTTAGTTAGATATGGTTTTGACATATTTTTGTGATAAAATATGAAAAAAAAAAGTTTATCCAAAAAATTGCCTTCAGGATGTTTTTGTGTAAAGAACATAATTTAATTTCCATTCTCTACAATTTTGGTTGTGTTATATAGAAGATAAGACATGCGAATTTCTTTCAAAATTTAACCTTGAATAAATTAACACACTGTTTGCGTTCACGAAAAAAAGCTTTCACTCAAAAACCTGCAATGTTTGCAATGTACGTATTTCAATGCTTACATACATACACATATATACGTACGTGAATTTTAAGAGCTTTCGTCTTAATACCATATATGCATATATAGAAAATCATAACGTAATGATTTTTTCATGACACGTGAGAATTTTTGAATTTCATCCGTCTCTCAGCGTCTTACTTTTTTCATTACATTTTTTATCAAAATTCTTATTTTTGTTGTTTGTTTTGGGATGGAATGGAAATCATAATTTTTGTCGTTTTATATACGTATACATACATTTTTTTGAGTCTTTTTATATCGCACGGGAATTTTTTTGTGTTTCGTATGTACGACTACAACGATGACGGTATGATGAAACCAGAAGACACAAGAATAGATTTTTTTTTTATCTAACGAAAAGTTTTTATTACCGTACTCCTCCAACCAACAGCAATTCAAATTTATTCAAAATAAAGATTTTATTCATTCTTCATTTCCACGAGACTTTAAAACTTATACACATATGTACATACAAAATTTAAACTTTTTTGTTTCGTTTCGAAAAATATTCGAAATTGTTCGACAACAAAAAATCTCGTATATGTGGATATGTGCGGTTTTTGTGTATACATACGAGTATACTATAGTAGTACATTTGGAAAATTACAGCAGCGGAATAATAACATACAGTAGAGAGAAAACTAAAATATTTTATGGTTTTCGATTTTCCGTGTTACCCGTATATTGATGTGGAGGGGGTGGACTACTTAAAACGCATACTACTACTGTATTTAAGAAAGGCAAAATAGTAGTATATACCACTATGTACTATATACATTGTTGAATATTACAACCATCGACTTTATGTCTTTTTATTTTTGTGTCATGATGGTTTTCGTTTTTATTTTTATGGTTTTGTTCTTGTGTGCTTTTTTGTGAATAAGCTCATCATCCAATATACATGGTATCTATACTCGTATATATATATATACATATATGTGCGCGAGAGTATGTTGGGAAATTAGTTGCTGTAATAAATTATGGTAGTCGTCGCTGTTCACAACAATAACAAAAGCAAAGAGGGATGATAAACAAAAATAAATAAATTTTCCAAAATGAAAATCCGGAATTGTTTTACATTAAATTTTTGTTTGATTAATGGTGGGTTTTCCAGACGAATTACTTACTGCCTTGGTTTTTTGTTGTTGTTATTTGCTATTTTATACACCAGTGTAGAAAATAATTCATAATAGACACTATAGACTCATTGTTAAAATATATATATAGTGGTTGGAATCTGTCTTAGAAATATGCTTTGCTCGATATTTGTTAATATAATTTGAGAAATGAATATGTCGGTTGAGCCTTGAAATGAGCAACAACAAGACACTTGAGGATTTTAAAGGGAAGAACGAGTTCAAAGTGTTTAATATTATTACTTGTTTAAGAGACCTTAATATTCCAGACCAAGATAAGTGAAAGCTAGTTGTTTGTTTAATAATTTTTCATTTAAGTTATTACTTACCCCAAAAAGTTGTTACTATAATTGTTCGATCTCTTTTCAATATAGTTCCCAGTAGTTATAACTACAGGTTCTGAGGAATTTTCAATTTTGTTTATTTTCTATTGCTGCGTGCCATACTCAAGGTAATCAAAACATTCGAAGTAATTTTTTTAGTAAAAATTTGCTTTACGGGAAAAATAAACAGGTTTGAAGGGTTAAATTCACTGGTTTATAGGTGATAAAATAAACGTCAAATAACAATTTTTTTTTATTGTTGTCAAATTATTGAATTTTAAAAATTGAAGATGAAACAACAACAAAGTAATGCCGTAAATGTTGCAGAAACTAATATTAATAAATTAACATTAATAATGTTAATGTGTGGGGAGTTAGTTAAAGTGTTAAACAAATACCTTGCGCTACAAGAATGTATTTTGCAAGAAATTGATGACTCTCGGGATGTTAGAATTTGGTGTCCTATAAAGTTTGATCCAAACTTTGATTTTTTTAAACAGTTTAGCCTATAGGAACCAGATGTATTGGCTACAAGCCTCCAGTGATCGTAGCAATTTTAAATGGGGATTATAAAGAAACAAAATAAAATATTATGATAATTCCTGAATTTTTTCGTAAATTGTTGGCATTAATCCCAGAAAAACCGTGCGGCTGGAGCAATGAGGTAGATGTTATTGTATTTTTATTTTGGTTAGGTTGTGGTACTAGTTACCGAGTTGTATCTAAGGCGATGATAATGCCTAGAAGCACTCTATCAAAAATATTATTCACAAATATTTAATAATATTTGAAAAAATTTCGCATGACATAGTGCAGAAACCACCAGCAATTGAGGCATTATAGATGCAATTGGCATTAAATTTGCACTTAAAGCTCGTTCGGAAATATTTAATAAGGCAGTAGGTGCCATCAATGGATATCACATTAAAATCAAATGTATTCCCAACCAAAGGGACCAATACATTAATAGAAAATTGGATTATTCTATTCAACTGCAAGCGGTTTGCGATGCAGATTATAAAATAACAAATATGTGTGTTGGTTCTCCGGGGTCGGTACATGACCAACGAGTGTTAGTGAATAGTCAATTATACAAAACCGCTACATTTTCACCCGAGGGTTATTTTTTGTTGGGTGATGCGGGTTATAAATGGCTGGTGAACCCTATTACAATTTTAACACCATACAAAGGATTTCAGTTAACTGATATACAAACACGCTTCAATCATGCGCATTCCAATGCTCGTATTACTATTGAGCAGACATTTGGTATGCTAAAGGCAAGGGCGATCAATATTTTTTAAAAGCCTTGCGTTGGAGGTGAAAAGATGCATTTGTTTAGCATCTGGTGATTTCACTAATTTTGAGACAATGCTGACGACAAACAATTATAAAACCAGTCCCAAGGACTATAGAGAAGCAATGGAGATTCGGGATGAGTTGGTCGAAAATATAACAATAATAACAAAAAATGTTCAAAATAAGAATAAATATTTCATTTTATTTAAATAAAAAAAATTAACTAAAGCGTATGTATCTTCATTTATCACACTTCATTGGTTACTAAAGTTCCGGCAATTCTGAATTTGCAAACAAATTCTCAGCCGCAAACTTTAAAATTACCTCTATGTTGCGAACGGTTTTGCGAACGTCGTCTGTGGTTGTTTTCACCATATCGAGCAAATCCTTTTTCGTTTCTTTCTGCGGTTTTCAGGCAACAGTTCGGCGCAATCCGAATCGGAACAATCCATTTCTATTGGATCATCAATTGGAAGATTGCTAATAGACAAGCAGGATGGTACACTGTCAATAATATAGGTCGGATAAAGACCATGCTTATTTTACAGAAAATCGTAGAGCTCGTCAAAGAGCTCCCATTGAATCGGAAGTAACGCCCCATCTTTTGTAGACACTCCAAACTGTGGTTGCATTAGTTTCTGAAATAAGAACAAGGTATAGGTATCATGGATTTTTTCAAAGGTTACACCAAAATATACCTTATAGTTTTTTAAAATATTTTGCCACTTTTGAGTTACATATTTAATGTTCTTTTTTAATTTGGCCTCATCGATAACTTTTCTGTAATAAAATAAACACTTGTAGGTAAATAATAATCTAAATAATAAAGCTATAATAATCGCTGATGCACTTACTCCTAGCACTCCCGTAGGTTGCACTTTGTGTACTGGATGTATGTATATATTATTATATTAATTAAAATGTTAGAAATATTATATCTGTTATAAACATTTGAAACCACTTTGAATAATGTTAAAAAAACAGTAACAACAATCAATTACCTTCTTTTGCATTATTTACTCAACTTGTACAAACTTACATACTTGTATTACACTGTTTCGAATGGTATATATATATATATATATATATATATATATATATATATATATATATATATATATATATATATATATATATATATATATATATATATATATATATATATATATATATATATATATATATTACCCTTAGGAATGTACCTCTCCTTGAATTTTCCCAAAAGACAAAATTTTAAACATTGCACTTCAAACTATTCTCATTGTACGACTTTACTTTGAATCGCACCTACGGAAACTAATAATTCCGGTCAATTAAATCCACAGTTCAACATGACCCATACTTATTATCATGTGCATTTGTTGATGTATTCTGTTCCTTACTAAAACAATCTACATTCTTTTCAATTTAATTTTTAATAGATCAACTGACCGTAACTTCTGTAAGTTCAAATTTAATGTTTGCTTTCAGTTTTACTGTGCTTTAGCAGTTATATCAAAACCCTAAACCAAGTTTCTAAAATAGTAGTAGATAGTACATTTCCAGAAATCTTTGAAATTCCCGAATGTGTTTAGATTACGGATAATCTCAAATGACATGTAAATTCTGTTAATTGAACCTAATACCTCTCTAATCTACACTATAGAACCTATGATTTCTATGTAATTTATCAATAAAAATACATTAAATAGTACAAAACTCTTCTCAATATTTCTAAATTGTTGTAGTGGCCATGAGTATAACATCAATACGCATTTTGATTTCCATTTCAACAATCAACTCAGAAAAAGTTATTTTCAGTGGCCGTTTTTCAGATCATAAGGCATTCTAATTGGCCCACTTTGAAAACTTCAATACAAAAACGTAATTTTCACGTAAAAATCCGATTTGGCAATCAATAGTGGAAGAAAAGCTTTGCTTGTGTAAATATTCTAACATACTTCCAACGATAGGTTAGTTTCAGTAATCAATCGTCAAATGGAAATTATTTTGACAATTTTTATTTTAACTATGGCAATAATGAGGTGAATCACTTTATAGATACAATCAACAATTTCCCTGCCAAAACAAATTACCATTTACCAGTCTTCAATACAAAATAATAGTTTATCAATAGGAATCATGCAAGACATGACAGGAACGGCATCAGTTTTGATACTGTCCTGTATGCCTTGGTAATTCCGAGCAAGATACTTCATTTGGTAAGTCGATGATGACAGTTCACTCTGTATGTCCATGCCACGCACGCATATGTCAATGAAGAGACCACAAGACCCTCGTATATTATTGACAAAGTACGTGGCTTGTGACCCCAGTTTTCTTCAGCAACTCGTTTCAGCACCTTGTTACTGTTTTCCGCGACTCTTTTGACATGTGAAGGTTCTCCATGTCCCTCATCGAAGTCAACTCCCAGCCGTTTCACAGTTTTCATCATCTTAAATATTTGGCCATTTATGGAAACCATTGGTGGTCTCCTAATGTCCAGTGAACCTTTAAGTTGGATCATATGTCTTTGTAGAGGATAGCTCCATTTTGTAACTTCTGCACCAGTCTACTATTCTGTCTTGAATTCCCAGCAAAGAACATTACCTTATCATCAGGGAATGCTAATTCTTGGACTTCTTGGTTCATGCTTGCGTTGAAAACAATATTCCAAAGGTGTGGACCATGGATGGAACCTTGCGGACATCCTATATTGACAATTTTTCCAAGTGTGCCATGACTTGAAATAACAGTGGCTTTTCTCTCAGAGAAATAGTTGTTAATGGTGTTATAGAGATTGCTTGGCAATTTAATCTCTTTAGCTCCAACATTATGCTGGGCCACCACAGGTTACCGAACGCGCCAGATACATCTAGGAAAACTCCAAGGTTGTACTTTTGGCCCAACTCTTTGACTTTATTGATCATTTTGATCATTGCGTCCTCTGTGCACCTGTTTTCTCTAAAGCCAAACTGTTTGTCACTTAGGTGCCACCTTTTTGGAATATGTCCATTAACCTGACAGCAATTAACTTTTCAAATAATTTACCTAGCACAGGCAACAGCATGATAGGTCTATGGGATTTGGGATCGGTTTAACATCTATCTCCGGTTTTCCTAATGATAACTATAGTTTACCATTTTTCCAAGCTTTGGAAAATACTCCTTTGCTAAGACAAGTATTCATAAAGTTGTTGATACAGGGCCCTATAATAGGCCAATCACGTGGTGAACTCTTTTAAGCTCATTTAGCTTTTGTCTCTAATACTTTTAAAAAACGATTTTCGATGTACCACATAGTTAATCCTTTTGTTTTCCCGATCATCGGAATTTTTATCTCTTATAACTCTCTTTATATAACTTGCGCAACTAACGAGCCAATTTTCTTGATTCGGTTGAGTCCCGAGACCACCAAGACAATTTAGATTAGCGAGCACGTTTACGTGATAAAGTAGCACCACAGACTTTGATAATTGAACTTGTTATTATTTATTCAACTTGATCGATATCGCTATCGATCGATACCGTTAGGTCTTTAGCCAGGCTTTGTCAGATGCTACTTAGTTGGCTGTAGAAACACTAGGCATGCCTTAAGGCGTACGTAGTAACTTTCTTTACTACTTGGGAATCATTATGTGTGTTCTCCGAACCCAAAATCGAGATAACAACTCTGTGGTCACTTTATGTCCAATTTAAAAAAAAAAATTAACAGATCGCCCGTCATAAGACTGAGATCAATATTCGACTCCTCATAGTGGGAATATGTACTTGGCTGCCCATCTTCGTTGATAACGAATAGGTTAATTCTTGCTGTAAATTCTTCAACGAGGACACCTCTCTCGTTTATGTCCTTATTGTGCCAAAGTTTGAATTTTGCATTAAAGTCGCCAGTAATTATAATAGGATGGTCTTTAAGACCATCAATGATTTTATCAAGCTTACTTACGAGTACATATTTCACTGGATCGTCTGAATATTGGAAGTAAATACTGACCAGATCGAAATATCCTAAGTTAGATCTCACCTCTAAACACATAGTGTGTGTCGCAGTACTGTGAAACTTTAAGAACCTCAAGATCGTTATTGAGGATGCCAATTGCGGCTTTAATATTTTCAATGATTATTCTAGAGACGTGGTCATTCCACCTATATCTTCTTTAACCGCATATGGTTCCTGCATGCAGAGTATGTCAATCTCTTCTTTTTCAATAGATTGTCTGATCTCATGCTCAACTGATTTAGCATTTTGCATATTCAGTTAGGCGATCTTCAATCGAGCAGTGACCACAAATGTGGTGTTGTTCCAGAGCTTTGTTTTATTAATGCTTCTTTAATTGCCTCGATCTTTTCGACTGCTGTCCACATCATAAATGATTATCCTGGGCAGATACTTTTCTGGTAGCGATGCTACCAGCCCAGCGTTCGAAAGCTCCACACTGGATAGGAAGAAATCCAGATCTTCCTTTCTTGTTTCGATTAGAACACCATCCTTAAATTTTTGTGACTTTCTTAGCCGAAACGTTAGCCACTGCCGGGTTTATAATAGTGATGGGCTGATTCGATACTTTTGAGTATCGGTATGAGTAGATACTTTTACATCATTAACCGGATACTTTTAACCCGATACTATTAACCGATATGTACAATAATACCTACAGCTACTGCTACGCTACCTACTCTCGACACAGATACTCAAATTTTAGAATATATATACTTGACTCATTTTGGTACATTATGATGCATAGCAAAAACAACAACAAAATATATTTTAGATATGATAGTGGTATATATAAATATACATATGGCGATGTATGTGAGTGGTGAAAGAGAATTCGGTTCTTTTAGCTCTAGATGTCCGACTCTTTTTGATTCATTAGACGCAGTATAATAAACAACAATATTATATTATACTATATATTAAAATTATATTTGTCTCTTTTTATTAAACACGTACACGATATGCTCTGCTTAACATAATATAAAATAAACGAACGAGAATGAAAAGAAAAACAAATACATATGATATTCCATTTGACTCATTTGAGTAATAATTATTTGCTCTCGTACGTACTACCTATTGAATTAACCGATGTCTGATTTTAACCGGGTAGTTTGACAAATACTCAATTCGTTGTCCGGACAGTTTGAGTATCCGGTTAAAAGTATCAGGTTAGAGTAAGTCCGCACATCACTAGTTTATAATTTCCCGCAGTTTATTTTTAACCTCCTCACTATTTGTGAAGGAAGTTTCTCTACCAACCATTACTTTGATAGTGACAACCTCAGATGGTTGCTACTGGGTCCTTCTTTTTGTTCCTGTCACTAAGACAGGGGGACCTGAGACACCGCATTTTTTTTATTATATTTATTTTATTTTAAATACCGGCTACAATGGCACTTAGGGAATCTTGAAGCTTTGCCCTTACCCCATTGTTAATCTTAGACATCTGTCTTGGAGATCCAATCTCCAGAGCCTCGTTATCATCAGTTCGAACTCGCTTGTTGCGGTTCGAAGCTGACGAAATAGTTGATCTCTCACCCCCATTTTTCTCACCACACTATCTACACTGAGTTCGTCGGTGCTTTGCCGTAGAGTGGATTTTTATTGAACCTTTGAGATGTGCTCAGGAAACAGAAATGCTTCTGTATCGGATAAGATGATAAGACTTATATTAAATTTTTTTATTGTTAATGTGCTTTATTTTTTTTTTATTTCGTTTATGGATTTTATTTAGTTTTAATGAAGGCTTTATAAGTAAATAGACGACACTAGATACTTATCCCACGAGGGATTCGTCCCTATTCATATGTAAGAAGCATACCAATTTCGGGTTTGATATTAAAAAGAGCTAAAATTTAAAGGATTTTTTTATATCGTTAGAAAATGTATCTTCGCTATAAAACATACGAGTGCTCTCACAATTGGTAATTTACCCAATTGGGCATAATATATTTACTTTATTTGTTTCGGCTCTCTGAAATTAATGGAAAACCATTTACCTAAAGCAAGTAAAAACAGTGTACATATATAGTACTTTGTTCTATTGTTATTCAACAAAATTAACAAAACAATAGCACAAAATTGTTGTTTTTCCACTTTGCTTCGTTTATTTGTGTTTTTCTCGATTTAATGGTGTATAGTGATTTAATTTGTTTGTAGTGGTGTGCCTCCTTCTCGCCCACCTCATACAGCCTTGTTTTTTCATGAGAGTGCTGTTGATTTATTGCCGAACATTTTATATTGTTTTAAGGTGATTATCCTTTTAATGATTGTTCTATATACATAGACCATTCTAATGTATAGGACCATTAAATATAAAATTAGTGTGGATAGTAAAATATTTAATGGAAAACTTAAATTCATATCAAATTCAATTTACGTGCATGTGATTTTTTATGTATGTATGTACGATATATTTTATGTATTAATTGTGAACTAGGGATGTTCAAAATTGATCTAACCGGGTTTATTTAACCTGATCGTTCAAAAGATCGAAATGATCGAACTGGTTAGTTCAAAACGAACTGGTTAGTTCAAAACGAACTGGTTAGTTCAAAATGATCAGGTTAAAAAGTACCGAATAACAATTTCAATTTATTTTTTCTTCTCTCTTTTCGTTCATTCACTCACCAATAACCAAATGTTCATTAACCAAAACCAAACCAAACCAATAACTAACCAATATTTGAATTGAATATACTATACATTTATTATATAGCTTTATGTAAAGGAGCAGTACGAACACAGTAGTAAGTGTAATACCGAAACAACATTATATTTATTCAACTCATATATTAAAATGACTAACGTTAAAGAGAGAAAGATATCATTATGCGAATATTCATTCCTCATATAATATTACGTAGCAAAATATAAACAAAACATCGGGATACACTGAAAATGAAATAAAAAAGTTTGCACGATGTCACTGGTTGGTTTGACAATATGACAATTGACATTTAATAATAAAATTCAAATATGTAATGTTTCAGTTTTGTTTGGTTTTGTTAAATACAAAATAAAAAAAAAAATTATTTTTATTTTTTGATATTAAATTTATATATTTGTCGTTCGTTTAATTTGGTTTTTGTTTGGTTCTTTTTCTAATTGGTTAATGTATATAGAGACGCGAGCTGATACCGAGTTTTAAAAAATAAAAAAACCAATTAATAAAATCAAACTGGTTAGAGAGTTGGTTAAAAGATCAGGTTAAATTAACCTGGTTAATCGCAAAAATGAACTAATTGATCTTGGTTACCAAATTAACCAGTTTCGACCATCACTATTGTGAACACATAAATTTATCATGATACAGATTTATCATGGTTAATCTCTACTCGGTTAATTTTAGCAAAAACCTCTTTAATATTTCGTTTAAAAACTTCGTCTGAACTTCGGTTTATGAATCTAAATTTTTATAGAGTCCTTCCTTTTAAGCTGTTGTAATTTGTAATTGATTTTCAGGATTCGATACTTCCGAAAAAGGAGATATATTTCATAACCTTTGTGTCAACACGAGTCACAAACTACTTTTCATCAACAAGAAAATACCCGGGTATGTTATAAAGCGTTTTGTATGAAAATGCTAAATGCTTTGCCTAATTCTTGAAGATTGTTTCTTCTTTTGCAAGTGGCTTTGGATGACTTTGGATTATGGACGGTATATATAATTGGAGCAGCCAATGCAGCCATATCCAAAATATTATAAATAATGCTAAGTGCCACCGTTTGGTTTGACGTTTAGTGGTGTACTCGCCTAGCATTTTATCCATGGTGTCAACTGTAACTTTTGTGGATTTGTAGTAGTTGGTGATATCTGGTTTATTTTTAGCATCGGTAACGGTCTTCTCATTGTAATAGGTTGATAATAATATCACAGCTTTTTTTTTGTTTTATAATATACGCGGATAATGTAGAGTTGTCATAAAAACCACAATTCGGTAAACCAAACGTCACGCTCTTTTGATGGTTGAGATTATTTAGGTATAATATACATATATGTATGTTTTATTTTTCCTCAGTATGCCAGTAACCGCTTAGTTCCATCGCATAAGGCGTTGTGCAGCTAATGCTAACGAAGTAAAAAAGTTATCGATGCTGACAGTACGTCCAGTGTTCTTGTAAAATTCCACTAGCTGTGACACCATTCTTTCACCTTGGTTTGCTTCTCGCGGCTCATGTAAATTTTTTTAGCAAATTGGCTTTGAGCATTTGCAGCAAATCCCTGATATAGAATTTACGAAAATTCTAATAAAAAATTTCTGTCTATAATTTATCCAGTACTACCTTAAATCTATGATAGTAGATAGATAATTATGATAATTACGATAACGACAATCAAGCTAATCAAATTTACAAATTAACCCGTAATGATTACAAATTAGTTTTGTAAGTGTCGATATATTTAATACTAGAAGGCTAGTTTTCTTGTTGACGCTGGGGCCGATAGAAGTATGATAAAAATATAATTTGTTAAAAAAGGTATCCTATGTTATCCCAATTTGAAATGTTCCATCACAGGGATAATTCCAACCCCAGTTCATACACTTGCATTGTGTCAAGGAAATAGAGCAGTAAGTTCTACCGATAAAATAACACACTTTTTATTGTCATACATATAGTTGATGGTCAACTTCCTATTAAAACTTTTGGCATTTTAGGGAATGATATTTTGGAAAGAAATGCTCGAATTTCCTATAAGTACTAACAAATCCAAAATCGTATCTCTCTGCTCGTAATTTATGACAGACAGCATATTTCCGCCACAACTTCAAAAACCCATTAATGTTTGTTTTAAACCAAAGTAAATGTTATTTTGTTATTTTAATTTTGGAATATTTTCATTTCTTCCTTTTTGTGAAAATCATTTTGTTTATTTTAAAGATCAACTTCGAAATTTATTCCTTTTTCAGTCTCTAACATATATATTACTATTCTGCAGTAGCTACACTGAAAAAAATAAATTTTGTTTAATTGATAAATTTGGATTTATCATCTTCGTATAAATTCTTTTTATCAATTTAATAAAAAATTTAATCGTCTTAAAAGTATTGTGTAAAAATATAACAAAATTATAATAGTATCTATCCATTTGATCAATTCTTTATCAATGGCAACTTTTATTTTTAAAATATTATATTTGATGTAGCCTTTATCAAATACATAAACTGTTTTTCACCTAGTTTGAAAATTAGTTTATTTATTTGACAAATAATTTATCAATTTATTTAACTTGTTATGAACTTTAAACATGATTTGTTATATAAATAAATAAATGTAAAGAACTTTAAACATGATTTGTTATATAAATAAATAAATAAATTATGAATTCGAAATGAATAACGTACTTAATAAGCGTCTGAATGATATCGTCTGAATACAAACAATATAATTTTTATTGTATGAATTATTACAATTATTTTCCATTTTCCGAAATTATAATAACAACGTTTTTGTACGGCAAACATAAGGAAATATTGGCTGTTTTAATCAATTTATATAAAGGAATAAAATTAACTATTACAACATTATAAATAACAAAATGATATGCTAAGCTATTAGCTCTATATGGTGCGTACAATAAACCAACCTTTGTCATCATCACTGAAAATCGGTATTCGAAACTAACGAAAGGTACTTTCTTTGCAAACTAAGACTTCATTGTTAATAAATTGTTATACTTATATGTATATATATATATGTGGTTTTATATGTACATATACAATATATAGGGTTTTTGTGAAATTGAAACATATTTGAATGAAAATTTACATACATATTGGAAAGCAGTAAATAATTGACTCTTAAGATCAAGGTAATATCAAACAGATATTGCAAAACGAATGTTAAATCGAAAGAGTTGCTGAATTAACTAATGAAATCGACATTTTGGTTATCTAATATGAACGGACGGATATACTTATTTATAAATATTAATTTTTTAATACTTGTAGATTTTGCATCTTACTGTCGAATTCTAAATTTTCAGTGTCCATTAGGTTCGTTTGGTCAACATATTATTTTATTTTAAGGGCTATTGCTAGTATTGCCAATATAAGATGGGTAACGTTTTTGATACCTCATTAGTATTATTATTATAAATTGTTTGGGTATGTTCTAATAAAGATAATAACACAAAATTCATATTTATGTTCATGAAGTACTCAATTAAGAAGATCCATATATGTATGTATTTCCTTCATTTCATATATGTTAACTTGATAATTATTTTAAGCGCCTAATAATCGTTGTTTTAAATTAATGAACCGATGTTTATTAACATAAAATCAATGGTAATTTTGATAAGATATTATTATATATATTATTGTTTGATAAAACGACATTTCGATTTTACACACTAATTAATGATTCGGTACATTTCTTTATCATTTGTTCAATAAATCTATCATGTGTAAACATGTTTTATAAAATATTATATAAAAAAATGCAGGTTTTAACAAAACCGCATGTTAAATCATTTGGTACCAGATATTAATAGAGTGCAGACGTAAAGAAGACGCTTGATTTTTAAAGTGATTTTAATATTGTAGAAGTTAAATATTAAATTAGTCTTGTTTAAATAATGTAAGTACATATTTAAATTAATATTAATATTAATTTAATTAATTAAATTGCATGTGCGTTATTTGTAATAATTAATAATGTGATACAGCTTTCCATGTGGTGGGCTTTGGTACATGGCTTCTGTGTTTGAAAATTTCGGTGTTATCTGTGAATATGTGTACTGAATTTGTTTTAGACGATTGCGTATGCACATATTTGAGGCGATGTAGCCGGGCTGTATTACACTCCTTAACTGATATGCGTAGATGTACTTTGTAAAATGCCTTTTAACTTAAATATGGTTAAATTTCTGTATTAGTTATGTGCGTAATTGTCTCAGTGTGTGCATGTTCAAGTATTGATTTTGTAATAGGCTTTGGCTCTCAAAGGAGTTTTTTAACATTTGTTGCATGTGGTTTTTAGTGGATTTCTAAGATTTGTGTTAATTGACTTTTCTAGGAAGAAATGTTTTAAAATATTTCAATCAACATATCTTTATCACCGCAACACATCGAAAAGATTTGAGGGAAAGAATTTATACATACATGTTAGATGAAAATATCAAACGAACACTACCGCTTAATGGAAACAATTGCAGAACAAATTGTGGAGTTATTTCCATCTGGAATTAAGGTAAAATACTTTTAGTGTTATTTATATGCAATTTTTATAGAGGTATAATATTTTTTCTTATATAGGAGGTATATTACAACAACACTAATAATAAAGTTGGTGGTGTTTTGTTCCACAATTTTTACAATTTTAAAAGACATATAATTCTTCCAAATGCAACTAACCGAACCAAAAATGATGTTACGTTAAACAATATAGAAGAACCGCAAGGTCCATGTATGTATCATATATCATATGCACGTATTAATATTTAATGAAATTGGAACTAATATGATGAACATATTTGTTATTATTTAAATTTAGTAATTATCGACGCTGAAACTGAAGACCACATAAATGCACTAAATAAATCAACATAATGCAAATGGACCGAGATTGAACATCCCTGGCAAGCAATGTGTCCAATGCGGACAAAACAATTTAAGGAGGCATCCACAGAAAACGCTTTCGTTAAATGGGCACTGCCGCAATATAAGGAAATATTGGGATTCAAATTGGTAAATACATGTATTTTTAAATTGTTTCAGATTGATATAGATTATTATATACATATCTAAATGCAACACCCTTGACTGAAGTATTCACCAGCATACAAACGAATTTGATGGAGCAAGAAAATTTATAAAAAGCTAAAGGAAAATTGGGACAAACTAAATAATGAAGTAAGTACACTATGTTTTTAAATTTAATTTTTCTCACAATTTTCTAAGTTTTCCTTCTTGATTAGGTAATATTATTTGACTTTTAACATTAATTTTTAATTATTGCTTAATATTATTTTAATTACAGACTGCAAAGCATGTATAATATTTTATCTGTTGCCAAGTATAATATTACCAACATCAAGAAAAATTTTGAAGGAGATATCCGGTTAACATTCAGTTAGAAAATTTTCCATTAAGGACTCACAGCAATGCTAAATAACCATAGCTGAAAGCACAACTGGGATTGAGTCCTACATACAATTAAAGAATGATATCAAGAAACCTATTCAAACTTTAATCAAGGATGATTTGTTTAATCTAAATGGTATAATAACATTTATAGATAATGTGAAATTTAAGCATGATAGTTTTTAGATGCCATAGGCATTAGTTTCAAAATATTCCAAATATTCAATATAAAATATTCCGATGAAACGGAAGTTCTATGGAAATTGTCCATTCAAAGTTTCTTTTATAATGTTAAACAGAAATATGATATTAAATCATCTAGCTGTAATGCAATTAATTGCTGATTTAAAAAATTAATCTTAAAATTTAGTAAATTGTTTTAAAAGAATAGCTATTATTTTTATAAGCATTATATACTTAATATAGGAAATACTCGTAGGACATATATATGTATTGAAATTTTTATATATTGATTTACAACAAAATTTAAATCATCTTTTTGTTCACAACAATTTATTGTTGTTTAAAATGAACAGAAATTTTATAATATTAATAAAAAATAAAAAAATTAAAAACCTAAATATATATCGGTTTTGCTATATCGTCACAAATATGTATATATATATATATATATATATATATATATATATATATATATATATATATATATATATATATATATATAACCATAAGTGTGCTATGAAATTGATAACTATGTTTTTCTTAAATTCAATTTTGGTATCAAATCCAAAACTAATTTGTTATTATCGTTTAACTTGCTGTGTCGTATTGATAAGCTTATTATATTCTTATTAACATTTGTTACACCAAGAAAACTAATTTATCTAATTTTTACAAAATGGGTTTTATTAGTATAAACAACGTAACCGGCATATAAAAATTGTTATCAAATTCACAAAATAATGATACTTCGATGTACAAATTTGTGATTGATTTGATACATTTTGTATCAATGGTTAACATTGTTTGTACTTCATATTTAAAAAATGCATATCTTTTTATTACAAAGTTTAGTTTATTAACTTACTAGCACCAATTTCACGATTGTCAAATAGAACAGGATTTTTTGGTCAGCTTGGTAGATTCAACTATGTTTGTACATTAATTCTAGCCGTTGGTTATTATCAAGTTCAAAAGCCGTTAATTATTATCAAGTGAAAAAGAAACAGAATACTAGTTTCAGCACTAGTTCGGAACATTATCAATTTAATAGAATGCCATTCGCATGATGAATGCTTTTCTAAGTGTATTGGCTGGACTTTTGTCTTGTGTTTATATTGACGATATCGTCCTCTATGGCTACGATTTAGAAGACTACAATAATAAATTACAGAACATTTTTTCTTGTCTACGAAAACATCACCACATTTTGAAAATGTAAATTTTTAATGAAGAAAATAATTTATTTAGGTCTGATCTTGGAATCAAACCAGATCCATCAAAAATTAAAGATATCAAGGAATATCCTAAGCTATTGGAGCTCTACTATCGTAATATCCTGATTGTAATATTGATATGCGTACTGCGTATGCGAGTATCCTACCACACAAATCAGAAAAACATTATTCGACAATAGAGAAAGAACTCTTTGCTATCGTATGGGTAAACAAATGTAAGCCTTATCTTCTCTCGGTCAAAATGATAACAACAATTATAAATTATATTAAGAAATGTTCACTTTGCCAGATAAATAAAGTCCTGAATTCCAATAAATGTTTATTATGAATTACAACCACATCTAAAGTTATATTTGAGAAATTATTTTTGGATGTCGTAAGTCCACTTCCACGTACTCAAAATGGAAACCAATTGACTTGATTAAATGTTCAATAGGTGTCTGCGTGTCAAATCAAAAAACTCCAACAATATAATTATTTGGTTCGTTGTAATCTATTGTTACCGACCAAGGTTCCAATTTTATGTCACAAATATTGACAGATATCTGCTAAATCGTAAACAGTAACAAATTAAATACAACTACTTACCATCCGCAAGCAAATCGAGCACTAGAGCATTCACACCGCACATTAGCGTAGTACCTATAAGAAATTTTACTTCGGATGATATTGCAAATTAGGATAAATTGGAAAGCTCTTTTTACTTATAATTCTACGTCTCATTTTACCACGAAACGTATGTCCTTTGAACGTGTTTTTGGTTATAAGCCATCCATTTCATCTTCAATAAAACGAGAACTAATAGTTTCAAAGTTGTTGGAAATTAGCAAAAAAAAATTAATTAAATAGAAACAGAAATAAAATGAAAGTATATGAATGAAGAAAAGCTAAACACTTTATGATGAAATGGTCCATTCAAAATTATTAAATTTAATTCTAATGAAAACTCAACTAATAAAGTTATCAGCGAAAACAAAACTGTTCATAATAATAGATTGAAATTATTTTAAGTTTATTCACATAAAATTTGTTCTAAATTTGTCCTAAAAAAATAATTTAGGATTTCTCTTGGAACAAAGTTCACAATTCTACAATATATAGACGGGTGAAGTTTGTCCTAAATCCAATAAATATTTTCATGTGTAAGTGATACATCTTATAATTTAACCGATTATGTGACTTTTTAATAACTCTATAATTTTCAAATTTTCTTATTTTAGGATTTCCTAGGATAACCCTAGGAATCTAATACCATAATGCTGTATGTAATTGTATCAAGATGTCATTGGATCTAAACTAAAATTATTTAAATTACTGAAAAAGTAGGTGATCAGCCGATTTAGGAGAACCAAAAAACCTTCCCAATTCTGGGAAGCTAACACCATACATAATGACGAAAAAACCAAGATTTTCTTAAGGTCTAAGCTATCCGAAAATTATTTTTATTTTGGAAAAAGTAGGGGATTAAGAGGTTTAGAACAAGCAAGTTTGGTATAACCAATTATATGGTTTTGTTTGTCATGTGATCATGTATGTCGATTATATGATTTTTCCGAAATTTCTTGATAAAATCCTAGGAAGCTAACACAATAATGGCGCATATAACAAGGTGTCTTAAAGTCAAACCTATTCGAAAAAAATATTCTATTATGGGAAAGTAAAGTATTAGGGGGCTTAGGACAACCAATGAATTAATAAATTCTATAAATGTAATAATTAAAACATTTATAATAAAATTAATGGTTTAACGAATGGAAATCTTCCCTGATAAATTTTAAATATTTACTCCAATAGGCGGTTGTGATTCATTACACAGTCTTTTTAGAGTAAACATTATAAAAATAAAAAAAAACTGGGGCCTTTTTTCTCTTATTATTGTTATCTGAATGCGACTTATAGTATTTCGAGTTATTATAATTTTTGGCGTAATTTAAATAAAAACTGAATTATTTTCTAAATAAAAAATGTTTAATTTATTTAAAGTTACCTTAATTCCGCTTTTACCTTAATTAATGTTAATATGATTGTATTATCTAATATGTTGTAAAATATTTACGGGTGTCTGTATTTTGTACGATCATCCTTATTACGGATCTATTACAATATATCTATTATACAGTTGAGCTTATAGAACAACAATCCCTAAAAGTCCATTGTCTTTGTAGTAATTTATTTATTTGTATTATGTTCCTAATGCATTGTCGTATTATGATTGTATTAATTAAGAATTTTTATTGTAGTTAATAAAGTTATTGCGGATAAAGGTTAAATTAAATTGTTAAAAAATAGATTTTTATGGGAGTGATAAATACATATGTAAAATTGGTTAAAAGAAACCAATCGAATGAAAACAATTCTATAGGATAACATTATTAATTCCGAAACAAAAATAAAAGTAATTTTGACAAGAAATAAAATTGATTGGTCCTCATAGGATCCTGGCAAATGAATATGAATACGACAAAATTATATGGAAATTGGAAAAAAAGGACACAAAAATGAAAATTAAATAAATAATTTTTATTGTTTTCGTTTTTCCTTTTTATTATATACCCGAATTTGTTCAGTAAAATGGAGGGGGAAATTGTTGTTGTTGTCCTTCTCCATTGTGTTTTTATTATATTTATCATTCAACTGCAACAACAACAACAACAACAACAGCAAAGTATTTTAAATTATGTATATTTTTATTGTGCTTTCACTTGTGATATTGTGAAGCATAAAACCCAACAAAATAAAAGCGCTCGACTGTTTGAAGCAAATGATGGCATATAGCATGGGGTTGGGTTTTTTAAATTTTTTTTTATTTAATTTTCAGCGCTAGTTGGTTTTGTGTCAGTACTTATTTTTTATTTTTTGCAATGTCGCTAATAAATGCGCGTTGGCTTCTGAATGGGGTTAGATATTATGGTATATGGAAATAAATTGTAACACAAATATTTAGTTACATTATAAATGTTGTTGTTAGAATTTTCCCAATCTTGTTGTATAAAGCTTACTGTAGGTATTTATCTGTACATTCAGATGATGGAATAATAATTAAATTATTAGATTATTAAATAAGAAACAAATTTTCTTTAACCACGAAACTACAATATAATTAATATAATTATAACCCGGAGCAGTAAAATATAAGGTAATGTTTGTTATTTACTTAGCTATGTATATTGTATATTCAGAGATGTAAGTGGTATTTTTCAAGAAAATCATTTAATTTAATTTTTAATTTTAAGTAGAATCCTATATTTAATTAAAATTTATTTTTCTATACACAATTTTATTTAGATGCGGTATAGTTATAACCGAAAAAATAAAATTTAAATTTAACTGTATTTAATTAAGTTAACTTTAAATTAAATATGGTACGTATGTATACCATACATATATGTATATCGTAATTTATTATAAAAGTTATTTTTAAGGTAATTTTTAAACTGAAAAACTTTTATATTTTTCTTGGAATCATCCAATTTATAACTCCATATGATGGCAATAAAAACCCTTAACCTTGTCTTGATGGAAATACCCGTGGGTAAAAATCTACTTCTATAACTGAATTTATTACTCATAAGGTGATGGTTAAACAAATCAAGATCTTTGTAAAGTATACTCAGTTTTTAATTCATATTTGTTTTTTCGATATGTGTAATAAATATCAAATCGGTCTATGTTAATCTATCTAAATTATTGTACAATGTTAATCGAAATTGATAATAATCCCTTAACATTAAAACTAATCGGCTTTCTTATATTTTAAACCCAAATTTAAGTCACCATAATTTTTAGTTATTTTAATACATCATTGGCTATTATGAAATAAAAATAATGCTCTAATTTTTAACCATTTATGTATGCTGGATCAAAAAAAAAAATGGCGGCGCCCCATATTTGAATTAAAAAACATAAATTTGAATGTATATAGCTAGACTCGGACAGGCGCAGAGCAGATGGAGCACGGTTTCCTCCTCCTCCTTATCACCGCAGCTGAGTACGTTCATTTCTTTTATAGCTTCTTCCTGAAGCAGCAATTTACATGAAGCAAGCGGTGCATTGCAGGCCAGCTCTTCTGCCTTTACATTCCCTGCGATATTGAAGTGCCCTGGCACCCACGAAAAGATGCCAGACTCTATCCCTTTTTGAGCCATCCGTGAAGAAGCTTAGCGCCTCATTATCCAAAACCGTTTCGTTCACCCAATCTCCTCTGGTGAGAAACTCAGTTTGGAATCTCACCTCTACAGATGGCAAAGGGATAGAGTAGTCGGTAGATTTCGAAATACCCCTGTTGCATAGGATAGATGAGTGCTCTATATATTGTTACAGGTCTAGTTTAAGGTTGGCCATCATTTTTAACGCTGGCCACCAAACGACAACCCCATACAGCAGTATTGCTTTGACCACTGAGACGTAGAGCCAGTGTACTATGTGGGGCTCCATACCCCATCTCTTTCCAATGGCATTTTTGCTGGAGTAGAGCGCTATAGCAGCTTTCTTTACTCTCTCAAATATGATTTAAATATGATAAACAAAATAAAATCAATGATCGACGAAAGATCCTTTTTACATACCGCCTATGTTGGGATTCGAACCAGGTACCTCCCGATCCAAACGTCACAGCTTTAGCCACTGCGCTATTTGCTCGGTAAAATTGTATGACTTGTGTCATCAATTCCTAGATTATTTGAAGTGCTTGTATGCAATGCTTTTATATCGATATTATTATGTCATGTATCGCTCGATAACAGCATTTTTATGCCTGGTCGATATACATACGAATAATAATAATAAAGTAATAATTAAACTACGTTTTATTTGGCATGGAAATCGATTAATTGAAATATTTTGCTAATAAGTTCTTACAATTTACGAATGAATTTAAACAACAATATTACAATCCACTCTGTTACCGACCATTCTAAGTGAGTGTGCACGTTTTAATTTTTATTTAACTCGGGTGAACTCACGGCTTGGGGGGTACTTTGCCACTTAGATTTTACGGTAGCACAAATCATACGTGCTTATAAAACAACATAAAAATATGACAGTATATGGATCACTGTTCACCCTCGAATTATCATTACCACCAATTATTAAAAAAAAATCTATTTCATTTTCATATCATTCAACAATAAAATTTGATATTGAAAGTTAATTTATTTATATATTTTTTTTTTAAATAAATATTTAAATTAACAATTTAATTTAATTAATGTTGGAGAACTAACGATAAATTTTTCATGATGAACCCAAAAAAAATAATTTGTCGATCGCAAACAAAATAAACAAAATAAAACACTTACCAGACAAAGTATCCAAAGAGTATTCCCTGAGTTTGTCGGCGTGTTGAAAATCTTTATGGAAAAACCCCTGTAAAGCACTAAAATTTGTCACTCACTTTTTTTTTTTTGGATTTTCATGAAAACCTCTCCTTAATTTTTACAAAAAATAATAATATTTAATTTTTTTTAACTGTGAGATTAATCCTAAAGACACACACACACATATATATTGAATATATTTATATAAGATAATATATTCCTATACACTAAATATTGGTATATTAAAAGATTTACTATATATACTAGTACACATATATACTATACATACATATATTTAATTTAATAAAATTTTCATTTGTTTTCTTTTTTAATTTTGATTTTGATATTTTTTTTTTTTGCACTTGTAATTTACTATTTAGTATAATAGTTTGTAGAACAGAATCCACTAAACTTTAAAACTATCAGCCACTTCATTTCGCTCAGCTTCAAGAAGGATGAAGAAATCTTGCGGATTTTAATTTGGCTTCATTTATTATATGAAATTAAATATACCAAATTTGCTGAGAGGCCTGCGGGCCGTTTCCCCTTACTGGTTTCTCTTGCATATACTCTTATGCGATTACAATATACTATTGTTTATGCTGTTCCAGTATAGTGCACAAATGGTTATTATACTAGCTTCTGATAAAAGACTTTTCAGCTTGGCCACTCAAAATGAATGATGATTTTGAACAAAATCTAAATGTAAATAACTTTACTAAATTTTTTGCGTAATATACGTAAATTATCTGTTACCTATGTATATATAAACATAAATCGTACGATCATACGTATCATAGATTGGTCGGAAGCATGGTTCATGATGGTTAGAGCATGGTTAATATATAATTTAGGTATATGTGTATGGTCTAATATATACACGTACATAAATCAAGTACACAATCTACATTGTCACTTGGTTATATACATAGTAAACAAGTTGTTTACAAGAAAAAAAAATATTTAAGGTCATTGGCCGAATGTAGTCCTTTGTTTAACATCATCTATAGTTATTCAATTGTCATCCATCGTTACGCTCATGATCGTTTATCGTTCTGAGTGTAATGGAATAGTTACAACAATGCAGCCGTAACAACTCTTATGTTGTACTCCAGTAATAATTTAAGACTGTAATGTAGATCAGTCAATAGTCGTTATTCTGTTATATAGACGAAATATGGTCCATAAATAGCGATACGTCTTTTATTCTAGATTGTCTTGTATAAGTTAATCACAAATAACGAACATAAATAATTTCTTTTTCCCACAGTTTCCAAATAGTTTTTTTTTTTAATTTTTCAAAGATTTTCAGTTTTAAGTATCCATATTATACCAAGTACAATGTACATACATACATACATAAATCCGATGTAACAAATTCGTTTTGTTTTTCTTTCGATTATATACAGAAAATTGAAGCTTAGTCGTACATAGTCTACGAGACAACCAATCTACTATCTAAGTATACCATCACCACTATGTGCATGCATATAGGTTTTGGGATGGAATATATGTTCATAAAAAAGTTTTAAAAATACATAAAATAAATATTTTTATTGGAAATTATGTAATAATAATGAGAAAGTTTTTGTCCTTTTTTTTTTGGTAGTAAATGGGAAGCTTTAGCACAAAACTTATACTTTTTTGTTATCAAAAAGTTATTAGCTTAGCTTTTTTAATATTTACATTACACATCTATATCTAGAAGGAGAGACATACATACATATCTACGAACGAGTATAGTAGCACTAACTTTAATAAAATTGAATTTTATTTGGTTTGGTTTTAGATAACTTTTAAAATTTATAGTTGGACTAGTGTATATACATAAATATCAATACGTATAAGTACGCGATGGGATAAATCGATAACAACAAAATTAAACCATTTCCCATTAGATCCAATACATGTATATAATGTAACACATATCCAATTTTCTACAAGTTGTTGCCTTACGAGAAATCTATTGATTCATTATCAAATCACGTAATCAAAATTACTTAGGATACGATTAAAATAAAAATTACGTTATATCATTCACTGGGATTACGCCCACAAGGATATAGAAGAAAAACAAACTATGTATATGATTGCACCCATTAATTTGTATTAGAGACGGCAAAAAAAAATTGAAATCGGATTTTCATAACAACAATAAATCGAGTTTCGGAAAATGAAATATTTTTAATCTATTATTTATAAACAAACCCAACTACTCGATACAATATACATAGATTGCAATAGTAATAATCGTTGTATACATATGTATATACAAACATTAATAATTCACTTTGGACTGTATGTATGTATAAGTACCAACATATCTATATAACATGAAGAAAAGAACTCTATAAACTTTATAATATATAGAACATGTAAATATGGTTTACGTGCAACTTTGGTAAATCACGTAAATCTTGGGAATGGATAAAAAATTTACAATGTAAAAACTAATTTTGAAACTTTAATTTGTAGTTATTGTACCGTGCTATATTGTCATCCTGAGGGATGATGATGGAATTTTCGTGTGTATTGTTGATCTAATTTTTCTTGTTTGCTTTTATAACCAACTTTAATGGAATTAAGTATATGTAGTTTGATTTGGAATTAGAATTTTTACAGTAGATTTTTGCACTATAAACTTTACTGATTTGTTTATTGTATATTAGTACAAGAAGCTGTTAAGTATTTGTAACCAAAATTATGTAAGATATATGTAATATCAATATGAAAACTGATTTAGCTTGAAAAATTGGAATTAGTGATGTTTTTGTTATATCTATAGAAAAGGACATTGTTCAAAGACTATAAATGTTAAATAATAGTAAAATATTTACAAATATTACAGAGCCCTGAACATCCATAAGGAAGTCATAGTACTTAAGATTTGGAGTTGCAAGGTTTAAATTCACAAGATTTCGATTTTTGGTGGAAACCCAATTATTCAAACAAATAAAAATTCCTCTGAGTTTAGGCTATCAAAGTTACAAAAGATTTACTAAAAGTTCAACTGAATCCAAAAACTCAGTTTTTTTCTGGTTCCCAACATGTAGAGGGTGTTTGTTATAGAGGTCCACAACTTTGAGTTGGCAACACTGCTTTATTTGACAGCCCATTTAACAGCAGATAGTTGCTTTTTGTTTAGTTTGGTTTGACATTTCATTAAGGATAGACTTACATTAGAGCAACGCTTGCAAATTATTGAAATTTTTTATTAAAATAATCATTCTGTCGCATTTGGAGTGAGGATAATCCACAAGCTTTTGTCGAAACACCATTACATCCACAGAAAATTACTGTTTGGTGCGCCTTATGGACTGGCGGATTGACATGATTAGAAATTTTTTCGTACCTCGATTAGCTGGCATTAATCTTGCTGACATGTGGTTCCAACAGGACGGAGCCACATGCCACATAGCGCGCGCTACAATTGATTTACTCAACGAAACTTTTGATGAAAGAATATTTTCTTTGGGGTTATGTAAAGCCACCTGGAAATCATCATTCGAAGAGTTATTGGCGAAATACGGCCGAAAATGCTGCGGAAAGTTTGTGAAAATTGGTGTTCCAGATCGCGCCTTGTACGCGCCAGCCAGGGTGGCCACATGGCCGAAATCATATTTAAACATTAATGTCATAGAATTTTCTATCCAATAAAGCCCGTTTCATTGATATTAAAAATATCAATGTAGTAATGTTAGTAATTAGAATGAGCCCACAGCCTGTCTTGTTATCGGCACAGTATAGTTGACGTATTAACCCAGATCAGTTGTTAAACGCCGTGTTTTTGCTCAGCTCAACATGGCTAGCTAATTGCCCGGTGATCACTACGGGGAGGTGGTCATGTACACTTGAAAAAGCTGCAAGATACCGATCTGACAACAAGTGTTTACTTGATTTCCCCAGGCAGCTTCTCGACCACCTAGCAACTGTTTTTCAAATTTTTTGATAGGGCTGTCTTAGTTAGATTGCGAATCTTTTGATGGCGATGATGCACAGTATCGGACACAAAACTCTTATTGACATATTTTTTTTTATTTATACACCAACAGCACAATAATAGTTAATGTTTTCTAAATGTTTTATATCTATACATATGTATGTATTTGGTAAAAACTCGAAGTAGCACAGTTCACGAAAATTGCATAAAAAAGTATAAATATCACTCTAGAAATGTTTAAAAAAACTGGAAACAATATCGTTTTGCCCTGTTTCACTTCATTGATTTTTCAACTTTTAAGACATAATTTACTATAATTATCGGTTTGTCCAATACACAGAAAATAGTATACATATTGTATCCAACCAACCGGGTAGGCTAATATATTTTGAGCGTACTACAACTTCTGTCAAAACATATTTTTGTTTTTTATTTCTCTCATTTTTTTTTGTTTGTTTATTGCCATAGTCGTACATAAAATTATTTAATTTTTCATAGGGTTAAAAAAAATTGGATTTTTAGAAATTTATGAATATGTATAATGTACATAATTATGTACCACAATACAAAATTGATAAATATTTTTTACAATATACTTGTAGATAATAATTCCACCCATTTTATTTTAGATAATATAATTTAATTTTAATATTTTTTTAAAGGGATGATTAATCTTATATCCGGTTTACACGAGAAGAATAAAAGTTTTAAAATAAAAATAAATTAAAATAGAAATTTTCACGCATTTTAACAACAGAAAGGAAAAAACCACAAAAAAAAATAGTTTCGCCGGCTATGAACGTTTTTATATACACATCAAAAAAAGCAAAATGGCAGCGTAATTTTGTTTTGTTTTTGGTATACAAACAGTTTAGTTTTAATTTTTTTGATAGAAAACTAAAACTGATTTAAACTAAAATGGGTGGCCATAATAAGGATTAAATACACTTTAAAACTGCACAATTATTTTTAATTTTCATTCGTGTGAATTAAATTACGATCGAAAAATTTTGAAAAAATATGCACTTAACACTTACCTAAAAAAGTTAATTAAACACTTTTAATAATTGGTTTTTTTGTATTAATTTGCTTCGTATTGGAGCAATTTGTCACACAACACTTAATTAATTTATATTATAATCTTATATTTTTCACTTATAATTTTTAATTTTATTTCGATGTTAAAACACACAAACACAAAACATGAAATAAACAAAAAAAAAAATTTTTTTTTGACAGAAGTTGTAGTACGATTTTCTTATTCTCTTTTCATACATTTTAAGTTTTACACGCTCTCTATATATCTTTATGCTCGAAGTACACAACGAACACGGAGTGATACTCATTTACCAGGAGTATAATACTTAGAACGAAGAGGATCAAACCTGTCAAAACATTGAATTTGACAATTCTCGTGCACTTTATGTACAAAGGCGGCAATACCGTTACAGTTAACGGAAATTCCCATACACTGTATTTTCACTGCGTATTAGTCGCCTAGGCAATCAGTGCGAAATGAAATGGCAAAAAAATTCCCAATGAGCTCATTTCACTATGTACATAAAACATGTAGTGAAATGTGTTACAGCCTTTACAGGCGTAGAAAAGCAAAATGTTAAACCATTTTCATTAATGTACACTGGTTTGGAAAAGAATTCAATTCTTTAGTCGTTGTTCATCTTTACGATGTTTGAACTTTCTAAAGAATATATTTAGTTCGCCTGAGTGTTGATTAAAATGGGGTTCCTTTATGAAAATACTTATTTACATAATGTAGATTATAAGAACCCCCTCACGTGAAGTCGCCAACAAAAACAATTTCCGCATATATGTGGTAATGTGCAAAGTAGAAAGTTTCGATATAAGTTTAGACAAGCAGTTGTCTAAATGACTGTCTATCAACTTCGGCCTTGCATCTATTTGTAATAATGCGGTAATAGATCGTGTTTCCTACTGCGCCTTTATGTATTTTTTCGGGATATCATACATATGTATAGTATCAGTAAAGTTTTAATACGAGCCATACTCTGTTCTTAAGAACAAAATGGTACGCTATTTCATTTCCTCAATTTCTAATAAACGAAATAATGTATAATTTTATTGTTGAAGAAAACACATAAACTGTTAACGAATATCGACAATAATGATATTGTAAGCTTGTAACCCAGCCCAAGTATATTTTGGAGTTTAACTTTTAAATTGGACCCTTTTTTATTTATATTGAATTTCAACTTAAAATGACTTGTTGATGTATTATGAAGTGAATAGAAGAAGTGCTCTATAGGCCACTAATTCTTGGTGAAATGTTAAAACATTGAACATAAACATCATCGCAATTACAATATGGACTCAATTGCATTATTAGTGGGAAAAAAGGGAAAATTCAAACGGTTTGTTATCATAAATCAATGTACATACAACTATAATTCATCAATAAAATTGAATTATATAGCCGCATAATACTGATTCCACAAAAACATTATTTACTCAAGTTATATGATATAATGAAAAGCTTAAAATTAATTTGTTCATTGCTTAAGAATATTTGATGTTGAAAATGATTTACATATTTGCGCTTTGCATTTGTTGGGAATCAATGTTTTCTTCTAATAAAGTTCTTAGAAGAAAAAATAAAAATTGAAAAAAATTATTGAGAAACAAAGTGAATGAAATGTTCACTTTATTTATAATACGAATGAGGTTGAAAAAGAACAAAAATAACAAACAGAAGCTTAAGAAGCCAAGGCAATTCCGCAAAATTACTTATTTGTATACATATTTAAAGCATCAGTTCTTAGTAAAACACTTGCAAAACACATAGCCATAAAAAATAAATATTTTAAAAATATTTAAATAAAAACAATTGAGTGAAATAATTTTTAAAATATTTGTTTCATTTATTGTTTTAGCTCTATTCTTTGACAATATAATCTGCAAGTTCTTTAACCTCTTTTGTTGAATTGTACGAGTTCTTTTCATATTCCTAATAATCTCGGTCGTCTCGCTTCTCTAAATTCCATCACTTAATGTTCTTGCACTATTTTCGGTTTCTAATTTTGGTGAGAAGAAGATGATTTCCTCAACTACTAAACTACTAAAGGAGACAATTTATCTGTGTGAATTTCATGCTGAACATTGACAAAGATAAAAACGCAGAAAATTGAAAATCTAGAAAATAAATGGATCTTATCATAGAACTGACGGGCAATATCTTATAATAGAATGTTAGCGTAGGGTTATGAAAACTCATTATTCTTTCTTTTTAGTGGATTAAATTTAACAGAGCTTGGTAATTTTAAAGATGTAGTTGAAGATTCAAGTTTCTATTGGTTGTAGTGAAGATGGATAAATGGATAAGTTGTACGATGAAATCGATGCAGTAAATGAACCCAGTGTGATATAATTATGTTTAAACCTGTTACTAATTGGTAATAGAAATCGCTTGTATGTTTCATTGATAGAGTTTGAATTATGCAAAAAATCGCATTTTTGATATAAACGGTCGAATATTTTTCAAGTTAATTAAAGAACCTGCTCATGACTAATTAACGTAAGTAAGAGGTACTCAAAGCATTAATAGAACTTGACAAAAGGTTTTCCTCAAATTCTCCATGTACTATTTACGTGATAAAACGAGTTATGAAGTAATATGAACAATAATATTCGTTGGTTACGCATAGATTACCTAATTCAATTATAAAATCATTGGTTCGTTTTGGTTTGGTTTTCGAGGAATTGTTGTTTTCGATGAATTGACGTTTTCAGTGAATTGCTTTTTCAGCGAATTGAGTTTTTTGGTGAATTGTTTCGGATGGCGCCCCTGACTCGAATAAAGCGCAATCCCATTTATTGCCGTATATCGCCAATAATGCAGCGAGTGTTGGAAATTGTCTCTTGTATATCAGCATACATTAGCGATTATTTTTTGTTAGGCCATTGTGTTCTCTATTTTTTGACTGGATAACAAATTTTTAACTTGGATATTTCATACTTAAATATTTCAAAATGTATGAAAAAGAACGAATTTCGGCAGTTTTGGAATAAGTTTTAATGTAATTAGCCGCGACCTCACTTGGGTTAATAATTTTTTGTTAGTCATTATAAAGTCATTATTTAAAAAAATGATTTCTTAACAATTATTTCCGAAACAAAACTTTAAATGGCATGATAGTGGCCATTACAGACAGCAGTCAACAACGAATGTGAAGTTTGTCCTAATTTTTTTTATCTGAAAATCTATTAGTAAAAATTATAAATCTCTCGTTATTATGAATTTTTTTCCAAACTATTATTAACCTTGCAAGAAGAATAATTAAAAATGTAATATTAACGAACTTAAAAAACACGTAAGTCTACACATCTGCCTAATAAATAAAAGAAATATCGAAAATCTTAAAGTTAAATGACATGGGACAAGCGTGCATTTTACAACCTTTAATAGTTAAAGATGTTTACTCAAGTGGATCCCTATTTGAAACTGTTACAAGCAAGATATTTCACTTAAAAGGTGATAAGGATAAACAAGAACGATTTGTACTAGATGACAATTTGTTTAAAAGGACGTATCATCACAAACACTTGATCAGAAATCAAGTTTCCAATCAGAATTCAGTTTCCTAAACATTTAAATATAAAATATTTGTAATTAATCCTCAGTCACACGATTGGTAAATGTCTACAACTGTTGGTGATATTTTTATGTTTTTGTTCGAAAATTACATTTGATGGCATGTGATTACATGTTGGTGTACGAATTGAAAAATGTCTCTTTAGAGTAGAACATCTGGCTCGTATACCTACTAAAATACCCGACAGTAGTCTGAGAGATTAATTTGGTGTAGATCAAAAAAGTATATCTTCCAAAAAGAATGTTCTGTGAAATGTTCAATGAATCTACTAGTTACACCTTAATTTCGAAAATATTTGGCTTTGCAGAAGTTAGTTAACGCAGCGTATGAGTTAGAAGATGAAGATGGGAAAAACTATGGATGAACCATAAAATGTTAAACCGTTACCATTTTATATTAAATTAATTAATTAACATGCATTTTGTTTAGTTTGTGCCCGGCTTAATGAGACATTTTAGGGCAGCTGGTACGGTTTCACTAATGTAACAATTAGTTATTGTTGTGAATAGAACAACAAGATAGTTCTAAGTTCATGTTATTTCTAAATTGATTCACTGTAAATATAACCTAAATTTCCTCAAATTGGGCCACATTATAGTTATTATAATTTTAAAAATTCCCTGGTCGCCGTTTGAACGTGGATTGCATGAGTCTCTCTTATCTTCCGCGATAATTCTAGCTCAACTCTAAACATTGGTTAGGGTATTTTATTGCGATTTATACTGTTAATTATATTACTCTGAAGCCCTGTTTGGCCAATTCTTCACCAATTTATGGAGCTGTCACAATGGATTTGATTCTTTTTATCGCAGCCGTGATTTCTGTGGCACGTTTTATCCTGGATGTGCAATAATGGTTATAATTTCTCTCCAGAACATTTACATTTTTTCTATAGGTATCAATGCTTTTGGTTTGTATCCTACCGTTACCGTTGTACCGTTTGTTTACACAGTCCCTCCCTTAAGTATATTGAAGGCGATGTTTCTTTAGATCCTTAATTCTTCATTTGGTCAATTCAGGTTTGCACTAAAATTTCACTATTGTTCTGACCTACATTAACATTTGTACTGTCTATATTCCTGTTGTTCGCAATAATAATTAGATCACATTTCACAGAATTTTTGGTTGTCGTTTCACTCATATTTGTTTTGTTATTATCAAAATTTGATGTACTAGCACTTTTTATTAAATTCGCATTTGGTGTCTAATTTGCTTGTCCAGGGGTTGTTATTACCAGGTTCATATTTGTGTCCACTCTTAGTGAATAATTATACCCATCGTCATGTAGTATACATATAATAATTAAACAGAAGCTATATCACCAGTCCAATCAGATGCTTGCATATACAGACGACATATGCGTGATTGTAATGAATAGCAACATTTAAATCATTAAAATGCTCAATCAAATTCAACAGACACTTGGTCACTTAGCAGAAAGGGTGGCAAAACTGGAAATTAATTTCTATCCGCCAAGTAAAAAAGTCAGCATACACAAAAATTATTAACTCGTTCCTATACGCATTGTAACTTGGAACGCCAATGGGCTCAACCAACGAGCCCAGGAATTGGAAATATTTCTCCATACACACAATATATTGTGCTGATTTCAGAAATGCACTTCTCCAACAAAAGTTTTTTTAGAATAAAGGGATTCAATAGGCTAATCAAAAGCTTTAAACAAGATTGCTTCGACAACTACTTAAGCGGGGTAGGTCCAGAAATGGAAAAGGACTACTCGTTATGGAAAGCCACCAGAAAATTCAAACGACTTGTAGCTCGGATACCACCCATAAGAAATGCTCAAGGTAGTTGGGTTCGACAAGACAAAGTAAAAGCGGAACTTTTTGTTCAACGCCTAGTAACAGTATTTCAACCCCATGAATTCAATCCAACATCGACGTAACACTTGTTTATCCAACAAGTCAGGATTTTAAAAGAGTCACGTCAAATTGCCGAAGAAATCGACAAAAATCTTAACCAAAAAAAGGCAGCAGGAATTGATGAAATATCACCGAATCTATTAAAGAAACTATACCACGTAAATCAGTCATCATAATCACATACTTATTTAATGCCTGTATGAGATTGAAGTATGCGCCCAAATGCGTTAAAACGGGCCAAATAATTATGAAATCGATGAAGAAGTAACATCGTACAGACCAATCTCACTGCTTCTGACCTTATCAAAACTGTTTGAAAAACTACTTCTGCAACAATACAACTCCACAATAGATCAACTCCATCGAATCATTATTCGGTGAGCAAGCGTTAGAAAAAAATAAATATTGCTCCGCTGTATTTCTGGATGTATCCCAGGGATTGACATTCAAGATGAACAAAATGCTACCACAAAATTATTGCCAGCTGCTTGAATCATACCTCTCTGATCGCAAATTCAGAGTCATCCATGAAGAAAGATGTTCTAATTTTTATCCTACGTCAACGGGAGTTCCGCTGGGAAGCGTTTTAGGACCCCTCCTCTACCTTCTCTACACAGCAGACATACCTACAACGAACAAAACATTCATCGGTACGTTTGCTAACGACAGTGTTACTAAATGGACGATTGATTGAAAAATCGCGCTTAATGAGCTTAAATCAACCCATGTGACATTTACGATCCGACCCAAAAATATCAACCAGCACATATACCTTAACGGAGTTGAGGTGCCGCCGGCTGAAACATCACGTGGGACATAAAGCTGAACAGATACGATTAAAACAACGTCAAATGCAATGGTTAATTGGGCATCATTCCATAATGAACCTGTATTGCAAAAGACGAATGTACCAGACTATCGTCAAACCAATATGGGTGTATGGTGCGCAGCTATGTGATTGAACTCATAAAACCAATAGAGACATTATCCAACGTAGCCAAAATAAATTTCTTCGAATGGTCACCAACGTTTACCGGTTTGTGACTAGCTGGGAAATACACATTGATTTACAAATACAATTTATATGTGAAGTCAGCCGCAAATGTGTCATCAAACATGAAAAGAGACTTTCCACACCAACGTTGAGGCCGTACAACTACTGTATAGTACAAACGAAGTAAGGCGGCTCAAACAAACCAAAGCACATGAGCTAGCCGAATGTATATCATACCTCTGGTGCAGCAAACCCACACAAGTTTATGCTTATCTCATAAGTACTAATGTCAACCTTACTATAATTTTTTTTTTTTTTGTTTATTTATATTTCGACTGAGTCTTGTACCCATTTAGTAATTTACATTGCATAATACAGTATTTTGAATAGTCGGCGTAATCAAGTGATTATCCCCAGTTTAGTGTAACTCATCCCTCAGATTTTTCACCACAGTAAGTCTACTGACCTCCTGGTCGCGATAAGTCAAGTGGTTTGGTTCTTTGCAGTCTTCTTGTTGGAGATGTAGTCAGCATACTGCGTATGTCCAGATTTTGATGCTGGTGCAGACGTTGTAGGTGTTTTGTTGCATGATGCTTAATTTCATCCGCGACAAGCTCAATCTTGAGATCTCGATGGAGGTTGTCGTTTCGAATGTACCACGGTGCATTAACAATACATCGTAGGATTTTATTTTGAACTGTTTGTATGATTTTGATATTTGTCTTCTTGGCACATCCCCAGAGTTGGCTACCATATGTCCATACAGGCTTCAGAATTTGTTTGTATAACAGCAGTTTGTTATGGATCGCTAGTTCAGATTGTCTCCCTAGGAGCCAATGCATTTTTCTAAATTTTATGTTTAGTTCTTCTCTCTTCTTTTTTATGTGTTCCTTCCATCTAAGCTTAGCATCTAAAGTCATACCAAGATATTTGGCAGTGTTTGCATGGGGTACTATTATTGAGTTTATCATTATTGGTAACTTTTTGATTTGTAAAGTTCACTTGGATTGATTTTGCTTCATTTAATTTAATTCGCCATTTCTTTGTCCAATTACATATCAGGTTAATAGCCCTCTGTAATTTACTAGTGGAGTTATTGATGTTCTTTGCTGTTGCAAGTATTGCCGTGTCATCGGCAAAAGTCGCCATTGTTTATTAGTATTTGGTATATCTCTAGTATATAGGAGATATAGGATTGGCACAAGAATACTCTTGTGGTACTCCGGCTGTTATTCTTTTTAGTTGGGAGTACTCATTCTCATACTTTACTCGGAAGTGCCTCTCTGATATGTATGATTTTAAAATTTGAAAAAATTGCTCCGGAAGATCTCGATGAAAAATTGGAAAACGGAGGGGAAAATACGGAAATTAATATCATATTCATTCATAATATATAATAGCGAATGATAAGTTTTTCAAAAAAACACACAGAAATATAGTTATGTACTTACAAATTTACATAAGAATTTACATAAGAATAAGAAAGAACATTCGTAAGGTTTCACTAGGTGCTATGTATATATCTGGTTTAAAGTTTGCTCTGACAATAAACCAAAAATTTAGTAAATGCAAAACCATTACTATAAATGAGCCTTTGTCGTTACATTTTGATTGCCACGTCGTATCATATAAACCAATTTACATAAAAAAAACATCACCCTAGATTACTTGTAGTCGGTTCTTTTGAAATAATTTGCTAATCATTAAAGGCTGTCATCCTTTTGTAAAATAGTATATTTAATATAATTATAACACGTTGTTTTGGAAATGTTAATAAATAAAAAAATATTATTTATAAACTGGATATAATGTCCAGGTGAATAGAGATACGAGTACCTCATTCAACACTAATAAAAAATCTATTCTAACATTATAACCGACGGTTATCGTTAGTTCAATAAACAGTTTCCTTCCTATATATTTAAACAGAAAAATCTAATTTAATTGAATATCGAATTTTTTATTATATTTTTTTTTATTGACAGTATATCGTATACATATATGCCTGTACCTGTATATTTAAAGCTCGTATACAAAAGCTCTTTTTTAAATAATAAAAATTTGTTTTATTTATTTGCTGATTTGATTTATATAAAAATAAATGAATTAATATTTTTTTGCTATTTACTTTTTCAGGTAACATATAGTACCCTCGAAGGCTCTCATACCGAATTAGCTTGCTTATGAATTTTGCTTGCTCATAATATCATAATGGTAAATATATAATACTTGTACGCGTGTTGTGTGCGTTTATTGTCCTAGATTTGAATGACCCGATGAATGAATAAAATCTATTGTACGAAATTAAATTATTTAATTTTCGTACCATACTTGAAGAATTTTTATAGCATGAACAATATAATCTGTGTTTATATATTGCATATACTCGTATGTCTATGTATATTGTACATATTCATACATAGACGAGAAAAGCTCAACAAAAAGCTAAATAAAAATGTTAAACAAATATAAATCTTTTGTCTTGTTTTAAAAGTTCAAATATTGTTTGTTGTTATCTTGAAAAGGACAAAAAATATTTTTATTCGAAATTCAATTTTTATTTTAGAAATCAAATTCATCAGAAATTTCTTTTATGCATGGGAAATAAACTTTTCAAGGGTTTTAAACTCATTTTTAAACAAACACGTTTTCGTCCATTTGTGCTCACGAATGTACGAGATAGAAAAATAAGATTTTCTTTACTAAAGAATTTCATCGGAGTTGTGGTGTGTTTGTGTGCGACACCTTAGTGTTTACTTAGTATACTTGTATTTGATCAGCTGATTTTTCAAAATAGATAAACAGATAATTTCACAAAATGCAGATTTTATATTTTTAATTTGGTGGAACCAATACGGATTCCGCGCTTAGTGCCGGGACGGCCAGGATTCTATCCTAATTCGCAGAAGCGCTCAGCAGCCTTAGCAAACTGTACAAGTTTGAACCAAGGTATGGAGGACAACTTATCTACATTAATAGAACTACAGCTGAAAACCTGAAGCCGAATAATATTGAAAGCTGGACAACTGCACACAAAGTGCAAGCTGTCAACATCTTCCTCAAGACATTCTTCACAAATAACATGCTGAGATAGACCCATTCGATGGAAATGCCCCTTAAATCGACCATGAGCCTTATGAATCGCAACCAAGATTCTTAGCTGGTCCTTTTTCAAAGATAGAGCATTTTTAGTTGATTTCAAATTGCAAGCCATACTGTAGGCTAAGATCTTTCAAAGCGTAGTTCTTTATAACTTTGTTTACGTAGTTAAATGATAATGCGGTCGGGGGTTCAGGTTCAATTATAGTTAGCTGAGAACCGGAGTTGGCTAAACAACCCGCGATTTCATTCCCTTCGATGTCATAATGTGCTGGCACCCACATTACCGTACGGGATTGTTGGAGCAAACAGGATTAATGAAGTGTTTGAAATCCTTGACAAGTTTGGAGACAGTCAATGGATTTTTCAATGAATTGAGCACAGTTTTGCTGTCAGTACACAGACTGATGTTTTTGTTTTTAACAGCAAAGTTCAAAGCTTCCATAACAGTATATGACTTCCGGTTGGAAAACAGTACAATGCGAATCAAGACTTCCAAAAGATCTCTGGTTGGACCACGGACAGTAGATTCCAAATCCAGCACTGATGCTAGAACGAGAGCCATCAGGAAGAAAGACTATGGACTCGTCTAATTTTTGAAGAAAACCCTCCGAAAACCACAAATCCCTTGAAGGATAAACCACCTTGAATAAGTTGGAGAAGTTGTATTCTGGTAGTGATCTATTATTAACAATCGATTTCTGGTAAAAATGAAGTGTAGTTTTTAAAGATTTGTCTATGCCCCACGATAGAACCGAGAACATTCCAAGCCCCAATGCACCTCAAGTGAAACGCTGCAGAACAAGCAGTGCCACGAATAAAGGTGTGTAACTGGGGCAAGGAAAGAATGAACACCATAGCAAGAAATGGAAACGAGGACATAGCTCCAGTAATAGCCCTACAAGCCGTGTTTTGAAGACTATTAAGTTCAGCAGTAGACGCCTTTAGATTAACAACAGACGCGTAAGATAATATCGGTAAGACCAGCGATTTATAAATAAAAAACAACATCCTGGGTGTTAGACCCCAGGATTTCCCAAAAGCCCTTCTACATTGCCAAAATATGGCAGTAGCTTTTTGTACTTTGAAGTCAAGATGAGGTTTCCAGGAAAGTTAGCTATCTAACATAACACCAAGGTTACATCTGGTAATCGGTCTCCCAAAAAGAGAAGGAACGGATAGATCCAGACCACTCCTGCGCCTAGAAAAGACAATTAAATCTGTCTTAGACGGGTTGACGTGCAGACCATTGTCAATGCACCATGCCTCCACAAAATCTAAGGCATGCTGCATAAAGTCGGATAAGATATTCAGGTGTTTGCCTGAAACTGTTAAAGCAAGATCATCAGCATAACCCTGTGCAATGAAGCCATATTGCTGCAGCTTTACCAGTTAACCGTCAATGATCAAAAGCCGTAGCAGAGGCGAGAGCACAACTCCCTGGGGGCAGCCCTCGGCAACCTTGAGAGAGACTGCGACGCCATCCAGTTCAGTCTCTACAGTGCGAGACTTGAGCATGAATTCAATCCATTTGGCAATGGTGTGGTTAATACCAAAATTATTACAGGTATTAGTAATCGAGATAAACGAGGTGCTATCAAAAGCTCCCGCTATATCGAGGAAAGTACCTACAAGAAACTCCTTATTATAGAGTGATCTTTCAATCCTAGTGTCAAGTTCATGTAGGCCCGTTTCACAGGATTTACCAACTCTATTAGCATGTTGTATGTTACTGAGCGGGAAGGTAGTGCTTGTCTCGAATATATCAGTCGACGATTCTTTATAAGGCTTTAAGAAAAGTTGAAGACAGACTAATAGGTCGAAAAGACTTGGGATCCGTATAATCGGATTTGCCGGCCTTCGGAATAAAAACGTAGAGTCGTTTTTCTGCTCCATGATTTAGGAACAGCGCCGAAAGCAATCCGCCTGGAAAAGGTTTATCAGATGGTCCTGAATGATAGGAAAGCCGTGCTGTAATTAAGCCGGGAAAATACCATCAGGCCCACAATCCTTATAAGGTGCAATGGAAAATAGACTCTAGTGTAGAACATCTAGATTGATCAGCTTGTAAGCCATGTACCAATCAGGAGCCACAGAAGAAACCTTAGAGGATACGGTAGTAACATCATCTGAGTTGAAAATGGCACAACCAGTGAAATGAACAGATAGAAGCAGCTTACCAACTTCTCTATGATAGGAGGTAAGCTGAAGAGTATCAGGTCTACAAAGTACAAACACCATTCTTAGCCATGGCTTTGTTTAGTTTAGCCACCGCCGACAGACTATTAATTTCCTCGCAGAAGTGTAACCACGAAGCTCTGTGAGCGGATCATAAACTTCGTTTATATATTTTTTGTGCCACCAGAAATTATCCCAATCTGACGATTGAAGTTTTTTGCTTTATTTTTAAGTTTCCTATCGGATTTTATTAACCTTTTAAGATCAGAATTCCAAAAGGGTTTGTTATTAGACTTTTGGTTCGTAATAAGAGAACAAGAATTTTCAAAAGCAGTCGAAATTGCCGGCTCAAGTAAAGACGCATGTACCCCAATGTCGTTACTCGACCGGATTACTTTCGGTCGGGTAAGTAAAGAAGCCAGCTCGAGAGAGAAAAGTCCACAATTGGTTAATTTTCTGTTACGATAAGGCGTTATCGGTGGTCGTTAATGTTAATGTTAAACGAGATACAGCTGTGATCGAAGGTGAGAACATGATCCTCCACCCTCCAATCAAAAATTAAATCAATAATAGACATAGAGCATAAACTGATGTCAATCACCTCACGTCGAATGGAATTAACAAACGTCGGCTCCCTGCCAATATTTAGAATTTCAATTTCAGGATAACTTAAATAGTTGAAGAAAGAAGATCCCCTCTGATTAATATTCGTACTACCCCAGTGATGGCATTAGCATCACAACCATGCTCCATGCCACGAGGTTAATGACTCGATAGAGTCATACGGTAGATAAACTGATGCAAGAACCAGCTTAGTGCAGGAATTGTTGAATGTTAAAGTGACGAGCACTGTCGAAAGATCAGCCGAGCTACACTCATGAATGAGGGAAGCATTAATGTTGTTGCCAATAAAAATCCACGCCCTAGTTTTACCGACAGAATTCTTATAGAAAAGACTGCAATTATTACAATTCAATCCAGAAACCGCACCATCAAGAAAGTGCAGTTCCTGATTTAGACAAATATCTGTATACATTACAGAAACCAGCTTCGTAAGCTCGAACTAAACTGACTTACTATGTTGCAAATTAATCTGTTTAATTCTGAGCATGGTCATCATTTGAGGTCCAGCATATAAAAAATAAAAATAAAAAAATTGAAACATTTACGAACCAGTGATGAGCCTAAAAGAGATCCTCTCTAGCACGTATTGCATCGATAAACCGGAACCCGTAATATTCTCAAAGGAATTCTGGTCGACCCGAAAGACAATCGATTGGCGATTTGCCTCACGCTTGCACCGGACAACCTTCCATCCCTCAGCCGAAATGTTCGGATTCATCAGTGTAAGGTTGGTTGTTACGACTCGGGGATCCTCTGGCGGACCGGGGATCCAAGTCAGTAGAAGAAGCGGCTTTGGGGGGTCACCAACTGATAGCTGGAAACCACTCCAAATATCTTTCATTTTGGAGACTTGCTCTCCAAACCACTTGTAGGTCTCATCGTTACTGCACCTACAGATGAAGACACCATCGGAGAGGTAGCACCCAAGCATCTGTGCCACAAAACCCGATAATTTTGCCGAGTCGAGCACTTGACGACTCAATTCGAGACGGAAAATTGCTAGTTTCTTTCACGCAAAATAGTAAAACGGACTAAAGTAAAAAAAAAGGCAAAACAGAAGATACACTTATCTTGAACGTCACACTCGTTGAGAGAGCATGACTTTTCCATGTGAAGTGAACACTTAAATCACACAAATACACACAAATTAATAAATTAAAAAGAAATTTATTTTAACAAGTTTAAAATTCCAATACTTGACATCGCTTTCCATTATTTGGTTTTCATAAATCAAAATGCTCTCTCAACATTTAATTTTTCTATATTATTCGAAGTTTGAATGGTGGTATATATGAAGTCAGAAGCTTCTGCAATTCAACGAAAGCGGCTTTTGTTCAAACACTTCATCAGAAGATTTTGTGTTTTCCACGGTTATTTCCTTATTACTTTGACTCGTATTTCGGATTTAAACATATTAACTCAATTGACTCAAAGCAACCGGTATTCTTGTTTGATTGTTGAATACCCGCCGGCCGAAAAACCTCCAAATACAGAGAAACCGCCACCAATCTATTTGTGGGAAGAATCATATAGAGATCGCAAAAACAATCGAGTTCATTACTAATAGTGAATTTTATATCTCCGTGATAAAAAGAGGAATATAAAAGAAATAAAAATTCAACCGCTCAATATTGACGCTTACATACGTTAGTTATACATTTCGACGAAGTTGGTAAACATTACTACACTTACCAACTAAAAAGCCAAAACGGATTGGCCGTTATGTTAAAAGGCCTACGTGGATGCAAACGAGATACGAGCCGCTCTCGCTATGAAAGGATTTCAAAGCAAATCAATTACCAACATTATTAATCGTGAGAAGTATCTTCAGCCATTGTTCCGCGTCTGGAATTTGAACCAGATAATAAAAAAGTCAAAGTGAAACATGCAATATTTGACTTAAAATATCTACTGCATAGAAGAATTACCATTGAGGAACCCATAAAAGAACTGAACCGGTACATTGTATTAAGTACCAAGAGTATGGACACACTAAAGCATATTGCACGTTAAGCGATGTTTGTGTTATCTGTGGTGAACTCATAACTTAAATGCATGCAACAAAGAAAAAACGAAAGCATCATTGAGAAAATGTACCAATAATGGCAGAAATCACACGCAAACTATAGAGGGTGTCTAATTTACCTAGAATCAAAAAGAAGAATTAATCCAAGGCAGCGAGCAGAGCTTAATGTTAATGCTTAATGCTTAATGTTCATTCTTCCACTAAACCAAATGTACGACCAGAAGTTTCATATCATAACGCACCAAATAACCAACCAAAAGCAACTGTTAACAGTAGTGTGCATCAAGAGGTTTTATATGCAAATATCCTTAAGGGGACCACTCATAAAGTAGGCAAGTTAACTAACATGATGCAAAGCTTCGTGGCGATGATGGAGAGAACCATGAATCTTATTATGCAGAATATTTACACATTGATGCCGATTTTAATTAAAAATCAAAAATGACTGTCTTCAAAATAGCATTATCTGCCCATATCAATATAAGAGGCTATTCGAACAAAATTGTGTACTGAATATCTTATCACACCAGCAGATATTAATGCGGCGGCAGAAAATCTAAAAGATGTCCTGGCTTTATCAGCTGAAAAGGCTAGACCTGTCTTAAATAATACTGAAAAAGTTAATAAACTATGTCACATAATATACAGGAACTAATCCAGGAAAAGCGAAAAATTCGCCGCCTATGGCAAGAAACAAACACATCGTTGTTGAAATCGAAATCAAATCGAGCTATTAAGACTCTAAGATTTGCATTGCCAGAGCGTCCAGAATTATAACCAGAGCGTCCAGAATTATATAAATGAACTCTCGACAACTGAGAGGACAGATTATTCTTTGTGGAAGGCAAAAAAAAACGTTAAAAAGGCCAACAAACTCGAATCACCCGATTAGACTACCAACTGGAAGAGAAGCGATTAAGAAAAAGCCAATTCTTTTGCTGCTCATCTACCAACAATATTCGCACCACACGAGGAAACTAATAACTTCGTGCTACTCGACCAAATGGATGCTGGTTTGTCCTTCAAACCCATAAAATATAATAGGAAGAAAGTTAAGAATATAATTGAAAATTGTATAAGTCCAAAAAACGCACCAGGGCTTGATCTTATTACCGGAAAAATGATAGTTGAAACCAGTATTAGAAGAACGTGATATTATTCCAAACCATCAATTTGGGTTCCGAAACCAACATGGTACCACAAAGCAAGTACACAGAATTGTAAATGCAATCAAAAACACATTCGAGGAAAAGAAATATTGCTCTGCTACCTTTTTGGACATTGCACAAGTCTTTTATAAAGTTTGGCATGATGGGTTAATATACAAAATTAAAAAAACTTCTTCCGAAGAAATTCCACTCAGTTTTGGGAACTATCTTTTTCAAAGGTTAAACAAAATAATGCAACCACTTGTTTAAATGATATTAATGCACGTCTTCCACAAGGCACCGTTCTATGACCAATATTATACCTGCTGTATACATGTAAGATGTAACCAACAAGGTAGTCATATCAACCTTTGCCGATGATACGGCCGTTCTGGGGTCACTCAATAATCCCGAAACTGCCTCAAAGGAATTACAGAATCATCTAAACAAAATCGAGAACTGGCTGAAGTCACGGCATCATATTGAAGCAAAGCGCAAACAAATAAAAATAAAATTTTTAGTATTACCAATGTTCCGTGGTACATTCGAAATACTAATATACACGATGATCTTGGAATTAAAACTATTAAAGAAACCATTAGAGAATTCAGTTCAAACTTCGAAGTATTACTCAAAACTTAAGACACATCCCAATGAATTGGCCAGGAATATATTAAAACAGCCGCGATTTAGGCAACTTGGACTGATGCACCTGTATAAATATGTATATTAAATGTTTAAGGTTTACATATAACTGTAATCTAAATTAATTAAATAGTGAACACTTTCTTTTGTAGAAAGATTCAGGGCCATAAAGCCATTGGCAGCATTTAAAAAAAAAAATCTATGTTCGGAACGGAAATAAAAATAGCTTCATACTTTGCATTGTATTCTCAATTGTAATTTGTATTTTCTGCTCTATTCGTAAATTATTTTTTTTACTTACCGCCGTTATAGATATTTTCACGTCAAAAATTAATTTACACAGAGGAGCACAATAAAAAGTTTAAATAATTAATTTAATAAAACAACCCATTCACAGAAGAATTTACACAAATAAACAGCCTGCGAGCGTGTTTATTTTTAACATTTGTTAATTATTTTTGGTTGCCGTTGTTAAATTTTAACCAACCAGAAAAGACACACAAGTAATCAATTACAGAAATACGCAGGCTCGTTGCGGGCTACAGTACGTATTTGTTTTGCATATTTTCTACCATGACCTTCATCCCACAAAAGGAAGAGTAATTTAGCTAACCGGAACTAGCTGGAACAAGTACAAAAATTTAAATTTAGATCAATGTATTACAAAATTAATTTATTAATTTTTTTCATAAAAAGATGTTATCCGAAATAGAAAATCACGGTTATGTTGTTTTAATGGTACAATGCTTCAAAGTTGTTGTTTTTCTCGTTTTTTTCCATATTGATATTTTTATGAATTCTTAGCAATTTTGTTGGTACTTGTTTTTTTTAATTTACCCGAATTATTTTTTAACAAATTATTAATTAACGCAAAACCGAAAAATTTGGTACATACACGCAGATGTTGGGCAGAAGGGACCAATGCTAAGCTGCTTTGAGGAGTTATGTTTTATTTAGTATGCGTTTAAATGGTAATAATATTTTGTTGTAGACTATAAACAAATTTACAAGTAATTTAAGAAAATTTAATTGTAATATTTGAGTTAAGAAACTACACCGAATTAGATTCATATACATACAACGAATTAAATTTATCTTAAAATTACATATGTATACAATGAATTAAATTATAAATAAAAATCAAATTAAAAATTAATAATCGTCGTTTAAATAAAACAAAAAAATAATTCGGGTGAATTAAAAAACAAGTACCATTTTGTTTTTTCAACGTATGTACATAGATAATTTTGATTTTGAGTTTATGGTTTGATTATTTTCCAACTCCATGGGTGATCCAATATGAGCTTCCGGAAGTTTTTTTGAAATAAAACGAATTAAAATCATTTATGACATTTAATGTTTGAAAATAATTTCTTTTAAATGTTGTCCGCGACTGGCTCTTAGATGATCCATTCTATGGGTTCAATTTTCGAGCACTCTTTCGAGCATTTCGGCCGAAATTCCGTTAATTATGCGTGTTATGTTCGCTTCTAATGCAGGAATCGATTGTGGTTTATCGATACAAACAAGTGATTTTAGATACCTCCTTAAAAAGTAATCTATCGGCAGATCACAAGATCTTGGAGGCCAATTCACGGGTCCCTTTCTTGATGTAATTTTCAAATTACATTTTTTTCAATAAATGAATCGTTTGGCCTGCTGTGTGGCACGTTGGACCATCCTGTTGAAATCACAAGTAACCTACACTAATAACTTGAATTTTTGGCAATAAAAATTCATTGATCATTGCTCTGTAGTTTGCGCCATTGACGTTTACACGCTGTTCTTCCGCATTTTTAAAGAAATACGGCCCGATGAAGCTACTTGCCCATAAACCGCACCAAACACTGCATTTTTCAGGATTCATTGGAAGCTTGTGAATCTTTTCTGGCTGTTCCTCAGCCCAAATACGACAATTTTGTTTGTTGACGTCTCCATTCAGCCAAAAATGAGCTTCATCGCTGAACACAATTTTTTGATAAAAAAAAACGGATCAATTTGGAGCTGTTCCGACGCACATAAACCAAATCAATGACGCAAAGGAAGGACAACCAGCTTCAATACTTGAACAAGCTGTATTTTGTATGTCCGTAAACTAAGATCTCTCTTCAAAATATGCCACATTGTCCATATGAGAGACCCAAAGCTTGAGAACGGTGGCGAATTGATTGACACAGCAATATTAGATCGACTAGTTCGCACTCTGGTCTGATTATTGGATATTCGGTGATGAATATCCAATAATCAAAAAGTGGTTCGAAATTTATTGATTGTTTCGTGAATAGTGCGTTCAGTTGGACAATTATGAACACCATAAAATGGTCGAAGATCACGAAAACAATTTTTCACTGAACACCGATTTTTGAAATAAATTTCCACAATTTGTAAACGTTGTTCTTGCGTAAGTGTATTCATGGTGAAATGTCAATGACTACTGAACACATATGACAGTTGTCACGAATGAATCCCAATGAGAATCCCAATTGGAAAAAGTACCTCCTAGTGGATCATTCACATATGTATGTAAAGAGTCTATAGACTATAGTAGCTGATCGAAAAAAGGTTTCGGGGGGCGAAGGAGCGGGGATCAGCAAACATGTCGGGACCACAGGAGCCATCTGACAGTATTTTTCGGGGGGCTTATGAATTTATTTTAATATTAATCGGGGGGATTATGAGTTACATTCAATTATTGTCGGGTCGCACCGCGACTATAAAAAAAAAAGTTTCGGGGGGCATAGGAGTGGGGATCAGGATGTATGTAGATGTACCGGGTGTTTCTTTTAAACTGAGACGATCAAATATCTCGAAAAATAGCCACTCTACGGAAAAAATGTCCATAATCAAAATTTAATCATACCGCGGGAAATACATTAGTGTAAAAAAAATAGCGGGGGTGAGGCGCTTTGTAGGTGGGGCGGGGGTAACTTTTAAACTAAGATAGGAAGCCATATTTTTTAATGCAAATAAGGAATCTACGACTAAAAGTATGTATGATTTGAATGAAATATTTTGTTCCGTTCATGATAGATGGCGTAGTAATCGACGAAAATCAATTTTTTCAATTTCTCCTTCTTACAACACACGCATTCGATTCTGCAATACGTTTGAAATAAAAAAACATCACGTTTTCATTGGAAATACTCGAAATTCGTCATCAAAACAATTTATTCACTTTTGTAAATCTAAAATAAGTGTTCAAAGTGATGGCCTGCGACTTCATAATGCACTTATTAATCCGCATTTCAAATGATTGTACACAACTGAGAAGTGTGTCTGTTGAATTTCAGCACACGCATTTCTGATTCGCTCAATCATGTTCTCACCTGTTGTTGGTTTTTGTGTGTAAACTTTGTTTTTGAGGTAGCCCCACCAAAAAAATATGGCGCAGTAACATCTGGTGATCTGGCGGGCCAATTTATCGGACCAGCTCTACCGATCCAACGACCATTGAAATCACGATCAAGTATTTCACGTGCCATCAACTAATAGTGTGCAGGACAACCATCATTTTGAAACCACATGTTCCGTCTCACTTCTAAGCTCAAATTTGCAAGTAATATTTCGGTACATTGGACCATTCAAGTTGGCTTCAATAATGTGGGGGCCTATGAGTTTGTTGCCAATTATTCTACACCACACGTTGACAGTCCAAGGACGCTGATGTTCAACTTGACGAAGCCAGTGCGGATTTGTAACACTCCAATAATGCATGTTGTGTCGATTAACCGTTCCATGGTTTGTAAAAGACGATTCGTCGGAGAACATTACGCAACGAAAAAAATTGGGGTTTTGTTGTATTTGCGTTCACGTGCCTATTGACAAAAAGTTACCCGATTTTGGAAATCAACGCCATGAAGATCTTGGTGTAAAGACACATGATATGAATGATACTTGTGCCGTTTTAAAATTCTCCAAACACTGGTGAGGGGCAATCCGGAATCGTGAACTATTTCTCGTGTACTAATATGATGATTATGAGCCACTGCTGCCAATACAGCAATTTCATTATTATCTTCAGTGACTGTTGCTCTACGGGTCCTCTTTTTCGGTTGAACATTTCCATCAGATTTCCATTCAAATAAATTGTTTGATAGTACGGCCAAATGAAGCACGTGAACGAATCCTATCCGGAAAACGTTGAGCGTAAATAGCAACAGCATTTTCAAGATTTCTGCCAGCTTCTCCATAAACCAGAACCATTTCAATTTTCTTTGGCACAGTTAAACGCTCCATTCTAAAGTATTTTGTCGTTTATTTTACAATTACGAAAAACATGAAGATAAGAAATAACACAAACCTTAAATGTGATTTACAAAACTGAATAAATTGTTTTGATGACGAATTTCGAGTATTTCCAATGAAAACGTGAAGTTTTTTATTTCAAACATATTGCAGAATCGAATGCGTGTGTTGTAAGAAGGAAAAATTGAAAAAATTGAATTTCGTCGATTACAATGCCATCTATCATGAACGGAACAAAATATTTCATTCAAATCATACATACTTTTAGTCGTAGATTCCTTATTTGCATTAAAAAATATGGCTTCCTATCTTAGTTTAAAAGTTACCCCCGCCCCACCTACAAAGCGGGGGTGGGGGATTTTTTTTTTGCACTAATGTATTTCCCGCGGTATGATTAAATTTTGATTATGGACATTTTTTCCGTAGAGTGGCTATTTTACGAGATATTTGATCGTCTCAGTTTAAAAGAAACACCCGGTATATTCTGTAAAAATAAAAATAAAAATGCCACCATTTTATTTAAAATTAGTGCACCCATTTCCACGCTTCCCGAGTGTGGAAGGATTTACATTCGCGTTATTTTTAATGTGGTGTCCCCAGTAGGCCTAATCCACAAAAAATATTTATTTTTTGTAATTCATTACAATTTATTTACAAAATAAAAAAATATCCACGTTCAATCGTATTTGTGTGAAATTCAGACCGGTTTGAAGATCTTTCGGATCGAATTTTACCAAGAAGCCTTTGGCCCCAATATCAGCATTGGATCAATGAGTATTTTGCGTTCGACTCCGAAAAAAACCTACTGGCCTTCTACGTGGTGCCCCCGATTATGCTTGCGTTTCCCAAACTTACTTTCATCGATTTCCACGATCACGCCGGGACCGCCAATCGGTGCACTGTGGTTTTCTAAGTATTGTTCAATCAGCCGCTGTATTAGAGGCTATTCCATGTTCTACATGCAAAGACATGGAGTCATCCTCTCTTAATATATAATAACTTATACATATAATTTTGAAAAAGTCTAGCTTAGAATTACTAAACCAGGAGGTCCCTCCCATCGAAGATGGGAGCTGCCAAGGCCAACAAACCGCCATTTTCCTATGATATATACAGTTTAAATCTCTGTGTTCTTACGGTTTTATTTATAATATGTAAATTTCTTGACTCAAATATTACAAGAGAATGTCAACAATTAATCTGTAGTTTTATTTATAGTTTATACTAAAATATAATTATCCTTTAAACTCATACTCCTCTCAAGGTACTCTTCAAAGCTGTTAAAATCTCTACTTATTCTAGGACTCAAGGCTCTCCCGGCTATTTCGCAGTTTGTTTATTTGCGTCCTTGCCTTACACCATTTTCCTGTAAATACATGTAAATTATTATTTAAACTCATACTAAAGCATCTTTATTGAAAGACGTTTCATGTATTATGTAAACTGGAAATAGGGTTTGTAACACAAAGTTTGGAAATTGAGCTATTATTGAGCAAAAGCAATGGGAGACCCACTAAATTGCAGTCTAAATAAACCATTTACATACATCAAAAATAATAGAGGCCCTAAATCAGAGCCGTGTGGAACAGGAGTTTGAATTGGTAATTCAATGCTTAATTAATGATTTACTCGTACTAATCGGGTTCGTTCATTCAAGTACGAGTGCAACTATTTATGGGTTTTTTCTATGGCTTTTTCAAAAATTTTAGAAAAAACAGAAAGTAGTGAAATTGGACGATAGTTACCGAGGGTAGTTTTATCACTATTTTTAATTCTAGGTATTTATTCCAGGTTTGACAATAATGACCATATTAACTTGCCGATTAGTTCTTTTTTATCAGATTTTGTATATGTTAAGTATAGTGGAAGATTTTCAATATTTTTCCACTAACCTTTAAATTTACATTCGGGTGAAGTTGGTCCTAAATTACAAAACCAGGACAAATTTCACGCGTCTGTTTAAAAGTGTGAAGTTTAGCCTAATACTAAATAAACCGATCAATTGTTAAAAGCTATAGCGATATACATTTTTAGATAGCTGAGGACTGTATCTTACTAAAAAAAATTAAACCTTACTTTAATCTAGAAGATAAGTATCTTATTAGGACAGGGGTGTTTTACCACGTTGTTTATATGTTTTAGGATCGTACCCCAGATAGCGATATGTGTCAATTGGAAGCTGAGGGCTTTATCTAACTAAGAAATAGCTTTCTTGAATCTGCTTCTTAAATATTTAGGACAAGGATTTTTATTTTGTAGTTGGTTTCAATTATGGATTCGACCTTGATATCGGTTTGATCGTAGAAATCGACTGCATTATAATAACTATAATTCCACATTTAACTTACCAGTATTCGGTTTCAACGTTTACATCGACTTATTTCTGATTTTGACATTGATTGAGTTTTTAATTTCAACTTTAAATTCGACCATGACTTTTCGTTTCCTTGATTCATATCGACTTTACTTCGATTTTCACTTTGACTATGAACTCCATATTGAAAGGTCGAACTTTGACTTAACTGGATTTCATTTTTTTTAGTTTTTGTTATATTTTTTTTTTTGGTTTTTATACAATTTTTAGATTTTTTTTAAATTTTTTTGGAATATTTTTTATTTTTTTTAGATTCGTTTTTAAATTTGTTTTAAGTTTTCATAATTTTATTTCTTCACTTTTATCAAAATTAAATTTAAGATAGTAATTATCTTTTACAAAAAATGCACACACCACCTTCAATTTTCAAAAATTGGATACAATTTTTGTGTACAGACCGTTTGCAAGATGAGCAATGCACAGTTTCATTGTCATCTTTTTAATGTTTCTCAAAACAGAAGAAGCAATGGTTTGCTACTGAATTTGAACTTTCAGAAATAATGTCGTATACTCTAATAAATAATGAAGTATACTCTATATCCCTGTAATCTGCAAAGCGTTATTATTAATTTCTACGTCATTAGCATGGATACCAGCAATATATTTTTGATTATTGATATAATCGACTGCATAAATAATGTGTACACCACAATTATATCCATCTATCTGTTGTGGCAAGCTACTATTGCTACATGCTTTGAATTTTTGTGATGGTTTTTTATAAAATTCCAAAACTTCATTGAATGTTTCACTTTTTTAAAAATTCTGTTTAGGATTTTACCAGGAGCTAATGGATCATACGTAATTATCAATGAATTTTGAAAATCCTGAATTGCTAAAACAATTGTTTTCGCAAATAGGGACAATTTCATTCCGGCTACCTTGATCGGTGAGGCATAACTCAAATTGATTATTTGCATCAACCGCTTTATAAATAATTTTATCATCCATCATTTTTGTGATTTGATATTGGTCCAAATGTATATCGCTATCTGGGTACGATCCCTGGTTTAGTATAGGAAAATTTTTCTAAAATTTCAATTTTGTACTACATACAACGTGGTAAAACAGTCTGGTCCTAAGATACTTATCTTCTAGATTTAAGAAAGCTTTAATATTTTTTAATTAGATACAGTCCTCAGTTACACAAAAATGTATATCGCGATCTGGGTACGATCCCTGGTTTAGTAGGGCAATTTTTCTAAAATTTCAATTTTTTACTAACACACAGCGTGGTAAAATACCCCTGTCCTAAGATACTTATCTTCTAGATTTAAGAAAGCTTTAATATGTTTTAGTTAGATATAGTGATCAGCTACCCAAAAATGTATATCGCTTTTTAAGTTCGATTCTCGGTTCAGCAGGGCAAATTTTTATTTTAATTTTGAATTATTACTCATTGTGTTTGCGTAGACTCACGGGAATATTACATTTTCAATTATTCTTACTGCAAAATGAATACTAGTTTGGGAAAAAATTCATATTTATAATTTTTACTAATACATTGCCAGATAAAAAGGTTAGGTTTAGGTTTGTTAGTACAAACTTCACACCCGTAAATTTATATGGATACATTCAATCTAGCGAGGAGTACTACAAGGTAAAGTATTCGTTCTAAGAAGCGAGGAAATTGAAAATTTAATTAAAAAATATCGTTAAGCTATATAGGATTCAACTAAATATTGTGTGCTCACTTCTATTTTCAATTAACACTATTTTTAATAATTTTTGCTTTATAAATTTTTGGTAGCGGAGATTTACATTAAATTAGATTAAAATGTCGACACATTTAAATATCAACATCAATTTGATTGATTTTTGTTCGAGGTCAATTACAGCTTTAAGTCAACATACCCTTCTTTTACATTGATATACAAACCATACAGAATGACTACATCCAAATAGTTTTCCCAAACCAATGCTTTAATCTATGAAAAATATACCATGAAAATACGGGATTGAATGACAAATCGAATACACCAAATTGTTAACCTTGCTTGTCCTTGTATGGGTTTACGCATTGGACATATAATTCATAATTATGATTTCGTTTCATCTGCAGCCAGGCAAGTGTCATCCATTCGTCATAACCAATATTTTTTTATTTAGATTATTAAAACCTGATAAGTTTTAATTGTTTGAAAACTTAAGAAAACACACAAACAATATAAACTTAATTAATAAAACTTGATTAACCAACAGTTGCCTGAAGTCTAAGAATTTAAAAATATTTCATTTCAATTTGATTTATTGTTCCAAACTACAACTGACATTAAATTCAATAATTGGCTGGGTGTTTTTTTTGTGTATTTCTGAATTCCCATCTAAGGGACCGAAAATATTTTAGTTTTATTATTTTCAAAAACTACTAATTTTATTGACCTAGCCTAGATAAAATTGTGAGTAGAAAAAAATTAATGTATATATATATATATATATATATATATATATATATATATATATATATATATATATATATATATATATATATATATATATATATATATAATATATATATATATATATATATATATATATATATATATATATAAATATATTCAATTCGACAAGAAATTTAATTTAATTTGAATGGGAATTAAATGTTTTATATCGAAATTTAGAAAGCATTTCAAATGTGACATCAATTATTTTGCTCATTAAACATATTTTAAAAACTTTTTTTTTATATTACTATTTGTGTTTAAAATTTAAAAAAGCTGAACTCAATTTAAAGTTGTTCAAGCGTGTTTTTTATGTGCTATTTGGACCAACTGTATACAGAATGTATATGTAAATAAAACTTTATCATTTGAATAAAAATATTTATTTAACATTTTCTCGTGTATATACGAGTATACACACAAAATAAATTTGAAAAATTATGGCAAAACCAAACTTATCCTGATTATCACCGAAAGCCACCTGTAAATAAAATAATATAATAAATAAAAATTAGAGCACAAAACTTTTCTATTTTTATAGGGGATGTACGTATGATAATACGAAATGGGTTAGGGTATATATACATAATTTGCTAAGCAATTAAATTCGATTTAATTAAACCGGTGTGCCGAATATGTACATACATGGTATATACACAAAATATATTTAATCCAAAATATACCTTTCGATTAATAAATTTTTGTATATATATAAATATGTATACCCAAGCCGACAGGTAATCCATAACTAATATTTTGTGGTTCAATATTTTTCCAAACCAAGCAACAAAAAAAAAAAACGCTAGTATTTCCCAATCGATAAACTAACGTATGTACACTTTTTATTTAACCGAGGAATAAAAATAAACGCAAATCCTTTTTACTGTACCGAGCACATAGTACATATGTATAATAATTCCTATACTCGGGTGTGTGTATATGCTACTTCTTACTCTTATTTCGGTGTGTACATTTTATTCCTCTCCAGAGCATCCATTTCACATCCAATCAATATATTTATTCATGCCCTTTTTCTTCCTATATAAACGAGTTCATATACATACGTACATATTTATACATCTCTCCGTTTCGAGAATTCTATAACCCGAAATTCCATCAATAATGTTCGTATACAACAGTATACAGTAAAATAAAAAGCACGAGTATATGGAATACCACTATACAAACGTATATATATATCCAACGAAAGAAAGCTTTCTAGATTTTATTTTTATTAAATGGTAAAAAAAACAAAAATGTATAAGCAGGAAAATGAAATGAAATCCTTTCGCATATAAAAAATATGAAACCAAAATAAACAACAATAAAAAAGTTGTTATTTCTAGATTATCTTGTGAAGACGAGAAAGCTTCAGCCTTCCATTTTTAAAAATACTCCTATACACAACGACGTCGATTGTCCCGAAAAGAATAGTAGAGGAAAATGAAAATATTTTGATTGAATAGAATTATATGTAAAACACCGGATGCAAATAATATGCGAGTGCGATGTGAGTGCTATTTTGTTCCATCGTTCCCGTGTGAAATAAGATTATTCAATTTAAGTTGATATGAATACAATTTTATTTTAATGTTTGAATAATTTTTGATTTAAGATAATTTACGTCTCTATTTGTACATAAATACATACATATATACGTACTCATATATACGTAAGTGTGCAATATTTTGAAATTGAAATAAGTAGAATACATAAACATAAATATGTATATATTATACAGCTTTTAGGCTTGTACATATATACGACATATATATACTATATGTATAATATAGACAAAATTACGAAATGTAGGTTCTTAGAAATGAAGCGGATTTAAAATAGAAATAACAGTGAGCTTTTAAGTTTTATGTCGACTTTTTTTTTCTCTGTCGAATCAAAATATTTTTTATTATGATTTTACCTTCCCACTTCACGCACATAAACATCTTGCGTTAAATTCGAATAATATTGCCGATGGGGTACACGCGCATATATTATAGCAAATTTAATGAAAGCATCTTTGTTTTGTCTAATGCGGTATCTTTTAATCATATGTGAATTTATAAAATAAATTTAATTGGATATTTTGTTTATTTTATTGGGATAGGCACGTATATGATTGATGGTTCAGATGTGAAATTAGATTAAGCACAAATAAGAAGTGTAAAATTTATAATATGATCTAAATATATTGACAAATTACGCACTCTATACTTAGTTTGAATCCAATTAAAATCCAATCTACTTAATTTGATTGAAATTCTGGTGTCATAATACAAAAAATACACCATTTTGATGAATATAGAATTGAAATTCCGTTTTTATTGCGACTTTCTTCATTACACACTTGATTGCACCGTTCTGGGAAAAACAATTTAGACTTACCAAAAATATTATAATTCAAAAATATTATAATTTTCAAGGTTCTCCCAAGCTTATAATATATAAGTGAGTTGGAATATCATTCCAATGGAAGTATATGTAGGCGAGTTTTTAAGCAAGGCACATATACAAATAACATAAATACACTGAAAGAAAAATCATTCTAACTTCAAGAAACAGCATATCTCAAATAAAGAAAATCAAAATTTTAAAAAAATCAAGAATTACTTTCATGAATCGAGTGTAACTTGCATAAGCCAAGAAAGTTATTATCAATTTTATTAAATAGAAGTTGTATTTAATTAAAGTTTTATTTCTCAGTTTAAGGCTCTACTTTACTCAATTTGCGAAAACATGTGTATCTTACAAATCGTTTTATGGCCACATAAACTTAGGCATCGACTTAATTTTTATTTTATAACAAAGTTAAATATATTTGCAAGCGAGTAACACACGCTTTTTTTTAAATTCGCTATAGTTTTCTCGTAATTGCGTCTCAAAGTTGATGCATTTTTGACCAAAACCATTCACTCACAAACCAAATTTATCAATATTTTTCCACTAATATGTAAAAGTTTTATATATGGGTACGTTCAGGTAGATATAATCTAGCGATTAACACACGTTTTTATAAAAATTCGTTCTAATAAGCGAGAAGATTGAAAATTTAATTGAAAACTATGTTATAACGATAAGCTGACAAATCAATTTATTGAAAAATATGTTTCTTCGATGTAAAAATGGTTTAGGAATCAACTAAATATCGTGTATTTTTTAGTTCATCTCTTTTCAATTAGATGTCGTAAGTGGCAAAAAAAAACAATATTTTCATGGAATATTTTGTAATTTTCGATAGCGGAGATTTACACCATTTGAAATTTAATTTTAGATGCATTTTGTGGCATTTAAATATCAACATCAATTTTTATTTTTTTCCAAGGTAAAGTAGAGCCTTAAGGAATTGAAAATATTCTAGATTCAATATATTTTTAATATGTTTGAGATTTATTATGTATGATTTAATAATTTTATTCTTAATTTCAAATTTCAACATAATTTATAAAATCGTTCATATATTATTCTCAATTATATCGTAAAAGTTATCAAAAATTTCGATTAAATAGAGAATTTATGATTCTTAAAAGATTATTGTACAAGAATGTCTAAACTTAATATTTTTATTCTCAAAACAACTGTTTAATAGTCAAAAAATTACCCTCTAGTAATCCGAATTTAATATTACGCCATTTTTTATTCATATTTATGAAAAAATAAAAAATTGAATTGGCTTTAATCATAACAAACTTTTCTGTTGTTTTCAATATAATAATTGATTCGGATTCATAATAATTATCCAGTAGTTTGATGAAAAACTAGTCTAATGCATCTACAAGATCATGTTAATACTGTGATAGCTGCTATACGAAATCGAAAAATTAAACGTTTTAAAGCAAACGTTTAATTTTTCGGTTTCCTATATCGTTCAATATTTAGTTAATTTATATGAACATAATGATGATATATTAGAGCTACTATACCATACATCCATAATTTCTAACTAAAGCTTATTGAAATCTAATTGTTAGAACTGATTTTGTATATTTAAATTATATATGTAATTAATTTACATAGTTATTTTAATATAAAATGTTTGTAAATTATTCTATAAACCGATTGGAGTCGTGAACTGACCCACAGTTTTGTGCATAAGCTATATAGCTCTCATACCAAATTAAAGGGTGTTTATTAGGATGGGATACACCGATGTGAGTGAAAAAAAAAATAAATGTTTTATTTAAAAAGTTAGTTCAAAAGATCTGTTTAAACAGCTTCTTGAATAAATAACAAATACCTAGCGGCACTATGTACTTATGTGTAACGCCAATTTCATTTAATTTGCAGAAATTGTTTAGTTATAGTTATAGTTTTACAATTTTATGGTGTGATATAGTTTGTTTAATCATTGATAGCAGAGCTCGCGCTTTATATTGGCATGACTATACCCTTAACAAAAATGTATTTTAATTTAACACGAGTTAAAATAATGTAACCTTTGACCATAACGTCGAATTGATATAATAGATTTAGTCAAAAGCACAAGTGCACATATTCCGATAAAAAACTAGAGCTCGTGTATTTATAGAGCCAGAAGAACTAGGCACTACTTAAGAAAATTAAAAACAAATTCTACTTTAGTCTGTATGGCTCTTTAAACGTTCGCAAATTTGTAAAAATATATGATTTTAACCAAATTGTAGTTCTAACGATTTTTTTAAATTCAAATATTTATAATATTTATTCTCAAATTCAAAACATTATATCTAGAATGATGTATTATCAAAAAAACATTATTTTGAATTGAGTATAATGTCAAACAATTAAAGAGTATAAAAGATCAATTGTATTTGTCTTTATTCTTGAATTTATTCTGCTTATGATCAAATTGAGAATAAAACCACATTTATTCTAGTTTTGATGCATTTTTCTCATAAACAAGCATAAAAGAATAGTATTAAGAATAATTTTTCCTATTGAATTGTGAACAAAATTAAAGAGTTTATGAATATTTAACAGAATGAATAATATTTAGATGAAATTTCCAGTTTAGTTATATTGTTTGATTATTACTAGTGAACAGACGTGCGAAATCAATTAGTATATCCTTTCTTATCGGTGTGGTTGTTTTATAATTATAGTGAACAAAATAAGTGAAAGTGAAATTTGTTTAAAATAAAAATTTAAAACCTGTTATTAAATATAAGTTGTATGTATATTATATTACATAATATTTTACATACCAATATAGGTTATGTTATATACAACGGTGACAGTGTTCGATTAAGCCGAGTATTGTCGCCGGGATATTTCATGTGCAACAGGTTATATAAAAGTGAATTTAGACCGTAAATAAAAATGTCTTCAGAATGGTACATTCATAATGAATTTCCAAGTACAGTTGTTTAACCTAATTGACGCCGTTAGAGGCGAGTTTATATCAAAAGATTTATTGATGAAACCTAAGCATTTCCAAAAAATGACGGATGATATAAACCAACATTTTCCAACGGAACAAAAAGTAAGATGCTTAATTTTAAATAAAAAATGTGAATGGATTTTTCATAGTATTTTGTACTTTGGACGAGAATACCTCCAAAAGACAAAAACACTTAGTTATAGACAAATATAGAAAGAGCAAGGATATTATCCTGTATCCTTCACAATTAAGATTAATGATAAAATATAAACCGCTTGTTTATTTTAATAGCAATACTAAAGGGTTGAACAAAATAAGGGTTGGCTAAGCTGCTTCCACGAGCCATAGGAAACTGTGAGCCATAGGAAACTGTGAAAATAAAATGAACAGCAATGAGTGAAAACAGACGAAAGGAAATCTCAAAACATTTTTGGTTCCGGATATTAAATATCCTTTTGAAGCAGAAAAGTTTTGGTATTTCTTACAATCTTTTTTTTTTTATATCAAAACCAAGTATGATAAATTGGACTTCAGTAACACCATATTCAATAGCAAAGAAATGTGCCATTCAATTTGCCTACTCAATTTTGATTAATAAAAAATTAGAAAGCACATTTAAGATTATAAAGTTCAGCCCCAACACTAACTATTTAATTGAAATTGAAAAACATGTAAAGCAAAATTGTGTGTCAAATATGATAAATAATTATAATAATTTGATTTCACATAATACGTATGAAAATGCAATCTTTCAAACTGATAATTATTTTTTTATAGAAACTGATATAGAATTAAAACCAATGCTATTTAAAATTAAATACATTTTAATTGATAATAAATTAACAATGTTATTTTATCAAAGAATTGAAATAATGTTTAAATTATAAAACTTAAAAGTAAAACTTTTATTAAACCTATTACAGTAAAGAAATTAAAAGATTGGGCAAATTACGCCAAGATTCCTTTATACTGAAATTATTATAACCAGTGTAAGAAATATGTAAAGTGCAAACGGGAAATTAAATAAAATTTATATAATATGTAATATATCAAATAATTTCAATAAATATGTTTTATTAATAAATTTGAAAGAAGAATTGTGGATTGTATGTATTGAAATAAGTATCGTACATTCTTAAGGAAAGAGACACTTATTCTCAACTGTAGTATACAGTAAATTTGCTAATAAATCTTTTCAAAACGATCTAAACTATTCTCAAATGAAGTTTACAGTATTATATTTTTAAGAATATCTGTACTAACATCTACAACTAATATTCTTGATTTCATAACAAGTTGGCTTAAACTAAGAATTGGATAATAAGAATAAAGTTGCTAATTTTACTATCAAATATATTAAGAATTCCGATCAATCAAAGAACAAATTATCAAACTGAGATTAAATATTGAATATTTATTAATTATATATATTCGAAGATAGAATGAAATAAATCAGAACAAGAAATCCGTTTTCTTGAGGTTATTGAATTATTCTCAATAGAAATTTCATTACAATTAATAAAGTTTATCATGATATTCTCAACTAATGTAATAATATACATAGCACACATTCAATCGAGAAATTTGCTTGAATCATACCGTTACCGCTTAATATGAGCATACTTTTCTATCAGTGTAGGATTTGGATAGGTCTAGTTAGTAACTGACCCAATTACAGACACAAATAAACCATTTGTGCGAAATGCAGCGACCTTTATCGAATTTAAAAACACTGATTTAAAGAAAATTGCGTTTTCTTACTTAAAAGTGTTTTTATATTAAACTAGCGGGCTACGCGCCACGCAGCGCGACGCACCTCCAGGCACATTTAATAAAGTGTTAAAATCGTAATTTTGCGGTCATATAAAAAATATATTAAATAGATGAGCCCGGCCCCCCCATGCCGGCCCTAACTTTCTCGTCTGCCATACACGGAGAATTAGAATTTAATATTCCACAAGAACCATATTCTTCGTAACAACCTCATGTAACAGTGGATCTTCTTCATTAACGGGAATTTCCGCTGATATCACGCATCATCGATTTCATTCGGCCTTATCTTCTCAACCAACCAAATTAGGATATGTGTATGTGGCAATCAGCGTTTTCACCACTTGACTGAATACATTCAACAGCGCGTCTCGACGAACACGCGATACTTTAAATAAAATCCATGAGTGATGTTAATTTTTTTTGTATACCCTTACGGTGATGTCATGGCGATCAATGGGTCAGGAAATAATTATTGTCGAATTTCTGTCCACTGTGGATTGCATAATGACGTACATACGGTATCTTGAGCGTATTCATGCATATGTCACGAACTTCTGGCGATTGTTGGGGAGAATTGTCATTCTGCAGACATTCTATTCATTTCCGTCAGCATTGATGGCATCCCGAAGATGAATGTATTCCTCTGAACGAAGTTTTGCCTAGTTCAACCTGATAAATGTTAATTGCTCTGTTTCAAAATAGACGGACATACCCAAACCATATTGGTGAAATAGACATTTCAAGATGTGAATGTCATTATTTTCTCAAACCATCAGTCTTTATGAATTATAATTTATTCAACTAACTTTTTTGTTAGTTTCGGCGCCTATAAAATGTTTTGTGTTAATCAGATAAAATATCGTTGTGATTATGATAGTAAAAGCAGATTTGTTATTTACCTGTAACTGGATTTACCATCTTGATTGAAAAATGATACCCATCTTCACCTTGCCAAATTAAGATCGTTGATCGTTCCGCCGATGTAAATCAATGTCTCGGTTTTCTAAATTTTCACCCACGATGACAATAGCGAATTCATCAATTGTTGACGCATTAAAACGTTTTGCGTGTTGTCTTACAGGCGTTTTATCGGCTCTGATGACAATTTTGTTGGTTTCATATGACATGCGGTCTAATGCGCTCTTGAATAATGAAACCCATTTGTTATGTTGATGGAAAAATGTTTGGTCTTTTCACCGAATTGTTGTGTGCACAACTGCATCGCTCGTAAAATAAGTTTGCAAAAATTTGTAGTATCTATCCGGCGTTGGCAATAAGGAACCTGTTCGATGATATATTTGACACTGAATTTGCCAGGAAAAAAAAAAAAAAAATTAAAGTTGGGCGGATAATTCCAGCACTCAATGCCACATGGGCTCACGGTGCAATACCCGGACAAACACATATACTTACACATTAATTTTAATATTAATCAAACCATTGTTAGATTCATCGACTCAATGCTCAAATCCCGCATAATTGAGACTGAGTTAGATGGCTCATCAGTGTCTGTCAAAGTAGCCAAAGGCTGTCCTCAAGGAGGAGTACTGTCACCCTTGCTGTAGCTCATGGTTATCCATGAATTAATTGTTAAATTGCAGCAATCTGGGTTCATCGTGCAAAGCTACGCGGGAGTTCTCGTTTTGAAAGTTTCTGGTAAATACCTGAACGTCTTACCTGATCTGATGCAGAACGCCCTTAATATAGTGGAAGTTTGGTGTGTTGAAAAGGGGTTGCACTAAAAACACCCAACCGTGATTTTTGGTCACCACCGGGAATCGAACCCGAGACCCTCGAATAACAAAGCAAGGACGCTACTTACTGTGCTAACGAGGGCGGCTATGCCAGGGTAAATCGATGTAAAATAGGTAATTGTATAGCGAAGTGTTTGTACCGCCATGTGGCTAGCAAACTACTTCAACTTCTGTAAACTTATTCACTTCTGGTTGCTTTTCGCAATGTATAGCTACCAGCATACTTTACAGCATGTCAATTGAAAACCGCCAACGTATTTTGCACCAGCTACATGGAGGTAAAAGTTTATTGTTTCCAATTATATTTACCTTGAAAGCAGGCATTAAATTATCTCGAATAACTTTTGTTGCACAAAATGACGTCATTTGAAAGCAATTATTGTATTGGTATGAATCAAAAACTGTTTAGAATCTGGCCCATTTCCGGAAACTAATGAATGTAGTGTACATGGTGGCGCACCAATGGTGGTAATTTTACTTTACCACTGGCGAAACACAACCCAGGGGCTTCATTTTTCAACATAAATGAATTGCAATGTGGGCACACAACATTCATTGGTCCAATAGCAACGATTTGCAGTGAACTGTAATAGACTGCAACGTTATAATAGAATGCAGCTCGATAAGAATTTAACGCGACATTTCTACGTTGTTGATGTCAATTCCGTTCAACTTCATTTCGCGCTTCGCGTTGCTCGTTGTTTGACTTGCTCGTTTATATCTTTGAAGCAACCTAAACGGTGGCATTTTGAACAAAGTTTTTTTTTTTTTTTTAAACACTTTTAAAGGCCATTACTGGCGCCTTACTGAATCAACAATTTGGCTCCATCGGTTTCGATCCCGAGCATGGCCTCATACTGTCTAAGACAATCTGAAGAGGCCAAGCCGTTCTCTATACCGTGGAGCCATCGTCGCCTGCAATGACCTCTGCGGCTAACATATGGTGGCTCGCCTTTCAGAGATCGCTGAAAAATCCGTTCCGGATCAGCACGCAGAACGTGCCCGAGCCAGCGTACTCGCTGAGATCTTACTTCATGTACAATATCGGGGATCTTCATCAGATCTCTGATCTCGATATTGTACAGAGCTCATGGTAATTTCGCGTTTTGGACCGTAAATCACACGCATGACTCTGCTCTCAAATGTTAGGAGCCATCTCTCGTACTCATCCGTCCGCGCCCAACTGCCAGCCGCACTTTAATATCCTCACCGACACTGTTATCGTGAGTGATAAGAGAACCCAAATATTTGAACCTCCTCACTCCCTCAAACGTGTGGTGGCCACTACTAAAATCTGGTGTGCCATTGTCCCTAAAACCAGAGATCAGGTATTTCGTTTTGGACTCATTGATCTGAAGTCTAACTGAAGCTGAAAACTCTACAAGCGGATCAAGTATTTCTTTCACTCCGTTGCTATTCAGTCCAATCACGCATATCTCATCTGCATATGCAATCACCTGATTGGACTGGCGATATAAGATGTTACGCTGCGGTGTTTCAGTTTTACGAAAGATGTACTCCAACAAGATGTGATTAGAGAGTATCGGGGACAGAGCACCTCCCTGCCGAACACCCAAGTTAACTACAAAAATTGTCTGTTCTCAACTTTAACACAGCATTGAGACTGCGTAACTGTCATCCTACATAGTCGTACCAGTTTTGTTGGCATTCCTAGGTATTCCTGGGCAGACCACAAACTCTCTCGATTGATCGAGTCATAGGCCTGCTGGAAATGCAGGAACACCTGATGTACGGGGATGGATGCCTCATAATATTTAGATAGAATCATCCGCAGCGAAAAGACCTGATCGGTGACTGATCGATTCGGACGAAATCCTCCTTGATAGTCACCAACCAAGCCCTCCGCTAGAGGAGTGATTCTATCCAATACAATGTATGACAGTAACTTGTATGCTGTGCAAAGGAGAGCTATACCACGATAATTCTCACACTTCAAGCGATCTCCCTTTTTGAAGATGGGGCATATCGCGGCCACTTTCCATTCGTCAGGCATAACTTCGGTTCGCCATACTAATCGAATAAGGTCTAAAAGACAGTTCCACAAAGTATCCCCTCCGAATATCAAGAGCTCCGAATTAATGCCGTCCACTCCAGGTGAACGGTTTTGTTTCAATCTCTGCATGGCTTTAGTGAATTCCTCATGGGATGGATCCTCAGTACAAATCTACGCAGTCTGTATTAGAGGTGTTCTTTCAGAACCTCGGCCTTCCACCATTCTCGCTTCTTCCGTCTACAAATCCGCTTAGCTGCCCTTCTTGCAAGAGCAGCCTTGTTTTTCCTCGCGATTGTGAGACGTTATTGCACTTCATTATGGACTATATTTTGTTGCTCAACTGCAAGACGACACTCGTCATCAAACCAATCATACTTGGGTCTGACTTTCACTATAGCTAAAGTCTGTTGAGCAGCACTGACAACCGAAGTTTTCAGTACCTCCCAGACAGAGTTCACGCAGGCTGGTAATTAGCTTCATTAATGTTGTCGCTGACAAGATCCTAATATCGTTTCTTTTGATCTTCATTTATCAGACCTTCACAGTTAAAACGTACCATGCGTTTCGCTGTGTTCCCAGACTTGTACCAAAATTTCCATCGTATCTTTGCAGCGACCAAATGATGATTGCTGCCTACGTATTTGGTTGCTGACCGATAAATTCTCACATCCTGAACAACCTGAGCCTGTCCTTTAGAATATGGCTGCGGAAAGTTCAGCGAGGATGTGTCCATGTCTCTAGATGTATGTGTTTGTGAGGGAAGGATGTGCTTGCTACTTTAAGATCATGAGCAACCGCAAAGTACATCATTCTCTCACCATTATCGGTCGCAGTTTCGTGTCGGGAGTACGGACCTATGTTTTCACACAAGTCGGTATGATTTCTGCCAGCTCTAGCATTAAAGTCCCCAATTACCATTCTAACATCGTGTTCGGGTATAGATCCCATCAGATCGTCCAAGTCACTGTAAAATGAGTCTTTATCTTGGGGCTGGCTGACTTCTATGGGCGCATGTACACAAATTATCGACAGGTTGGCTAACTTCATGCGCAAGCGAAGCTTACACAATTGGTTATTGACTGCTTGGAAATCCAAAACAGCGTTCTTTACCTGCGTCCCAATAAGAAATCCAGCTCCAAGATTTCCGAGGTTATCTCCACTGTAAAGCAACGTATAGCCCTGGGACACATGGTCTCCACTTTTAGGCCAGCGATTTTCTTGAAGGGCAACGAGTTCCAGCCAATACTCCTTCATGCACGTGATTAGGCCCTTTAACGCTCCTGGTTTTCTTAGTGACTGCACGTTCCACGTGCCAATCCTAGATCTCGTGTCCGGGTACTTGAGCGGGGGTCCGGTCTTGTTTTGGCGCTATCCATTTTTCTTTTTGTTGACTTTATAAACACTTTATTTTTTTACGGATGCGGGTCGTCAGCCCAGCGATCCAACCGTTTAGTCGCCTCCTACGACAAGCAAAGGATACTGTGGTGGTATTCTTGGGAAACATGTTCGTGCAATTTAGATTTACGAGACATGTGAGTGCCCCCCGACCACAGGGGCCAAAGTTTACTGTGCAATATTTTAGTCCGTAAAATAGACACGTTGTCCAGTTTGAAGATGTACCGCTCTTTCGTCCATTGAAAATGAAAAAATACGCCAAATAGCCTCGCTGGTGGTTATATACTCGTATTTTCCAGTTTGGATTTAAAATTGTTAAAACAACTTTACCTGAAATATTTTACGATAATATTTTTTGAATTTTTGACGTAATAATATCCAAAAAAAACTTACCTGAAGAGCAACACATTCCAAAAGCTTCATTTAAAATTTTAATGCATGACAATACTCGTAATTGCATTCTTTATCCATTTCACTGATAAAAAATTTAGGATGGACGTAATAATCGATGTATTCATAATTAAAGGCAATACGATGAAATGATGCAATTACTAATGCTATTCTGTTGCGCTCTTCGAGTAGTAACTCTTCGAATTTCGGTTATATTTTCTTGTTGAATTTCACGTTGTAAGTTGCGCCGCCTTTGTGGCTTTAACTATGATAATTGTTGGTCAGCATTAATATTCACATATATATATCGCTTGGTTTCTTCGCGTATTGCGACCAATATTTGAGCGTCGCATTTTTATGAAAGAAACACTTAATTTTACAATACAATGGAATTTTCTTTAACTGTCACTTCGTGTTGTTGGTAACACAATCAATAATTGAAAATGTATGCACTTTTAAGCGTCCTGCGATTAATGTTTTCGCGTACACTTTTATTTTTGTAAAAATTTAATTTTAATCGTCATTTTACTTTATGTAATTTGTTTTAAACAGTTAATTTGTTTAAATTAATAACAGTCACTACGTAATAATGTTTTTTTACGATTAATTATAAATTTTATTATTAATTTTCCGTCCTACTATGAGATTTTGCCCGTGCTGTAATGAAACTAAATAAATGTCAAAAATAGCGGTATTACCACCTACTATCTTGAAAACAGCGCCATCTATCATGTCCAAATTTCATAAAAACCCAAATAGCAACGAAACAAACGTATAGTTAAAATCTGAAGTTCCTAAGATGCTTCGTTGCTAAGAAACAGAAAAATCGTTTTATCTTGGAAACAGCGCCACCTATCGGGCCGCTAAAATCCTAATCTATGAAGAAAATTTCAGCTTTCTGCGATGTCTGACTCCATTGGCACCATTTTTATATTGTATATTAGATTAATTTTTGTAAAACACCTTTTTAATTCTACCAAGTTTCTTCTACCAAAATAGGTGATTTTTGAAATATTTCCACGAAAGTTCTAAAACATTCCATAAATCATATTGGTCCGTTACTGGTGAAATACGTTAATGACGCATTATAACACCAATGTACCAGTCTGGAGATCAAAGTCATATGTCTAATTATAGACCATTCTCTATATTAAATGTTGTATCTAAAGTGTTCGAAAATGTTATTTTCAAGAGGATCAACAATGTTCTACTATTAAACAGCATTATTTGTAAGCAACAATTTTGCTTCACTGTCAATTGAAATACTATGTCAAAACTTTACTGATTTTGTTAGTAGCACAATTGATAAACAAATATTTTGTGCCACGGATATGTTATGTAGCAATAGCGTATAGTAAGTTAGATCTTAGATTAAGTTTAGTTAGGGTGGCCGTCCTAATGGATTAGCCTTGATAAAAATTAGTCCATAGCTATACCACATATGGGTTATTCCTTACTCAGCGAACCATTCTGAGCTTACCAAGAAGCGTTGAAAATCCATGACCTTGATCCTACTAAGATACGTCAGGTCATCCAGACTCCCCATCCCATACATTTCAGGTTGAGTACTGTTTCTTTCTTCTCCTCTTCACTACGGCAGAAACCATGGATAGGAACGCTCAGACTGCTCGCATATGGACCTCTATTAGGCAATGCCCGTTATAGCTCCCACAACCATACCAATATGTTACCGCCGAAGCGATATCAGCTAGCCGGGTCTGGGCCGGTTAAGTCTAGGTCAGAACTACACGAACGGATATTAGACCATCTGTCGTTCATTCTTACCAAATAGATTCCTCCTGAAGCACCAGTTTACAGGGAGCAAGCGGTACCTTGATATCCAGCCTGCTTTGTGAGACGAGGCATGCTGCATTTGTATTGCCAACAATATTGAAGTGTCTTTCCATCTCATTTAATGATGCCAGACAATTCTAGGCTTCGACGCCAGGAAGTGCGATTGTAGCATTTTATAATACCAGCCTGGCTTTCGGTAAAACATGGGAATATCCCTGGTACGTATTACATTATACCCCAACCAGTTCATGACTTCAAAAATGTTATATTACCATCCAATATAGTAAACAGTTAAAGATATGGTAGAGCTACCAGCCGAGTGATGCTAAGCAATCCGGTGACATTGATAATTGTTTTGAGTATTGATACTCATATATTCCCAAGGTCAATGTAATGGCTTTTAGTGGAACAAAAAGTAGCTCAACATCGCAGGTTGCATCAAAGAGTGGTCCGGCCATTAATTTCAGAATACATCAATCAAGTGGCTGTCGTCAAAAAGGAAGGATAATAGTGCTAGAGTATATGCATCGGTTATCGTAAGCTAAATTCGTTAATTATATAAAAGACCATCTAGTTGCCTATGCCAATCATTCAAGACTAGTTGGATAAATTATAGCAAAATAGTTTTTTCCACTTTGATGAAATCTCAAAAAATATACAGCATTTGTTAATTACCAATTAAATTTCGAGTTCAATAAAGTACTTCTTGGGTTAAAAATTTCTCTGGATATGATCAAGATGCATTAATATAGTTTTTAAGGAGCTGTTAAATAATAATAACCTATTTACTTATATGGATAGCTTCTAAAAATGAAAACGATGGACTAAACAAATTGAAATTGGTGTTAAGTTAGGTAGCAAAAAATAGGCCCAATATAAAGTGGAACAAATGCCAGTTTCTTCAAATAATAGTGAATTCCTTGGGACACTAATTGAAGGTATACCTAAGAACATCGTAAAGCAGAATATTTCACCAGATTTGGATTCGGCCGTTTATAAAGCGTTAATAAAATTTCGTATTCACCTTTTGAGTATTTATTTTTAGCTAAGATGGTCAAGCGTTAGTAAGTACAATGTAGAAAATTGACACCGGTCATTGCCAGATGCATATTGATTTTCAAGAATATAATTTTGATATAGAGCACAGGAAACAAAACGCATGCATCGTATTGATAATGTGTCGATAATATGTTTGCGAAAGCAGTAAGTGGAATTCTAAGAACCGGAAAGCTATACAAAGATTTTATTATAAAATGTGATATAATTTGTAAACAGCAAACGAGAGGGACATTGGTGGTAGTCCCAAAAAAAATGATAAAACCAATAGTTCTAAGTAAACACGATGAAGGCCATTTGTGTTCCGAGAAAACTGAATATACAATTAGTACAGTGCTGAGGTGTTCTACCATCACATTTTCGATATTCCATAGACGTACTGTAGAATTGAATACGAAATACCAGTTAATTTTGTTCTTGAAAAAAGAGACGCAAACGTCTATTGAATATCGAAATCGGTGATGTTAGAACATCCCAGCACAGATATCTCTATGGCGACCGCGAAAGCAAAAATCCAAAGTGTAATAACAAATTTCATAAAGTGCATTTTGACAGAAAAGCTGCCAAGCAAGAAGAACATCTGAACCAAGTTTCAAGCCGTTACAGACTTTCCATAAAAGGATATATAAAAAAGCCTAATCGTCAGGTAAATCATCACTGAACAGTATACACGTCAAGCGAGTTCTAACAATACCATGAAGATGAAAATATTCAACATATATTAGTTGCCATAGGAGTTCATCGTGGCAATGGTCAGTTGAGCGACTAAACCAGATAATTCAAAATGTGCTCACTAAAATGGTAATCGATGAGCCTTCAAAGTTGTAAAAACTATGAACATGTACCATACGTTCAGCAGGCAATAAAAACAGTTTCCAAAGGGTAATATTCCTACAATGGTTCATCAACGATGTTCCTTAACACTTTGTTTTGAAATCTTTGGATGATTTCTACGTTGCTCTGTTTGGTACAACCCCAAAGTTGGATACCATAAGTCCAAACCGGTTTTAATATTTGTTTATAAAATAGAAGTTTGTTGTATGTTGATAGAGCGGAGCTCCAACAGCTAAGATTGCCGTGTCATCAGCAAAGGTCGCCACAGTGTTGTTTTCTAATACACGGAGATCATTAGTGTACAATAGGTATAGGACCGGACCTAATACACTGCCCTGCGGTACTCCTGCCTTGATTTCTTTCAATCCAGAATAAGAATCGTCTAATTTTACTCTAAAGAATCTATCTTTCAAGTGTGATTCTAATATTGTAGTGAATTGCATTGGTAGTACAGTTCTTAACTTATAGTTAAGTCCTTCGTGCCAAACTTTATCAAAAGCCTGTGCAACGTCTAAGAATATCGTTTAGCAGACTTTTTTCTCCTCTAATGCTCTTTCAATAATATTAGATATTCGGTGTACTTGATCTAATGTTGAGTGTTGGTTGCGAAAACCGAACTGATGATTTGGAATCAAGTTACCCCTTTCAATTATCGGATTTAGCCTTTTTACTAATAACTTCTCAAAGAGTTTAGACATAACTGGTAATAGTGATATTGGCCTGTATGATCCAGCTTTGTGTGGTAGTTTCCCAGGTTTAGGAATCATAATTACTTCTGTAATTTTCCAGAGGCTGGGTACATGTTTCAATCGAAAGGCGGCATTTATAATATTGGTGGGCTTTAATAATGCTTTCCTTGGTAGTTCTTTTAGAATTTCTGCTGTGATAAGGTCATAACTCGGCGCTATTCTCGGATTGTTTTTATCTCATACATGACTTCTTTTGGGTTTGCTCGTAGGATTTCTTCACTTTCCTGTACAACCTCTCCAGTTATTATTTCAGCTTCCAATGATTGGTCATCATGTGGTTCATATATTTTTTCCAGGTATTCAGCAAAACTTCGTACTTTATCTTCGTTATTTCTGGCCCATTTGTTATCTTCTGTTCTGATTGGAGGAATCTGCATTATTGGCCTTTTAATTCTACTGGTGGCTCTCCAGAGAGAATAATCAGTACTAGTATCATTAGATAATTTTCTGAGGTAGTAACTGATATATTCGTCTTTCAAATCTTAGATTTCCCTTTTAAGTAGCTGAGTCAGATTGTTTAGCTTAGTATTATCTTGAGGGGCTCTAGTTTGTTGCCATATTCTCCTTGCCCTTTTTTTTTCTGCCAAAAGCTCTTTAATTTCTGTAAGGTAGTTGTTTCCCTTAATTGTCTTTTTAACTTCAGGAGTATTTTCCCAAGTTGACTGCTGTATGTCACATATGAACTTGTGAACTTCTTTTTCTAATTGCTCCTCAATCCTTAGCGGAACCATTAAGTTAATTTTCCTTTCTAAAGACAGTCTAAAGTATTCCCAATTTGTGTGCTTATTTACTAAACTAGAATAACTTTCTTTTTGAATGATCGTTTCACTTAATGTCAAAAGTATTGGGGAGTGATCAGAGCTTAAGTCAAGACTTTCATCTATATGTATATAATTTACAGATATATTTTTCTCTATTAAGAAATCAATCAGATCTGGTATTTTATTTGGATCAGTTGGCCAGTAGGTCGGTTTACCATTTGATAAGGCTTCACAACCGTATTTTCTGATAGCATTGAGGTGTTTCTTTCCCTTTGGTTGTTAGTCTAGAACCCCAGTGGATATTTTTTGTATTAAAATCTCCTCCAATTACAAATCTTTTCCCTAGTTTACTGAAAAATTCAAGATAATCTTTTTCTTTTAGAGAGTATTTCGGTGGGCAGTAAATTCCAATAACATTAATAGAGTTATTTTTGGTTTGATATTAACAGCTGTTGCTTGTATTAGTTCTGTTTCATATTTTAATTCCTCGAAGTGATTAATACTATTTCTAATTATAACAGCACTACCTCCCTTAGCAGTATTTCCCGGGTGAATACTGTGATATGTTTTATAATTTCTAAATTTGATAATTGATTGTCTAGTGAAGTGAGTTTCAGAGATGAGACAGACATCGATTTTCTCTGCGTCCAGAACCATTTGCAATTCCTGTTGGTGTTGCTGGAGTCCATTAACATTCCAGCATAAAATTCTTAAGTCGTTAGACATGGCTTTGTTTAGGGATGGCTCCCTTAGTACTGTATTCTATTTTCTGTAATCGCTGATCAAAAGTATTAAGTTTGCTTATGATCAGCTTAATCGTTTGATTTATGTCGTCTGTTTGAGGAGTTTTTTGTCTGTTTTCGTTACTCATCATTACTTGAGCGTAAGTCATCATTACTTCTGCTTGAGAGGCTATCAACACTTTACGCCTTAACTCTCCTTTAAATGATTCAGGCCTGTTTATTCCAACAGTTTGCTTCTTTATTACATTTGTATTTAGGTGTTTACCTGGACATTTGACATTTGGGTACTATGTTACAGTATTTTTGAGTATGTTCATATGCTTGATATTATTTACATTGTGGTATAAGCCCAGATCTTCTTAGGAGTTCAATATTGACTTTGCATCCCAAGATATACTTGATTTGATGTATTTTTTCAATATCATCATCTGCCTTGAATGTCAGCATATATGTACGTGTTCAGAGGCTCCTTACTTCTCCGTTTTAGCTTAATTGATGCTTCAGTCGCATTAAAACCTTTTCCTTTCAGGTCCTCAATTATTTTTTCTGGTTTACATGTGGAGTGCAGATTTTTAGTCATTACCCTAATTGGTCTGATTTGTTTGTTTTCAAACGTATGCCAAGAATGTCCCCTCTTTCTCTTAACATTTTTGTCATTGCTCTGTAGGTTTCACCATCTGCTAAATTTATTTTGATGTTGTTTCCACTCATCAATTTTGTATTAAACTTATGTGGTTTAGTTATTGTTTTAATTTTCTCATACAGTAGATCATAGTTTTTAACTCCATCTTTAACTATTGGGGGTGGAGGAGGTAATTTGTTTTTGAATGTTTTGGATTATTTTAGGAATTGTCTCTTTTAGTTGAGGAGGAGTAGGTGTATCATTCCTTCTCCTTCTTTTTCTCTAGCTTTTGACTCTAATCCACTCAGTTTCGTGAGCTAATTCTTTTTGATCCGTATGGTATTCTTGTTCCATTACTTTTTGGGTAGGAGGAGAATCAGCGTTTTCCTTTGCTTTAAGGGCTTTAACTTCGTTTTCAAGAGTCATTATATGTTCCTGCATCCAAGCAATTGTATCATTTAATTGCATATTTAAATTATTAGATTCAACCAAGGCAGCATTGGCCTTACGCAATTCCTGATACAGTATTTCATCTTTTTTAGAACAATTATTGTCCTCTGGAAAAGCATTTCTCGGTAACTCCACAAGTTCTGTAAGTATTATTTTGTTAATCTTCGTGGTGAACGTGCTACAGGCTCTCGTAGGAGACCTCGGTAGAACCTGACTCTTTTGGAAAGGATCGTTATTAACCATTTCTGCTTCACTCATTCGAGTATTACGATTCCTCAACGTATCCTGGGATTTTTCTGATTAGAGCGCCTATGGAATGCACCAGATTGTCCTTGTCAGAATCCATAGAGGCCAATCTCCATAGAGCGTGGATTTACCAATGTTGAAATTGGTGTACCCCCTTAATTTAAATTGACAAAAAACTCATCGACCCAATAATTTTAGCCGGGAGTGTATATAAAATAAATAAAAATAAAAAAAAAGCTAACACTGCACTTTTAATTTTTTCACTATGTTCAATATGTATGTATGTACTTATATAAAATAATTAAAAAGAAACTACTATCACTGCACTTTTTGATTATTTTTATTTTATCGCTTACTTCGCCGATTCCACGTCCAAACCCCACAACGATTTGAAAGAGAAATGACTAAGTGGTAATAAAGAATAAAAATTAAATAATAAATTATTAAAATGCATTAAAAGCTGTGACTTCTGTGATACTTATAAATTAGTATGTCGTGTGGTTGCTTCACACTCCTCAATCAATTTAACAAATTAAAACTAATAGTAACCTAAACATAATTGAAATCACGCGAAATCAAATTAAATTTATTAACCACAGGAATAAACCAAAAATTAATATTGAAACACAAATATATTAACTACCCAAAGTGCAATATTTAGCACAACCACACACATAATAAACTGACACACATAAATCTAAAACATAATTAATTAGGTTACAAAAAATAATAAAACAATATATCCACTCAATTTAGCACAACAATTAGTATATATAGACAAACATTTTGATTAAGTATTCATTCGGTTAGCCAGTCAGTTTCATTAAATCAATAAAAAGTTAAAACCAAAATAATTAACCAGTATAGTTCGTCAATATTCAGAAGCAGGAGGAATACTCCTGAGGACCATTTTACTATAAGTAAGCATATACTAACCAATTAAACAAACGTTGATATCGTCATAGAACAGATGAGTAATGCACTATGTATTATCTAGATAAACTTGCCTAATTTAAATCACTACAACCAATAGAATTTTGTAATTAATTTCGACTGACAGCTCAACATTTCTTATATGTACAACTCACTGAATTGCTTAATTATTTTATACAAGTCAATAATATAATCTCTAATGTTTTTTTTTTTTTTTTTTTGATACAGTCATTCATTCTCCATTCGTTTCATCTCTAATATATGTATGTATATAAAAAAAAATTATAATTCACATAATTAAATTAGATCTATGTAGAATACACAAAAATCTAATTTTGCTATACTGTTCATTATATCGGGCATATACATATACGAGGGAGGACATTATATACATTTCGCCCAATAAATACTCGCACTGCCACACATGAATCGACAAAACAGCAACAAAAATAACCCAGGATGATACACAATATATTTTTATCCAAAAATGGATATTAAATTGGTCGTAATCAAATTGAAATAAAATAAAATAAAAATTCTCTCTAATCCATCACAAAAAAAAAAAAAAAAATAAAAAATTTCTAAATTTGTAATTTTATTTACGTCATTTGGATGTGAAATTGAATTATCGTCAGTACAAAATTTAACAACAATTTGTGTTCGCCTAAAACATAATTACATAAAATTTAATTTATTTTGATTGTACACTGACACGGTAGATAACATTACATTTCAATAGATTATATTGTACAAAACTACAACATAATTGATGTAACTGATATGCACACGAACGGCAGAGATAAAGTTAACATGCGGTTTAACAATGAAATATATGTCGTTTTCTCTTATCTTGATAGGTAAATGGTATATACATTAATGTACGCCCAGCTTATGAAGTTTTCTAAGGGTAAAAATAAAACTTTGTTTGTGTCTTTTACAAATAATAAAAACTTATAACCGATCTGTCAAGCTTTCTATCGTTCATAAAAGAGACAAAGAATTGTTCAATCATTTTTCAAAACAAGGTTAGAAAACATTATTCATCTCGAAATATTAATTTCCCGGAACATGCGAGCTCCACCGACACAACAGGTATATCATACTTAGAACACAATTTACAAGAATACCTCGTATAACGATAATATAACTATGAATTACGTAATAGATGAAGTGCTGCAAGCCATTAGAGAGAGGGATGGATTAATATTTCACTGTAGATCACATTTTACATTGCACATGGTGAATATCAAGAGGTTTAACAAGATTTGTATTTACTGGCTACACAAATAAATGTTGAATTCGTATTTGGTTGTTGGCCGATAAGTTCGCACATCCTGCTGAACCATAGCCCACTCTTTTGAAATTAACACACGTGGTGAATTTGGCTGCGAACAGTTTTGGAGGATGGGTTCATGTTTCTAAATGTATTTGTTTGTGTGGGAAGAATGTACTTACTATTATTGTAATGTCGAAAGCAATTGCAAAGTACATCATTCTCTCACTATTATCAGTTGCCGTTTCGTGTCGGGAGTACGGACCTATATTTTCCCACAAATCGGCCTGATTTCTTCTAGCTCTAGCACTAAGGTCCCCAAATAAGTCATAGTAAAATGAGTCGTTTATTTTGGGGCTGGCTGACTTCTGTGGGCACGTGCATACAAATTATCGACAGATTGGCTTACTTCATGCGCAAGCGAACCTTATACACACTCGGTTATTGACTGCTTTGAAATCTAAAACAGACTTCTTTTCCTACGGCCCAAGAAGAAATCCAGCTCCAAGATTTCCGAGGTCATCCCTAATGTAGCACAACGTACAGCCCTCTGAAACATGCCTCCACTTTTAGGCCAGTGATTTTTTTGAAGAGCAACGAGTTCCAGCCAATACTACTTCATGCATGTGATTAGACCTTCCAACGCCTCTGGTTTTTTAAGTAACTGAACATTCCACTTGCCGATCCTATATCTCGTGTCCGGGTACTTGAGCGAGGATCCGGTGTTTTGTTGGCGTGATCAATTTTTCCTTTTGTTGACATTATAAACAGATTGTTTTTACGGATGCGGATCGATAACCCAGCGATCCAACCGTTTGGTCGCCTCCTACGACAATCAAATGATACTGTGGTGGGATTCTTGGAAAACATGTTCCTGCAATTTTGATTTACGAGACATGTAGGTGCTCCCCGACCAAAGGGGCCATAAATTTATACAAACATCTAAATAAGAATCATAAGTACAGGTTGTTAGAAATAATGAAAAAACATCGTGAGATGGATAACCACCACCTCGCAAAATCTTAATTGGTAATCAGTTAAATTACGGTGTATAGCAACAGAATGATCAACATAGGATTTGCCTATAAGCATTAGCAAATTGTAACACAAAATTATTTATTATTTTTTTTATCAAATTGAGTTTTTGCATAAATATTTATATTAAAATGTTTAGGAAAAAGTTCACAGCTCTCAGAACTCGTGTAATGTCCGTAAACGTTACCTAAACATAAGTATATTTATACTTTGATTGTTTTTCAAAAACTTTACTCGCATCTAATATAATCCCAACATTTTCATTATATTGGTTGATCTAGGAACACCTGATGTACGGGGATGGACGTCTCATATAACTAAGATAGAATCAACAACAGCGAAAACACCTGATCAGTGACTGATCAATTCGGACGAAATCCTCTTTGATAATCACTAACTAAGGCCTCCGCTGGATAGGTTATCCTATCCAATGTTTGAGAGGTATACTGCGATAATTCTCACAGTTCAAGCGGTGTCCCTTCTTGAAGATGGGGCATATCACGGCCGCTTTCATTCAATAGGCATAACTTAGGTTGGCCATACTAATCGAATACGGTCGAAAAGACAGTAAGTATCCCCTCCAAATATCAAGAGTTCCGAATTAATACAGTTCACCCGAGGTGAGCGGTTTCGTTTTAATCTCTCATGACCTTAGTGAATTCCTCATGGGATGGATCATCAATGCAAATTTCCGCAGTCTATATTTTAGGTGACTCAACAACAGTCTGTGACGCCAGATGAACACTAAGCAGGTCGGTACAGCGTTCACTCCATGCGACGAGTGCTGCGTCGATGTTGACACAGAGGTTTCCATCCCGGTCACATTGACACAAACCTACAAATCCACTTATCTGCCCTCCGAGCAAAAGCAACTTTGTTTTTCCTTGCGATTGTGAGCCGTCGTTGCACTTTATTATGTGTTATATTTCGTTGCTCAACTGCACGACGACACTCATCATCAAACCAATCATTCTTAGGTTTGACTTTCACTATTCCCAAAGTCTGTTGAGCAGCACTGACAACCGAATTTTCAGTTACTCATAGACAGAGTTCCCACAGTCAGACTAGCAATTAATTTCTTCATTGTTGTCGCTGACAAGATCCTGATATCGTTTCTTTTGATCTTCATTTATCAGACCTACACAGTCGAAACGCCCCATTCGTTTAGCTGCATTACCAGACTTGTACGTAAACTTCCATCGTAGTTATGCAGCGACCAAATGATGATCGCTGCCCACATACATATTTGCATACGACCATATGTAATCACTCAAATCGACGTGATTTCTGCCAGCTCTAGCATTAAAGTCCCCAATTTCCATTCTAACATGTTGTTCGGGTGTAGATCCCATCAGATCGTCCAAATCATTGTAAAATGAGTGTTTATCATCATTATCATCATTATTGACTGCTTGGAAATCCAAAACAACTTTCTTTAGCCCAAGAAGATATTCAGGTCGAGTATTTCCGACGTCATCTCCACTGTAGAGCAACGTATACCTCTGAGAAACATGGTCTCCACTTTTAGGCCAGCGAGTTTCTTGAAGAGCAACGAGTTCCAGCCGATACTCCTTTATGCACGTGATTAGGCCTTTCAACGATCCTGGTTTCCTAAGTGACTGCTCATTCCACGTGCCGATCCTAAATCTCGTGTCCAGGTACTTGAGCGAGGGTCCGGTGTTTTTATGGCGGCATATCGTTCCCAAAAATGTTTCCATAGTAAAATATATTTTTTGTTGTCCGAAAACTTTAAATTTTACTAACACAAAATCGTTTGCAACTGAATTCGCTGCTCATCGAATACAGGCAAATTTTCTGCTACATCTAAATCATCATCAGTATCCTGTAATGACTTTCATTTCTTCAGAGGCATCAGATTCATAACTTTTCTTTTTTTGCGTGCTTTATTTTGCTTTGTGTCACTCCTCAATTTAATTTTTTATCAGTAGCAATTATACTTTTCCCCAGTCTGCGCGGTTTATTAGCTTGTTTCCTTGCTGCGGCTTTAGGTTATTTTTCGAATACCTTGATGTTTCCTAATATGTCAAGTTTCGGTGAATTCACTTTTCACATTCAATATTACCGTTACCGTACAATTGCATCCACCGCTTCTGGTAAATTTTCTAGAACAAAATTTAAAAGAATGACAAACTGTAGGATGTCAGCCGCCTCGTTAGCACAGTAAGTAGCGTCCTTTATTGGTTATTCGAGGGTCTCGCATTCGATTCCCGGTGGTGACCAAAAATCACGGTTGGGTGTTTTTAATCTGTAAGTATATGTGTTTGTCCGGGTATTGCACCGTGGGCCTATGTGGCATTGAGTGCTGGACTAATCCGCCCAACTTTAATTTTTTTTTTTTAACTGTAGGATGTATTGTCCATATTATCATTGCCAGATGCACCTATGTACATCTCTGTTTGTCACATTACTTGGCATAAAATCCATTTGAGAGGAAACATTTGCGTTGTATAGATATATTCCAGTATATACTTATAAGATGAAATAATATTTGATGACGTTAGTGTCATTTCGTATGCATATACCCTACACTGGCCGCAAAATTGTAAACAGATAGTAAATAGAATCACCGGTTGAATTGTAAGCCGTTATAAGAGGTTTAAAACAGCAAACGTCTAATGGTTGTAATTTACTCGAGTAAAGTGGTGGAATTGTTAGAATAGTAATTCCGTTTTCTTTCGCCAGATTCCGGGCTTTCACAGTTAAATGGCTCTTCTGGTTATCGAATATTAACAACACTTTAAAAAAAGTTGTCAGTTCATCCGTCCTGCATATAAGCAGTATATGTTCTTTAAAGTGGATGCTAGGAAAAAAACCGGAGGTAAATATTGATAAAAAAACCAACACATTTTATATGTAAAAAGATGTAGAACGGCTTAGGCTTCACCCCTATGGGGTGTGAAGTGGCAACAATGGGTGTGACGCTTTCTAAAATAGCGCATCCACTCTATTTTACCTAATTTTTTTTCAATCCAATTTTATAACCGCAGTTTTGTAAGCTACACTTGTGGCATCCATTAAGGTCGAGCCATAAAACATTTTTGAGAATTCGCGGTGTAGTCCACCAAAGCTTCTTCTTCTTCAGTATATTGAATATTTTATTCACTGAATAATTCGGCACTAAGGCTGTTTCCCAAACACCGACTTATTACAGGCTTATTCACTTATTTGAAGCCATTTTGAATAAGTGAGTGAGGCTTTCCTAATTGAATTTACTCGACTTATTTTGACAGCTGAAAATGAACCGAAAAGACCGAAAAAAAACATTTATTGTTTTAAATTATGTTGCAACTATAACAACATGGTTCCACGACAATTCACAGAAAAACAATTCACCGAAAACGACAAATCATCGAAAAACTCAATTCGCCGAAAACGCAAATCACCGAAAACGTTAATTCACCGAAAACGACAATTCACCGAAAACGACAATTCACCGAAAAATAAATTACATGAGAACTACGGAAATGGGATGGAAATGGGATTGGAAAATGATTTTTGGATAAAGTTCTGAAATACAGCCACTTGGATCGCAACTAGGCCAATCATTGACCGATTATGATGAAACTTGACAAGTTGAATTAAAATGAGATTGGATAATGATTTTTGGATTTTTTCCGAACGGCAGCAGTGTGATATACTTTTTTTGTCTATCCGAATTCTTTATAAATCTAGCAAGATGAGCGCTTCCCAAGTAGAAGTCCAGATGGCTATATCCCAGAGTTTTATCCAAAAATCAGTTTACAATCACATTTTCCATTTAACTTGTCAAGTTTAATGATAATCGGTCATGGGTTGGCCTATTTCCGTTCCAAATGGCCATATTCTTGAATTTTGTCCAAAAAATAATTTTCCAATCCCATTTACATTCAACTAGTCAAATTCCAGGATAATAGGTCAATGATTGGCTTAGTTCCGCTGCAGATGGCCATATTCCAGAATTTTATACAAAAATCATTTTACAATCCCATTCCCTTTTTCATTCAACTTATCAAGTTTCATGATAATCGTCAAGGATTAGCCTAGTTAAAGATTAGAGTAGAATAAATCCAAGTTAAAAATATGTTGATTCAATGATTTTTCGATGTCGAGGTTACATAACAACATAATAATAAATCAATAGCATATCAGAATATCTGAATAAAATAACTTTGGGACGTAATCGAGTTTTTCTCATCTGAACTAGTATCCCTCTACCAGCAGTAAGTTTACTATGCTTAAATTAAATTTAAACCATGGCTTCAACTATCACACTGCTGCCGTTCGGAAAAAATCCAAAATTCATTATCCAATCCCAGTTTTATTCAATTTGTCATGTTTCATGATAATCGGTCAAGGATTGGCCTAATTCCGATCTAAATGACTATTTTCCAGAACTTTATCAAAAAACCATTTTCCAATCCCATTTCGATTAAATATTCGAATTCATTATAATTGGTATAGTAGTTTCCGGTGAATTGTCGTTTTCGGTGAATTGTCGCTTTCGGTGAATTGTCGTTTTCGGTGATTTGTGATTTCGGTGAATTGCATTTCGGTGAATAGTCGATTTTGGTGAATTGTTTTTCGGTGAATGGTCGTTTTCTGTGAATTTTCGTTCTACCAACAACATTAAACTACGTGTTTCACAATTCCAATAAAAAATATTATTATTGACAAAAATGTTTATGGTTACATGATACGAAATACGCAATGGCCTCATGATTTGTTTACATAACAAATAAGTATTTTATGTCAGAAAGGGATAGAAAATAATTCTGACTTATTCAGTAAGCCGGTGTCTGGGGAACAGCCTAAAATTGTCTCACAATCATCTGTGTAGCTTTTTACATACTTGATTTTTTTTTTAGAATAAAATAGAACGAACAAACAGTTTTCGAAGCGGAAAAAAAACAGTAACGTAGAAAGAAATATCTAGATTGTGTCATGTTTATGGTTTGAATCAGAAACTACATTTTAGTCACAGAGTTTAATTGAGGACTATGTGTATAAAAGTGAACAATGATTAAACTGACTTCTATGAGTTTATTGTATATTTCGAACAAGGCATGTGAGCAGATTAGAATGGAGATACATCAAACATTGGAGTACTTTGAATTCGTGTTATAAAAATCAGTGGGTATCGGTTACGGCCTAAGCCATAATTTGTTCGTCCAATATATTTTTTAGAGATTAAATTATATAAAATAGCATAATAAAATGGCCGCTGCTGGTTTTAACTATTATTAATGATTCTAAACCGAGAAATACGTTTTATAAATCGTTCAGTTCAATTTTCCATAGTTAACACAAACCTACCCAATCAGCAAAGATACGACTTTTATGGTGATCGACCGGCTTGAGTTCTTCTGTTAACTGAACTTTAAAAGCCTTAAGGCTTAATTCTTTATGCAAAATATGGTGTAATGTCGTTTGTGAAATGTCTAATTCCAAAGAACGACGAGGAATCGACAAACCTGGTGTTTCTTCAACTCTACGGGCTACAGCAGCAATATTCTCAGTAGTTTTTGAGCGACGCACACGGTTTCGATTCTTCACAATCATCTCTAACTTGTCCCAGCAGCTCAAATTTTTCGGTGCTTCACGACGACCAAAATGTGCTTTAGTTCTGCGAACTGTGACTGCAAAATTTTCATCATTTTTGTAGTGAATTTTTTTACAAGTTCATTGCGTTGTTGAAGCGTGTATCGTACCATTTTTAGTAATGGCGTAATTTTTACTTGTCAAATGTCAAAAGATGACAGCTTCAAAAGTGACAGCTCCACAAATAGCAGGCTATTCAAAATGAAACCGCTTATTGGAAAACCCTTTATTAAAAAGACAAAATGCAAAAATTTAACATTTATAAAATGTTTCTGAATGATTTAAATGATTCAAAAATATTTTATAAATCCATATCGCTCACAATTCATTGAACGTTTTTTATTTCGGAAAATACGAAAATCAGAAATGTATATTAAGAATTAGAAATGTATATCTATACCTAATCCATGTTTATACATCATAAAATACAGTAAATAGAACGAACTAGCTTCATTCAAATTATTTTTATTAGGTATTCTTAGTCTTTTACATTCTCCATTCTCCACCTCCAACAATGTTGCCTGCCAAAATAGTCTGTGAATTTTTTTTTAATTATATGAGGACGTGTTGACGTTATTTTGCTCCTTCTCGCTCCTAGAACAAGAATCGAAAGTGTATTTTTCTCACTAAAAATTATTTTCTTTGTACTTTTCACGGAATGAGAACTGAAATGCTGTTAGGCCTTATAGTTTGAAACAAGAAAATTATGTTTCATAACTTTATGTTGGTTTATATGGTATTATTGTGGCGTTAAAAACATCATGCAAATTATATCAAGTTTTGTGTCAAAAATAAATAATGGAATACAATTTGTGGTATACAGCTTGGCATAAACACTGATCGTTTGAAGACTGAAGAGGTAAACGACTAGTTTTGTAATATATTTAATAATTTTTGAAGCGTGATGGCAAATATCCTTTAAAAATTTACAAAATATGACAATATGTTCTTTGCCCAGACATTTTGTTTTTCGAAACATCTATTTATTTTGACAACGAATAGCCAACTATTTATTTGCTTAGATGGCATCTTGCCCAAATTTTTTAAAATTATTTTCATATAATTTCCGATTACATTCATACATGTAAGTATATTCAATACCATGATTTCGACTTCAGTATATACCCGAAAGCTAAAGAAGTCGTTCATCTATTTCTGGTTAACGACCTATCAGAAAATTACCTAGTGACCTTTTGTATAAATTTCAAGATCTAGAATTATTGTTAATTAATTAGTGTAAAACATCTCATTAGGCAGGACTATGGTGTTTTCGCTATAAAGTTTGTTCAAGTTCATAAGCTATACTGTAATATTTTTTTAAAAATATATTTACCCTACTATCTCGTCTTATAATTCTACTTCCTTTATAAATCTGGGTAACGAATCAAACATTAGGATATAGACATTTTTATGATTTTTGCCTTAACAATACATTAACAACATGAATAGAAAGTATACATTACGTTTGTGAGATCCCCATTGATAATATCCAATTTTAGTCAAAATTTTATACGTCAGCTTAATAATACAATACCCAGCAGGCATCATGCGAAGAAAACAACCTGAAGCAAATTCCCACAAATTTTAAATTTTTGATTTCGTGTGCTAATACGTGTACTATACGTACGTATGTACGTACATATATGCTGTCGTATAGCATTCAAAGGTGAAAATACGTTTTTTGTTTGTTTGTGTATATACATATGTGTGTCTCCATATTTTCCCAAATGTAACATAATAATCTACTTTTTTCCATTTGAAAAATACTTTTGTATGTGGCATTTGTTAGAATTTTGGTTTCGTTTAATTTTTATGAAAATAACAAGAATTATCCTCAAACAAAACAAAAAAAATGTGTATGAAATCCCTTAAAGACATTTAAAAAGAACAACAAGGATCTAATCGGTGGTTTATTTAAATTTATGTATTTCGGTATTTTAATTGGGGTCGAAATTATTATTACCATAATCATCTGTGTTAAAGTATGTAAGTTTTAGATAGGTACATACAAGCAAAAATTCTTGATTAAATAAAATTTATCATTTATAGTTAGCACATAATTAGAACGTGTGAAGGATTGGTATATAAAGCACAAAAGAATTCGTCCTAAGTATATATATATATATATATATATATATATATATATATATATATATATATACATATATATGGACGAAACAACGTATACATAAAACAACGACTAGTCACACAAAGGAAGACGAATTTCATAGACCTACACAATTTTGTTGGTTTCGTAAATTTTTTTAAACTTTTAAGAAATAAGATTTCAAATATTCAAAAAACTTTTTGTAACAAAACTAAAAATAAACTTTTACATTTTGGAAATGTTCTTGGGCATTCTTTTTTTGTATCTATTATACAAATGTAAAATTGACATGTGTATCTCTACTTTATACCGAATTTTGTTAATATATATGTATAGGATTTGCTTTTTGTGTCAAGCTGGGAAATGTATACGTACATAAAATCTCAAACGTGTCGCACATATGATGATGGACACAGTACCAACATCAATAATTAAATTGGTTTCTATATTTAAATATATCACGAATTTGTTTTTGTTTTGTTTGTTCATTTTTCAATTTATTGTCCAATCAATTCCAAAAAATAAATTTTTATTTCTCATTCAATTTTGAACATTTGCCAAATGAGACCATTTTCTAATGATGGGTCATGAAAATAAAGTTTCGTTTTACTCAAACTCATAAGAAACGTCTTCCAATTTACTTGTGATTTCGATCTATATATATATATATATATGTATATGTATATATATATATATATATATATATATATATATATATATATATATATATATATATATATATATATATATATATATATATATATATATATATATATATATATATATATATATATATATATATATATATACATTTAGGCGTTAATTGGGAAATTATTCTGAAAAGCCGTTAGCTAAGTGATTACATGTGGATGCACATTAATATTTTTTACATAATATAATTGTTCCTGTCGGGCGCAGAGATGGGCGTTTACGCGTCATCTATTATTTTCTACATATACGTGTCGACAACCCGTAGATAACGTCAACAACGTCGATAATGTAGACAATTCCTAGAGTGGTTTTATCAAATAGTTCTAAACTAAAGGGTGAACAAATTTCTTTAGGAATAATGCGTTATTGGTGATAGTTTTATAGAATTTCCGTCAATGCATTTAAATCTCTTTTCAAAAAGAGCGTCATGTCAATACTTGTTCATGTATATAAAAACCAACAACTTTCCTATTATTGTGGCAGGATTGTACTGTCCACCAAGACATTCTATTAAAAACATACCATACTCAGAGTTCTTCAAGCGTCTGGGAAAAAGGTTCATAATAGGTGGTGACAATGCGAATAATAATACTCGTTGGGGTTCTAGATTAACTACAACTAAAGGAAAACAATTACTGATTACCATTAAAGAAAATGGATGTGACTCCATTTCAACTAGAAAACGTATTGGCCAATTGACGCAGGAAAAATATCTGACCTGATCGATTTTTTTATAACCATCTCTCTTTTATATTTGGCAAATAATTGGAAAAATTTGTAAATTTTAATAGAAGCTGAATTGAATTAATTTGTAAGAAATTAAATTAAATTTTGTTTAAGCCCTAATCGAGACTTAAACTCAGCTATACCTATTTCATGTTATACTTTCAGTTTGTATGGGGAAATTTTTTACTTTGACGTTATTCATGTACTGACTTAAACTTAAACCGTATGGTCAGTGGTCAATATTGTGGCCCGCCTAGAAAATCGGATCAAGCATCATTGACTGGAACGGAAGTTTATTAATTTTTAAGAACATAAGGAGGAATAGCTTGTCAGATTTTTAACTTCTTCGAAATACACTGCTTGGATTGTCATCGCATTAAATGTTGGACTTGGCACAGTTTCTGTTAAAAAATTTCCAAACTTCCTCAATTCAATTAGAAAGTATAAACGATTTGCATAACATCAGAGCGATTGAGTTTGGATTTGTGGACCAAGGTTCGAGTCCCATTAGCGACGGTATTATTTTAATTTAATTTCTTCTGTATTCAAATTGGGTCAACACACAGCTTCTGTTAAACATTTTCATATCTTTCAAGTAGTGGCATGTATACAAGATGGGTATATAGCGAAGGTTGGTGAAATAAACGTAGAGTCCATTGCCTTTTCTAAAATTTTCAATATGACAGATATAAATGATTTGTATACCAAGAAATATAAATGATTGTGGCAGTGGTAGGCAAAGCCAGTGGCTTTGGTTTTATGGATCTGAGTTCGATTCTCGATCGAGCCGAACATTTTTTGATTTACTTTCTCCTGTCAAATTGGTGATGGTGAAATAAAATTACTCAAATCCAACTCAGTTTCTGTTCAAAACTTCAATATTCATTCTCCATTTAAAAGTGGCAAGTATAAAAGATAGGCATAGAGCGGTGATGAAATTGTACGGCGATGGTGTCAAATAAGCAGACTCCATTGCCATTGCTAAAATTTTCAATTTTTTTATTCAAATGGCAGCTATAAACGATAGGAATATCACTATTTATATATATGGCTCGGTGGTAAAAGAAGCTGTGTGCTTGGATGCTAATCATGATAAGTTCAAGCCTCAATATATTTTTAATTTAATTATTAACAAATTGGTCATTTTAAAATCAAAACGTGATTTCTTTTTAGTTTAATGAGAAATGTATGGACCACCGCTAAATTTGTTTACCCTTAATCGAGTTTCGGAACACTGCACAACATCCACGATTCCAAAGCATATATGACACCGCTTACTTTACCAACTCACCATTTCCATATATAGATTCACCGCTATATTCATCCTTTATATTTGCCAATTATAGGCAGAAATTAATTAAATTAAATTAAAAATTATTTAATGCCACACCGAGGCTTAAACTCAAGCTCACAATTCCAAATGCAACGGCTGATTTTTTTTTTTTTTTAGATGTTTTCAATTTAATCACCGATCATAATCGGGAGATGAAAAATCCCTTTGCATCCCGCCTCTGTTGGGATTCGAGGACCCGGTACCTCCCGATCCAAACGTCACAGCTTTAACCACTGCGCTATTTGCTCGACTCTGCTTACTGGACCACCGGCGTATATATATATATATATATATATATATATATATATATATATATATATATACACATATATATATATATATATATATATATATATATATATATATATATATATATATATATGTATATATATATATATATATATATATATATATATATATATATATATATATATATATATATGTATATATATATATATATATATATATATATATATATAAATTTATAATATTTATATATAAATTTGGTGCTATACAAATCTTTTATGTTTGCCAATTCAATAGAGAAAATTGAAAATTTTAGCAACAGGAATGGACTATGCTTATTTCACCATTACCGTATATTTTCATTACGGTCATACACAAGAGATGGTTCTTATACTTGCAGAAGTTGAATGTAGATTTCAACAGAAGGTGTGTTGAACCAATATTACAGCAGAAATTAAATTAAAAAGTATTGGCGCTGACGAGACTTGAACTCGAGTCCTCGATTTCAAGAGCATTGACTCTGCTACGGATCATCGGCATATTAAGAATTGATGCTGAACAACGATAGAAAACAACTGATAGGAATCTTTACAAAAAGGTTATAACCTTCATTATATAATCCGGGGAAATTTAACTATGACCGTGCCATAAAATTTAACACACTCCGTGGTAAAACGAATTCGAGTTCAGGAAGGCTATGAGAGCTATCAAGTTATTAAAAAGCCACAAAATTTAGTGGATGTGTTTTGATGGATGACGAAACGTACATGAAATTGGTTTTGAAACACATCAAGTTAGATACATTTGCAAAAAAATGTACGATTTGGCCTTATAGCTCGTTCACACAACTCGTTCCAACAGAAGCAATACATTTGCACGAGATTAATCAAATCAATGTTACCTCAAAGAGTCCACAGGTTTCGAAAATTTTTGGGGTATAGTCGAAAGAGTGCTGAAGTGCAAAAGTCACACCGGCAGTTATGCCAGAAATAGAGAGCATCAAACAACATGTGCGTAATTTTATCGGTCATAACGAAATCTATAGATAGAGGTGATTTGTGCAAAAATTCAAAAAACTCAAATTTAATCGTATGGAAACTTTATTATCATTCGAAAGAACATTTCTTGCAATTTATTTTTTAAAGATTACTTCTATCAACTTATGGTCACAACTGCGACGGTCCTTTCATAAAGTCCAATTTTTGATGACGCGTTCGGAAATATCGAATGGTATTTGGCGAATGACACGAGTAATGTTGGCTTCCAATGCGTCAAGACTAGCTGGTTTATTCACATAGACTTTGGAATTTGCGTAGCCCCAAAGAGAAGAGTCTAGAGGTATCACACGATCTAAATAGCCAATTCAAAAATCCGAACCGTGAAATTAATTACTCGGCAACATGATTTTTCAATAAGGACATTATTGCGCACTATATGGTAAATATCGCCGACTTCTTGGAACCAAATGTCGTCGAGGTCGGGTTTCAATATCAGGCAGCAAATATTCCGTTATCATTGCGCAATAACGAGCACTAAGAAATATGGACGAATGATTTCACAGGCGCATAAACCACACCAAACCGTCTTTTTAGTCGCGTATCATCCAATAGTGGTCTCGACAGGCCGATTATGTCAACCGTAACTTGGTCTAAAAAATCACCTTTAGATGAACTCTTTTAGAAAATACATTCTTAAACTGGCACATTTGATTTCAAATCGGTAAAATATCGTAGGTTGTTGACATTATTTTAATTGTCAACGTTGACAAAAAACATTGCCAAGTAATCTACGTTATATTTTACGTGTCGATAACCGCGTAGATTACATGACGTAATCTATCTCGCCCATCCCTGGTCGTGCGCGCATACCATCTTATAAATGATTTATACGTCGCCAGGTAATCTTGTGTACGTGCCTTAAAAGCAGAATAATTAAAACGGAATTTGTTAATTTATTTATATTTGAGGATTTTGATATTTAATCATTTTCCAGCTGTAATAATCTGTTAGACATCTTGAATTAGAAAACAAAATTAAGCAAACTTAACTGTTACCAAACTTTTCTAATTCACATTGTTAAATTTGAGAAGAATTTATAAATTTAATGGAATTAAAATTACTGTTCTTCAGAACATTTCTGGTTGATTAAATTAAAAATTTTAAATTCCGTTTTGAATGTCTTATTTATTCAGCATTTTCAAGTTCTAAGAATATACACTGAGAAAAAAACGTATTGGATCTAACCAAAAAATGTGTAGGAGATGGAATTATATAGGAGATCTTTCTAAAATATAGAAATATGGTCCTTATATATAGCGAGAATTCAATAATCTATTTGTTAATCTACCTTATGTATTATTTTGATTGCTAAAGTATAGTATAAGTAACCATAAATTCTTCTTGTCCCTAAACAGACTATAATTATTGTTAGAAAATACGTAAAAACTATGGTATTTTACCTATATACATTTTCTCATTGTACATTTAAAATTTTTGTATATGTTTAGATTAGATTTTTTATTTAAGAATATCAGTTTCAAGAATTCCTTAGTGTGAATTGTTTATTTAATTCAATCTTTTTTAATATTTTTAAACAAAATTTAATACTTTATTGGAGTGAAATTTCTTTTGATTTTAATATTCTAAAGAAATTTATAATTTTCCAAATAATATTAATTCTAAGAATTTATCTCATTCATTTCTTCTCCAAATATGTCATCTTATATCAGTTAACCCGATTAATTTACGAAATAAAGCAGTCAAATTAAAATTGACAATTTGTAGAAACGCTTGCAGCACAATATCCTTTACATGAAATATTCCATGACCAATTCGCACATTTGTGGCTGTATCTCCTCGATAACTTCGCGAATTCCATCTTTAAGGTCTTGAATCGATTGTAAAGCTTTGGCATATACCTTATCATTCACGTGGCCCCAAAGAAAAAAAGTTTAAGGTGTTAAATCACAAGATCTCGGTGGCCAATTGTGACAAAACCTCTTTGAGAAATAACACGGTCAGGAATCTTTTCTTGCAAAATTGCGATTGTTTCGTTGCTTGTATAACACGTAGCGCCGTCCTGCTGAAAATAAACGTCGGCCACATCAATATCTTCCAATTCCAGCGATAAAAAATCATTAATCATAGCTCGGTAGCGTAAACCATTAACCGTAACAGTTGCACCAGCCTCATTTTCGAAAAAGTAAGATCCAATCACACCGTGAGCAAAAAACCGCACCAAACAAGATGGAGAGGCTTTGCAACAATCACTCTTGGATTTTCTGAGCCCCAAATGCGGCAATTTTCATTCTCATCACTGAAGATGATTTTTCGATGAAAATCCGGATAAATTTTGATGCATTTGAAGGACCCAATCAGCAAAGATACGACGTTTATGATGATCGACAGCCTTGAGTTCTTGTGTTAACTAAACTTTAAAAGCCTTAAGACCTAAGTCTTTATGAAAAATACGGTGTAATATACCGTTTTTGGAATGTCTAATTCCAAAGATCAACGAGGAATCGACAAACCTGGGTTTTCTTCAATACTACGGGCTACAGCAGCAATATATATAGTAGTTCTTGAGCGGTTTTGATTCTTCACATCACTAATTTATCCCAACAGCTCCAAGTTTTCCACCAGTTACACTATTGCCGGCGGAGAAGGTGCTTCACGACGACCAAAAATTGCTTTAGTTTTGCGAACTGTGACTGCAAAATTTTCATCATTTTTGTGGCGAATTTTAACAATTTCAATGTGTTGCTGAAGCGTGTATCGTACCATTTTTAGTAATGGCGTAGTTTTTACTTGTCAAATATCAAAAGATGACAACTTCAAAATTGACAGCTGCCCAAATAGCAGGCTATTCAAAATGAAACCTCTTATTGGAAAACCCTATAGTAAAATATTCAAAAACTTACATGAATTTTTAGAATTCATTGAATCTAAAACATGTAAACAAAATGGGGTTATTACGCTGTGTGCCTTACGCCTTCTTCTCGGCTAAATTTTTAATATCGATTTTAGTTTTAAATAGATTTTAAGATTGAATAATTTTAGTATAAAAGAATTTTTCCAAATTCCACCCAATTTTATAATTTGTGGAATTTAATTTGATTTTAACATTTACAGAATGAGAAGAGCTTCAGAATTTTGTAAATTAAAGACTTCAAACATAAATTCTTAAAATAAATGCAAATCTTTTCAAATTGCAAATTGTTAAAACAGAAAAAGAGAGTTTGAGAATTTCAGTTGGTTTTAGGAATTAAGAAGCCAAGAAAGAATAAAACATTTTTCTTGCGAAATTGAATTAGAATATTTTTCAGAATTTTTAATATTAACGATATTTACAAACTAAGAATGAACAGAAGATTCCTGGAATTAAATTTAATTTAAAACTTTACAAGTTCTAAGAGAAAGCTATTATTATTATTATTATTATTAAATTTGGCTGGAACCCATTAAGGTTCCGCACGTAATGCCACAAAGGGCCCATGGTGCAAACCTTGAATTCAATCAAATCGCGCACTCACGTTCTGAATTGTTCTGAATTGTCCTGGAATTAAACATATGAGATATAATATACAGTCGAAGGCAGGGCAGCTGCCGATGAAATGCATGCTATCGTCATCATCTTCAAGGCATTTGTCGCATACGGCATTGCTGGCTAGTCCTATGCGATGAAGATGACTGTTGAAACTGCCATGGCCAGTAAGAATTGATACTAGTATTCTTAAGTTATCGTTTTTTAATGAAAGAGCGTACTTAGTCAGTTTGGAATTGAGCTCACTAATAAAGTATCATGTCTTACGGCAGGTGGGGTTGGATGACCACGCATGCTTTAAGTGAAATAAAGCAGCAGTTTTGATTATTTTTTTCCCAATGTAAAGAGGCAATGGAGCAGCAGGTTCAGGACAACCCCTAGCAACTTTGGACAACCCCTGGCAACTTTGACTGAAACCGAACTCTCATTAAATTTTTGGTACTATGTCCAGTTTTGTGTATTTTCAGAATTTAGATTTTTTCAAAGTTTATATTATGATACATGAAATTAGCAAACTCTAAGAGTTTATAAATTTCTCATATTGAATTTTAATTAATTTTTCCAAATTTTGAAAATATATTCATGTAACATAACTCAAAGAATTTGAAAATCTCAGAAATTGTCCGAATTACTTTTACAAATCCAGCGTTTTTAAACACAACGATAATTCTGTTTGCAAATCTTTTCTATTTATAACAGGAGGAGCCTTCTAATCAGACTAAAGATGACGTAGGACAAAAAGTTCTATGGGTTGTGATATTTTGATGTATTTAATTTATCGCTTGATCGATACGATAATTGAAAATGTCATATTCAGATTCTGCTTCTCTTTTATAATGAAATATTTTAAGCTTCCACATTTTTTATAAGCGTGGTAAAAGCCTAACTATCACTCTCAAGTATAGAAGGGTTAGGATTAAAAAGCTGGTATTAGTTTTCTGGAAAGCCTATAGTAAAAATCTCAATAAGACATTGGACGTTTAAAGGCTTGTTGAAAAAATGTATTATTTGCTTAATGAGCATCTAACCATTTTGAAGCATGATATTAAATGAAGCATTGCCTTTTGGCCCAGAAATAAAATAACTAGCTAACTTCTAAATTGAAATGTTCCGTAAATTAGTTCTATTTAAAAATTTAGTTGAATTGTGCCTTCACATAATTACTAATTAGATGACATGTCATAAGACTATCGCCCAAGTTGGTTTTCCTTAGAGGAAGTTTGGTTCAAGATGAAGGAAGATTCACCTATATGCGACAGGTGGTGTGTGTGTGCCAGGTTCGATTTAGTAGGTTGTAATGTGTTCCGGGGGCTTGTTTCAGAATTATTAAAAAATGATTTTCCAGCTTTATCGATATTTTCTCTTTAAAGCCGTTATTCTTCAATTAGTTGTTTAGAAGAAATTAAAAAATTGTACAACTTAATTTATCAGTTTTCGCTCCATTTATCGACATAAAAAGTAATAAATCTAAAATAATTTACGGTACAATTTTAATCTTTGAAATATACTAATCTCCGCCAAGTGTGTCTTTATAGGATTGAGATTAGACGACACAAATCACCAAAAAACGATTAGATTCAAGTGCAATTTGGGACCAATATGAGAGTACGTAAAATCAAAACATCCGAAGTGTTTTCGGCCTGACTTCATAATATATTAGTTCCCGAATCGCAATCCCGAATTAAAAGAACGAATCGAGCGTATCGTTTCGATGTTAACCACTGTCAATTACAAAACTGTCAAATGTTAATGGATTCTGCCAAACTCATTAATAGCAAACAATTAATTAATTTCCGCTTATGCTCTTTTATATCAGATAGTTATATATACAAGCTCTGGAATATATAGATATATATTAGTGATCACGCAGCGGGCGATACAACATACACATTTTATAAAATTCCCATGGTATCTCCAATTAATTTAATAATTCCTCCCCATTGCCCAATTTTATAATGTTTCTTTTTTTTGGAATTGTAAATCACAATCCTCGATTATGATAGGAATATAATGGCACACAGCTTTTCCAAAAGTCATTAATTATAATTAAACGTAATTAGTAATTTAGAGCTTTTCATTTTCCCCTCGTTCTCTATTTCGTGCAGCATAAAAACCACCTCATACAACTACCATGTTTAAACTTTACAAATTTTCCCCCAACCACTTTTATTTTCGTTTTAATTAAATTGTGGTAATAGAATTTTCACTTATATTTTTTTTTCATCTAATTCCATCCACCACCTTCTTGGTGTTTTTTAAAGCAAAATATATTTCGTACTTCTGTAATATATGTATGTTTGTGTGTAAGTATGTGTATAAACTCAGCATACACCATGTATAGCCCAAATTACCTAAGAAACTATACATTTTGCAGGGTTGTTGTTGTTGTTGCTTTTGTTGGATTAAAAGTTTTTCATTTAATTTTTCACTTTCTAAGATAAGAAATGAAAAAAAATCTCAAAACGAAACTGAAGAAGAAATAAGCTCTGTACCAAAATTCGAAATGAAAAAATCACTTCAAAGGGATTTTAATTTCGTACACAAAAAAAAACTTTTTTTAAAGAATCTCAGGATTTTGCTTAGAACTTTTTTTTATTTCTTAGTGATTTTTGTTAAGAAACAAGAAGAAAAATACAAAACAAATTGTTTATTAAAAAAAAATATATTAAGGATAGATGTTTTTGTTGGTCTATCCCGCAATCCCCAATCCATGAATCATATAACAAATTAGCAATTTTATTTTTTTTATTACACCGGGATACATTGACCAAGCGTGATTCTGTTAAATAAAATGTGATTCTATTAAATGGTTTTCTTTATACACGCGAACATACTGTTTTGATAAATCTTTTATCGGATGAGTATGAAAAGACGTTTCATTTACTCGTGTATGTGTATATTAATACTCACATCTATAATAACTGGACACAAAAAATATTCTTTTTTTTTTCTTTATTTCGGGCGAATGAAATACTGGTGATTCTTATCTATGTAGCATCTATGTGTCAGTATGTTTAAACATATACTTAATAAAAAGTGTTAGATACCAAAAATAAGGATGTACACTCTGATTATTTATATGAAAAGATTTTTGTTTGTATTATACTTGTCGGTCGAAAGATTTTTCTCCCGTTCCTCGATGTTTGAAAAGATAAATGAAATATTTATTTAGAACTCGTAGGTAAAAAAAATTGTCGTAAGAAAAGAATTTTTACGCATAGTTAAATAGGGCGAGAAACAGAGATGTATCCGTAGGTTATTTATTTTCAAGTTTTGTTGTAATTTAAATTTTAGGCTCTAATTGAATTAAATTTAAAACATAGATATATAATAATTAACACTTTCACAAACGAATTTTATTTACTTCGATAAATTAAATCTTTACTTTGCTAATCCCAAAAAATAATAATAAAAACCGAAACAAATCTCGATTAAAGATTAACTGAATAGTTTGTGGATATACTCGTACATTTTTTTTTTTTAATTGGTTGGAACCCATACGGATTCCGCACTAAATGCCGGGACGGCCCATGGTGCAAACCCAGGATTCTATCCTAATTCGCAGAAACGCACTGTAGCCCTAGCAAACTATACAAGTTTGAACCAAGGTATGGAGGACAACTGATCTTCATTAATAGAACTACACCTGAAAACCTGAAGCCGAATAATAATGAAAGCTGGACAACTGCACACAAAGTGCAAGTAGTCATCATCTTCCTCAAGACAGTCATCAGAAATAACATCCTGAGATAAACCCATTCGATGGAGATGCCCCTTAAATCGACCATAACCCGTAAGAATCGCCACCAAGATTCTTAGCTGGTCCTTTTTCAAAGATAGATCATATTTTGTTGATTTCAAATTGGGCTCGCTAATGAAGTACTCCGGCAAACGACAACTTAAAGTAGCAAGCCACTGTAGTCTTAGATCTTTCGAAGCGTAGTTCTTTATAACTTTCTTGGCATAGTTAAAAGATAATGGAGCTGTGGGTTCTGGTCCAATTAGTTAGCTGGGAACCGAATTTGGCTATATAAACCGCGATCTCATTCCCTTCGATGCCACAATGTGCTGGCATCCACATTACCGTAATGGTATTGTTGGAGCAAACAAGATTAATGAAGTGTTTGCAATCCTTGACAGGTTTGGAGACAGTCAAGGGATTTTTCAGTGAATTTAGCTCAGTTTTGCTGTCAGTATACAGAATAATGTTTTGTGTTTTTAACAGAAAAGTTCGAAGCTTCCATAACACTATACGTCAGCGCTATGAGTTCCGCTTGGAAAACAGTCCAATGCGAATCAAGACTGCCAAAAAATCTCTGATTGAACCAAGGACAGTAGATTGCAAATCCAGCACTGAGGCTAGAACGAGAGCCATCTGGAAAAACGACTATGGACGCGTCTAATTTTTGAAGAAAATCCTTCGAAAACCACAAATCCCTTGAAGGATAAACCACCTTGAATAAGGTGGAGAAGTTGAATTCAGGTAGTGATCTATCATTACCCATATCGATTTATGGTAAAAATGAAGTGTAGTTTTTAAAGATTTGTCTATGTCCCACGATAGAAGTGAGAACATTCTAGGCCTCAATGCACCTCAAGCGAAACGCTGCAGAACAAGCAGTGCCACGAATAAAGGTGTGTAACTGGGGCAAGGAAAAAATGGACTCCATAGCAAGAAGTGGAAACGAGGACATACATAGCTCCAGTAACAGCCCTACAAGCCGTGTTTTGAAGACTATTAAGATTAGCAGTAGAAACCTTTAGATTAACAGCTGGCCTCCATACAATAGACGCGTAACATAATATACGGAAGACCAGCGATTTACAAATAAAAAACAACATCCTGGGTGTTAGACCCCAGGATTTCTCAAAAGCCCTTCTAAATTGCCAAAATATGGCAGTAGCTTTTTGTACTTTGGAATCAGGATGAGGTTTCCAGGAAAGTTTGCTATCTAAGACAATACCAAGGTGTTTGACTTGGTTACATCTGATAATCGGTCTCCCAAAAAGAGAAGGAACGGATAGATCCAGACCACTCCTACGCATAGTAAAGACAATTAAATCTGTCTTAGACGGGTTGACGTGCAGACCCTTGTCAATGCACCATGATTCCACAATATCTACTACTAATAATCCTGCTGCATAAAGTCGGATAAGATATTCAGGTATTTGCCTGAAACTGTTAAGACAAGATCATCAGCATAACTCTGCGCAATGAAGCCATATTGCTGCAGCTTTACCAGTTAACCGTCAATGATTGACAGAGACTGCGACACCATCCAGTTCAATCTCTACAGTGCGAGACTTGAGCATGGATTCAATCCATTTGACAATGGTGTGATTAATACGAAAATTATTACAGGCACTAATAATCGAGATAAACGAGGTGCTATCATAAGCTCCCGCTATATCGAGGAAAATACCTACAAGAAACTCCTTAATATATAGAGGGATCTTTCAATCCAAGTTACAAGTTCATGTAGGACCGTTTCGCAGGACTTACCAACTCTGTAAGCATGTTGCATGTTACTGAGCGGGCAGGTAATTACTCGTACATATTCATATACATAAATATTTATGAGCATTAAGTTTCTATGGAGTTTTTATGGAACAGTACAAATTTCAAAAAACATATCAAATCCCGAATTGTCTTATGCAAATCATCTTATCTCAATAGTTTCAAATAAACCAAATTAATAACAGAAAAATGCCAAAGTAGCTGAAAATATAGAACCTGGAGAATCTCATCTTATCCCAAAAATTTCGAACATATGACGTCACTAGCAATTTGACAATTTCTATTAAGCTCATTTTACATTAACAGCTTATTGGGAATGACCATAAGACTCTAGTATATCAAAAAAATGCCAAAGTAATAAAAAATATAGATCCGGAAGGGTGTCATCCATTCCTAAAAATCTCGAAAAATGGATATGAATATATGACGTCGCTAGCAACTTCATAATTTCAGTAGAGGCATTTTACACAAACAGCCACCCTAAAAAATGCCAAAGCACATTTTACACAAACAGCCACCATATAGGAGATGTGCATAAGGCTCTAGTCTATCAAAACACTAGCAACTTCAAAGTAAAAAAAAAATGTAGACCCGAAAGACGGGAATAAAGTTTCTATGGAACGGTATTAAGTCCAAAAAAAACCTATCAAATGTCGAATTGTCTCATGAAAATTTATTAAACAGTTTCGAATAGAACAAATTAATTTATACAAATTTAAAATTATAAAACTTAAAAATATTACCCAAACTTCTAAAAGAACTAATTAAAATTGCAAATAAACTCAAACCGAATAAATTATTTAAAAAAACAGCTGAAGTGTTCTAATTAGAACCTCTCATTAAAATTGTTTATAATTTTTAGATACTAAATTTGCACAAACAGAGACCATATAGAAAATGACCAAAAGGCTTTAGTATAACAGAAAAATGCAAAAATAGCTGAAAATATAGACCCTGAAGAATTTCATTCCTTCTCAAAAATCTCGAAAAATCTATGTGAAAATATGACGCGGCTCATAACTTGGTAATTTCTATTAAACTCATTTTACAGAAACAGCCACCATATCGGAAATTACTATAAGGGTGGGTCTATTTGAACAGAAAAATTAAGAAATACCCGAAAATGTAGACCCGGAAGGATTTCATACCTTCCCAAAAAACTGAATATTAATAAATATATAACGCGACTCACAACTTGATAACTTCTTTTTAACTCATTTTACACAAACAGCAACCATATTGGGGATGACCATAAGGCTTTAGTCTATCAAAAATACGCCAAAGAAATAAAAATTATAGACCCGAAAGGGTGTCATCCGTTCCTAAAAATCTTGAAAAATTCATATGAACATATAATAACTTGATTGTGCCAATGTAGGCTGTTTAAATGACCATAAAGGTCTAGTTGAACAGAAAAACTAACAAGTATCTAGAAATATACACCCTAATAATAGAAATATTAATGAGAGGATGAAGCGGCATACAATTTGAAAGTTTCTATTAAACTCATTTTACACAAACAAAGGAAATGACCATTAAACTCTAGTCTAACAGAAAAAAACCAATGAAGTTGAAAATATCAAAACCATCTTAATAAATCAAGCCTCCATGTTCAAAACGAACTTTTATTAGTGAGTCTAAAATGACAAAAATAATCGCTCTCTTCATACATTTTATATGGAGAGGCATGATTTTCGTTTATAGAAATATTTGAATGAAAAGTAACTCAAAATTATAATTTTTTGAAATCAATTGAAACTTTAAACATTGGTTTTCACCTGACTTGAAGGATTTTTCCGTGGGGTTTTCCATTTTATTGTATTAATTAAAGGAAAATAAGATACTTTATTCTCTAATAAAGCTCAAATAGAGATAGAATAAAAATTTGTAAGAAAGGGACATTGTGTACATAACCAACAAAATAATTTATTCCCATCAAACAAATAAACCAAAAGAAGAAAACATCAATGTTTTTTTTTTAAATGGAACAAACATAATGATCATAAAACAACGCAAAAAACGAGAAAAAATATATGAACACAATTTTTTATTTCATAGCAACAACAAAAAGTAATCGCATAAAAAATAATATTGAGAGCGTGATCAAATTGTCCCTCTCCTAATCCTAATTGACATATTGTATATAAATTATGTAACCTTTTGTAACCTTCAAAACAAAACACAACATTTTATCATTTATTTTACGATCAATATTTTTATTTTGGTTTAATGAGAAATTTCCCAGCGTTTATCCGATTAATCTCCTAAATTTTAATTTATCGTAGTTATCATAATTTTTATACATATTTTTCTATGTTTAGATTTTGAATCGAACTATTTTATTTCTTTGTTGGAGTGAATGCAGTATATTGAAAGAGAGTATTAGAATATATCAGATATATATTTGTATATATACAAATTTAAAAGCGCAAATAAATTAAATTAATGACAATTTTATAATCATAAAAATTATGTTTAATTAATATAATTTCGAAAAATAACGCTGGGCATAACCTAATTCAATTCTTTATCTATTATTTTATGTAATAAAATATTAAAAGCTCTCACTATTAATAGTTGAATAATTCAAAATAAGTTTGTATGTTTTGCCATGGGATTGCATAGACTTCTTTGTGTATTACACATTTGTTGGTTACATAAAAAAAGCTCGTTTTAAAATATCGCTCAACATGGAGGCTTTATATATTAAGATGGCTTTGAAAATATAGACCCTGAGATATATAGAGAGAGATATATTTTAAAGTTTAATAGAGATTATCAAGTTGTGAGCCGCGTTATATTTTCATTAATATTCATTTTTTAGGGAAGGTATAACACTCTTCCGGGTCTATATTTGACCCTTATGGTAATTTCCTATATGGTAGCTGTTTATGTAAAATGCCTCTCTTGCAATTATCAAGTTGCTAGTGATGCCAATATATTTATATGAATTTTTCAAAATTTTTAGGAACGGATGACATCCTTCGGGTCTATATTTTTTATTACTTTGGCATTTTTCCGTTAGTCTAGAGCCTTATGGTAATTTTCTATATGGTGGCTGTTTGAGTAAATATACTATTTAAAAATTATTAAAAATTTTAATGTGTCATACTTATTAAAACAATTCAGCTGTTTTTTTATTAATTTATTTGTTTTAAGTTTGTTTAGGTTTTTAATTGATACTTTTAGTAATTTGAGTAATTAATTTGTTTCATTTGAAACTATTTAATACATTTTCATGAGACAATTCGGCATTTGATAGGTTTTTTGAAATTTGTACCGTTCCATAAAGACTCCATAGAAACATCATCCTCGGAAATATTCAACTAATTTCAAAGTAAATAAATAACACTTTCACATTAATTACAATTTCGATAACATAAAAATTTTATTCGTTTTTTCATTAATAATTTTTTATTAGTACTGAACCCTTACCATTTCTATAATAGTATATTATTTACTAACGGCACTGACTTCTATACAGCCCAGAACGATCGAAAGAATTGTTTTCTTTTTGTTTACAGAATTATGCACGTATAGACTTACCTATATACCCAGAAATACCACTGTGCGCTGTGATTCTTTCATCGTATAATTAATTTTGTATATGTATTTTTTGCCTGGGTCTTATGTGCTTTTTAGGAAAAAATTTTCCGAAAAATAAAATCCTAGTTTATTCATCTTTAATGAACAACCACCATAACCATTTTGATATAAATTATTTATGTATGATAATGAAAAAGTGAAGACGAGTGTTAAAAGAATAAAATGTGGGTTGGAAAGTCAAAATGCGTATTCTGCGTATATATAAATTATCATACTTATTTATTCGAGAAAGACATTTCTATGAATAAACAGTAACCGTTGATTAAAGCCAGGCATGGTGATGTTAAAATACAGTGAACAATTTAAAATATACTTTCCATTAACGCCATACATATACATATACATTCTGAGTCATTAAATTTAAATAAATTATTGTAACAAAATACATCTTTGAAGAAAATTGCAAAAAATTGAAAAAATTGAAATATCCTTAGAAGAATATATTTAATAATTTAAATACTAAAGCGGATGTATTTTTTAGATGCCTGATTTTCGTTTCTCGAGATCATTTAATCTAATGATAAAATCGATTTTCAATGACTAGCGATCTTGAATGCCTAAATTGTTTTCTCAGTTCAGTGAAATCACATTTTGTAACACTCGTAGCAAGACATTACATATTTGAGTCAAATAAAGATTTATTCGAAATTGATTTCTGTTGGGATCCATACAATTAAAATTATATCGATCTAATTGTTAATGGTTGCAGAGGGGGCAAAATTTTAATATTCGATATAACAATCGAAAAATTGAATATAATCGGTACACAAAATATTTTATATTTTAACATTCAGTATTATAATTGTGCCCCTTAAAGGAGGGACTAATATTGTTGCCAATAAAAATGCACGCCCTAGTTGTATCGACAGAATTCTCACAGAAAAACTGCCATCATTGCAGTCCAGACCAGAGACAGCACCATCAAGAAAGTACGGTTCCTGAATTAGACAATTATCTGTATGCAACAAGCCGTTTGCAGTTTACACAATTTTTGAAGTGAAAAACTTAGAGTTGTGAACTCACGTACAGTTTATCACAGTTCCATTGAAATATAAGACAGAGATTAATCCGCTATATACGAATATTACGGTAAGTTCAACTCTCTTATGATCGTGTCTTACATTTTTAAAATTTTACAGTAGAAGTGTCTACTATTAAATGAACTCTCTATTCAGGCTATATTAATGATGAAATAAGTTTTTCCTCATCATTTCTCCAGAGGTAAGATGCATTTAAGCATGAATTAAGTTGATCAGCTGGCGTTTACTTTTATATTACAGTTTTCCGCCATCATTTTATAAAAATTATAATTGAAACAAATAATTGTTGTTAATATTTTTTTAATCAAAGAAATGAATGCAATTATCGAATTGGCGAGTTTTTATAACAAATCTATTAACTAAAGGAATTCATTATTAAAATGCTTATCGATAGTAGCAATGAGAGTATAGCATGCTACTGGAATCTTCAGATTATTTCAAAAACATAAATAATAATATAATATTTCATGGATTATGAACATTTTTTTCAATATTGTAGGAACAGTCAACAATAAAATATAAATGTACTCGTATATACTCGTAAATGTTCCGAAATTACGTTTCAAAACTAAATCACAAAAATTTTGCTGTTAAAATTATCAATTTTATCAGTTTACTCTAACTCATATAGTAAAATACTATATGTGAGCACTTGTCAACGTCTAAAATTTGGTATCGAAATTCCAATTCTTACAGTTTTAATTTGAATTTTGTATTTATTTGTTGGTGCGAAAATTTATTTTATTCAAAATACACACCCAACACCAAAAAAGTTGAGAGTTGTTGTGTTATTGCCAAGTCATTCTTGTATACAAAAGTATATTCATCGATTCAAACAATATAAAGAATCATTTCCGTTTAAAAAAAAACTTAGCGATGCGCTGATCAAAAGACTCCGTTCGTACAGTAATTTTTCTATAAAGCTGTATTGAATTTTTGATATTGATTTTTGCATTCGATATAAAAGGAAACAATACAATTTTACCCTTTTCAATAAATTCAAGCAGCAAAGAAATTCTATTTACTAACTCGGCCTGCACAAAATTATCTCTTCAAAAGTATCATAATTGCGGTACGGAAGATTGAAATTCGTATTAAACTGAAAACTTTTGACAGTTCCATTTCCAAATCGACTGTAACCGAAAAGAGTGCCTAAAATTATGCAAACATTTTTTTATAGTACAAGTAAGTCAGCTTCAATAAGTTTTTTAACCTTACACCATGTGAGATAGTTATTTGTAAATAATTTGTTTCTAATTACACACATTTTTGTAAGTTTTATACAATAGTTTTAATTATTTTGGATTCAGGGATCTTCAAATTAAAATAAATGTTCCTCAAGTGTGTTAAAGTCGAACATCTTAACGTTAAGTTAAGTTAGGATTTCTTCTGGAAGTGCATAAATCTTTATATGATTAAAAGCGTATCATTGAACTTTTCACCGTCAAATTCATGAGTAAATTTTAAAATTCAGTTGTTGAAGGCTAGTTTGATTGTTCTTCTGTTGAAGACAGGTTTCAGGTTATATTTAGCAATTTATTTTATTGCGAGAATCTTGCGACTCTTTTCAAATGCATTTTCATCTTCCATGTTGGATTCGAGGAGTTTATTTCTACTATCTGGACGTCCATAAGTCTTCAATGCCACGCACATCTTCTGTGCTATCCAAAAAGTTGCATGTTATAAAACATTGTACTTTACCTTTTTTTCTATAGTTAATTTCTGTCATTGGCAGCTGCGTAATAGGTTTGAATTAAGCGTGCCTTTAAATGATTTCAAGAAAATTGGATTCCATGAAACATGGATTATTCTAGGCAATATATTTTGATAAATTTGGATTTAATTAGTTTATTAAGCAATTACTATTTTTCGCAAGTACAATTAGCAATAAATAAGATCCGTAGTCGATACAAAATCGTCGCAACTTACTGTCGATTTTGGACAAAACATCATCTAAGGCACTTTTTGCACCATGGGCCCATTGTGGCATTGAGTGCGGGACCTTAGTAGGTTCCAACCGTTTTAATAAAAATAAAAAGGCACAAAACATCATCTAAACAAGCATGTAGTTTTAGGTTCCAGCACATGTATGTACACAGTAAAGGGTTTTCCAATAAGAGGATTTATTTTGAAATTAAAAAAAAAACGAGTATTTTTTAAGAGAAATCAATGAATGTTTATTTCATTGTAAAGATGAAGGCATGTCATTAACATTTGAATACATATCCTTTTTTGTAATTTTCGTTATCCACATCAATATCTTCCAATTTCGGTAATCAAAAATCATAGCTCGGTAGCGCATCCATCGGTATCCATCCACCGTAACAGTTGCACCAGCGTCATTTTCGAAAAAGTTAGGTCCAATTACACCGCCAGCCTAAAAACCGCACCAAACAGTGACACGTTGAGGATGGAAAGGCTTTTCAACAGTTCTTGGATTTTCTGAGCCTCAAATGCGACAATTCTGCTTATTAACGTAGCCTCCAAGATGAAAATGGGCCTCATCACTGAAGATGATTTTTCGATGAAAATCCGGATCATTTTGATGCATTTGAAGGACTCAATTAGCGAAGATACGACATTTATGGTGATCGACCGGCTTGAATTCTTGTGTTAACTGAGTAATGTCGTTTGTGGAATGCCGAACTCCAAAGATCGACGAACAATCGACAAACCTGGGTTTTCTTCAACACTAATTTCTTCTTTAATTTTAGTATATTACTCTCGATGGTAATATCGATTCTGATCCTTTGTGATCACAGATATTTCCTAATTCTCTTTAATTTTTTAAGCATATAGAAACAAAAGTTTTACCGGATAAGAAACTGATAAGATGATTTCAACACAATATTTCATAATATTTGTATTTAAATCATAAGCTTGTTATATTGTGTAATTTTTATTTTAAAATATTTAAATATTTTTTATATCTTAGTTTTAATCCTATATGTAATAAATCAAAAAAGAGAAGATAAAAATAATAAATAAATAATAAAATAACTACGGGCTACCGCAGTAATATTCTCAATTGTTCTTGAGCGACGCACACGGATTCGATTCTTCACATCACTAACTTCTTCCAACAGCTCAAATTTTTCCACCAATTTCACTATTGCCGGTCGAGAAGGTGCTTCACGACATGGGCATGAAATATTTCTTAAATCAATCCTAGGTACAAAAACAACGTTTAGGATTGGTTTAGGAAAAATTTCACACACTTGCGTAGGAAAATTTATTCATTATGTTTCACTGTTAGTTCTATCAATTGTCGATAAACAGGAATTTTTTTAGATGTTTGTCATTGTTCTGGATTGGGCGAATCCCCTTTTCTTACTAATAAACCTTCCTAATAATTTTATTCCCAATCGCTTGAACAATAGCTTGGTTCCATTCAAACTGGTTATTTACTAGATACCATTTGGTCATTTTGCAGAACCATATCCAGAACTCATTTTGCAATTCAATTTTCATCGTACAAAACGAGTTTCATGCAAATCTTTTGAGAAATGGCTTAACTTCATTCAAAATTGGTGTTTTCAGGAGCTTCAACCCCCGGATACGGATACAACAATTTTTGGAATCCTATAAAAATAACAAAAGTCACAAAACAAAAACATCGGAGGGCCTCCTAAACGAATTTTCCCGAATTCATGACATTATTTAACACATCAAAATTAAAATAATAATATTAATTCCGAATACAAAGTATTCAATAAATAAAAACAACGAAATCATACCCGATTTAGAGCCTTCATATGGCAAAGTAGCTTAAACGATGTCCTAAAGATATAACTATAAACAGCGAAAAACCCGAAAAATTAGGACATATTTCTTAAACAAAATTAAATAGGCTTCCACACAAAAATAACTTCCAATAACTTCCACACAAAAAGACGAAATCTCATTGAGTTTTTTCGTGAATATAAATTCAAAAAAATTGTAAATACAACCACGAACTACGAGGCCATGTTTGACCAATCCAGAACAATGACAAAAATTTAAAAAAATTCCTGGGTATCGATAATTGATAGAAAATAGAAATATCGACATGAAAGAGTTCAGTATTTTACTTTTTTTAATTTTAATTACTATTAGAACGATCGATTTAATTATATCAAAGAATATGTTCACAGTTTATTTTACTTAGGAATAAGTTAAGAAATTATTAACAGCCGTTTCACGACGGCCAAAAAGTGGTTTAGCTTTGCGAACTGTGAATGCAAAATTTTCACCATTTTTGTAGTGAATTTTAACAATTTCAATGCGTTGTTGAAGCGTTTATCGTACCATTTTTAGTAAAGGCTATTCAAAATGAAACGTCTTATTGGAAAACCCTTTATAGTTGACTATTCTACATTTTAGAATATATCTCGAAAGTAAACCGTAATGCTCGGGGTGACACATACACTCAATATGTACGACTTTGGTTTGATGTAAAATTAGATGCTTCTTACAAAAAAACGAAAAGAATAAAATAAATTAAAACTTGCTTAAGTTATCCAATACCGAATCATTTAAGCTCTAGTTTTATTAGTTCAATTGTATAAAATTCGGAATGGGGGGCCTCACAATCAAGTGGCAGCTCTCTATTTTTTCCTAGCTTTGAATGTAATATTAATTAATTATTGTATATGTATTTCCTAAAAATTAAAATTATTTTAAACTTTAAAATTCCAAGAATCGAAGCATATATCTATTCTAATTTAAAAGAAATATGAACATATACGATCTCCGATTACAAAAGATGTCTAGACGTTTAGTATTTCAATAAACAATAGTTAAAATGTTTATCAATAAATAAAAATGAAATTGGAAAAGTTCCAACACAAGAAGGAAATATGACGATGATGGTGTTTAATTATTATAGCTGGTTTCTAGGTATAGTAAAATCACTATAGAAATTCAATTTAATATTTTGCTAACTTTTTTCATTAAAATATCTTCCTGGAATTTTTCGTATACACATACTTATATAATATTCGCTTCGGGCTTATAATTTTCGATGATATTGTCTATAGACATTTTATCAATCAATTTGTTTACATATAGACAAATCAAAGTTTCATCTATCTTAGATCATGTTATCTTTAAGGTATGTTTGTATATACATATAGGAGTTACATGGATTTGTGTCTGATTTTGATTATTCATAAAACTTCAAGGCAAATCAAATCAAAATACATACTATATAGTCAATATTTTACTTCCATAACAAAAGGTTCGAAAAAATCTTTAAACAAATCCAATTCAAATAAAACTGATAAATTTTGTTCTCAAACATATACGAGTATGTTTCTATATTGAAATTTCGATTTTAAGATTAAAATTCGACTTTAATTGTGAAAATTATTTTATTGGCTTGAAAAATTTTCTATTCTATAGTTTTAGTACGAATTTCTACGTAACGTCGCTCATAATAAAAAATGACCAAACGAATTTGTTTGCAAAATCAAGAATCCATATTATGGGTTTTCATTAATTCATTGCCTAGAACGACTAGATGGAATACAATAACAATCACATGATGTTATTATTCAGACGATATAAGAATAGAAAACTCCGAAAATATCTTGTAAAGCGAAAATACAATTTGTTCATGCGCAAACGACTAGCCGGCATTACAAACCAATAAGTTAAATACTGTTATGCAATTCATAATAAACTTTACAATTTCATTAAATAAGTTTAATTTTATATATTGTTAGCTATAATTCGTCTACTAAAATACTGAATGGTATAATTCCTAAGTTAACCTCGTTTTTCAAAATCAAAATCGAGTAGTTTTCCGATGTTGATATAAGCTCACATCGTTTTAGGCATCTCCAATTAGCAAAGCTGGAAAAGAGAAGCCGCATATCCTCGTTGTGTCCATCTGTCTGTGAAATATATATTTAATCAATAATTTTAATTTTATAACTTAAAAGGTGGTGGATTTTATCCCCGACTTCTTTGGAAATTGCTCATTAATGACCTGGAAGGGCAATGCTTCAGGGTGATGTTGCCATTGTGGTTTCGGTAAATCTCCCTGCACACTGAGTGGATCAGTCGCTGCGGACTGAACGCAAACCCACATAAAACGGAGCTGGTCCCCTTTACCAGGAAGCACCAAGCTCCGGCTACTTTTGGACAGTAAGCTCAACTGGAAATCAAACATCTTAGAAAAGATGTAAAGAAAGCTACAATATCGCTCTACTACTGCAAAAATGCTATTGGAAATAGATGAAGTAATGGAGTCAAACATAGTATACTGGCTCTACGTCTTAGTGGTCAAACCTATACTGCTGTTGGGGTTATCATTTGGTGGCCATAGCTAACCTGAAACTATTGGCAAAAGTACAAAGAACCGCCTGCTTGTGTATTTATCTATCCTGTGCAACAGGAAACTGAGTTTCCCAACAGAGAGGACTGAGTGAATGAGACGGTTTTGGCCACGGTATTCTGTGAGGCACTGGAGGTCAACCTCTCTTCCCGACTTTTGCAGTGTTTTTCAAGCTGAAATTATCATATAGTCATGGATAGCCTACAGCAGAATGAAATTTATAGGAACTTCCCATTTCAACGACCTAATGGATCTTAGTAAGATCGATGTCAAAGGCTTTCTACGCTTCTTGATAAACTTAGGATGGTTCGATGAGTGAAGAGAGGGTAATTTAAATGTGGTAGAGCTACGGACCAATTTGGAGGGCTACTTCAACCTAACCTAACCTAACACAATTGTACATAACATATACTCGACAAATAATAAAGATCAAGATGAAGTGATGTGTTGCACATAGTCTTACATGTGTACAGGTGTATTCGGCATTTTTATGATGCCAAAAAAGAAAAAAGAAAAAAGTAGATATTTTATGAATGAACTTTTTAGAATCAAATTTTTTGAAAACGAGGATCAGAGAGAATAGAAAAATTATCTATCCGAAAAATCCGATAATTTACTTCTTTGATATTTATCTGACAGAAGGGAATTTGTTTTACCTTTAAATTAAAGTTTTATGTCTACCTTAACAAAAACTGTCTCACTTTTAATGGCCCCCGCCTGTCAGTCAAAACATTCTCAAATTCTTTTAAAATATAGTCACAACCTCAATAGTCAACGGTGCAGGTGCTTTTTTAGTTATAAAATGCATCTTCCAATTGGTTCAATAAGTTTTATATTATGCGTTAAATTATATAAAAACTTGTCCCATTGGGTTGGCATCTCCTGAATTAATGTATATGGTTTTAAAGAGTTCTGTTCCTCCATTAACATATCATGAGCTATAGTACTACTTTTATAAAATCTCTCAATATTTTTGCATTTATTTATAATTGATGACATCCGTTTTACGAGTGTCTTGGACAGTTAAATTTACGAAGGAAAATAGCATTCCAGTTGAAAAAAATCAAGTATTTTAGATACTTTTGTAATGATAAATAGGATGTTATTTTTTTAATTTATTTTTTAAAAAGAACTTGGCATAGACTTTGGTCCATAGCCTTATTCACACAACATTGATTTAATCCATTCATTCATCCCATTCACACAAGTACAGTATACCACCTGTGCATTGCATAGCTCCATGTCACCCTGTACAGTGACATGGAAGATGGGTCGGCCCATGAGTTCCACATTCCAACAGAGGGTCACATTCCAACAGATGTTTTCAATTTAATCACCGATCGTAATCGGGAGATGAAAAATCCCTTTAGCAATCCCGCCTATGTTTGGATTCGAACCCGGTACCATCCGATCGCAGATTTAATCACTATGCGCTATTTGCTCGGTAAGAGAATGTTATTTTTTCTGCGTTATGTCTTGATTGGTCCAGTAGCGGTTTAGTGGATAAAACTGCAGTTTTAACTCATTTTGTGTGATGAATTGGCAAACTTGAACCCTGAAATAGTTTAGGCATATTACACTGTTCCGGATATGCGTTTTACTGGGCACGACATGTTTACGATCCAATTTTCCCACAAAACATCAAAAATATCTCTATCATTGATAATATTTTTAATTGATAGTCTTTTGCGATTATGAAAGCTCATTCTTTTCTGAACTAATTTTTCACTGATCTTACTTGTAATTTGTTGGAGAAACTATATCAGAATTATTATGAAGAATATCTGTTGAATAACATTTAACAAATAGTCCAACCGGTTAGTAGTATTTCCGTTTGTCGTGTATTCCTTGGTAAAGTAAAATAAATTTTAGATATTATACCATAATTACCAAGACTTTTACGAGTTACAAACTTTCCCATATTGTTTTAAGAATAACAATCTGATCAGAGTTTAGTAAATATTCTTCTTTAAGATTAACATCACTCTGATTGATTCCTTTTGGTTGATTTGACTTTTTTAGCGACTTAAATGCTCTCGCCACATCTGACTTCTCTTTGGAAACTGGGCGTTGCACTTTTCGAAAAGCTGGCTGTTTTTTGTAGATTTGAAGCAGTAATGCAAGAAAACAGTGAAAAACGATTTTACCATTTGGTTGTTGCAATGCTTGTACTATCCCATTACTGTTCCTGTTCCATATTTGACACTTATAGATTGTGGACACTTTGGCCTTTTAAAATTATTAAAGTATGCAAAATTTTTGCCATACTAGTATTTTTAACCAGTGGATACTTAAACCTTTCCAAATTTGTACAATACATTACAATAAAAAGGGTTGGCCTACGCTGATAAAGCTCAATAAATTGACGATAGTACATGAATTATAGAAATGGTATGTACACATTTTATTCGATCACGAAAATCACAGAGTTGTTTGTTACCATATAGACATAGTATTTCTGAATAGTGGATACATTGGATCTTTCCAAATTTGTACAAAAGATTACTACACAAAAGGTTGTGCTCCACTGATAAATATTGAAAGTTTGTCAAGAATTATGCAAAGCAATTATATGTAAACGTTTCACTCAAGCACAAAAATCTCAGAGTTTTTGTCACATATAGGTACTAGCATTTCAGAATATTGGACACTTGAACCTTTCCAAATTTGTACAATACATTACTATATAAAGGATAGGGCTCTTTTAACCTAACAAAACCAACAAAAGTTGCTTTGAATTGTCTAATTCAGGAACCGTACCTTCTTGATGGTGTAATTGTCTCTGGTCCTGGACTGCAATAATGGCAGTTTTTCGGTAAGATTTCTGTCGGTAAGGCGCTAGGGCGTGCATTTTTATTGGCAACAATATTAGTCCCTCAATCATTCAAGAGTGTAGTTCGGCTGATCTTACGGCTGTGCCTATCACTTTGATTTCTAATAATTCCTGCACTAAACTGGTACTCGCTTCAGTTTATTTGCCGTATGATTTTGCCTCACCTCCTTCTTCTGAGGAGCTGACTGATCTGGTGTAACGTTGCAAGCATAAGCACATCCCTTTTGTGATGGGATGTAATGTTAATGCTCATTACACGATTTGGGGTAATACTAACATTAACCACAGGGGACCTTCTTTGTTCAATTACAAGTCATCTTGGCTTGAGATTCTCAATCTAGGCTGCCAGCCAACTTTTGTTAATTCTGTTAGACGTGAGGTGATTGGCATCTGTTTGTGCTCTATGTCTATTATTGATTTAATTTCTGATTGGAGATCTGGGGTGGCAATTTCTGGGTGGTGTTACTGCCGATCTCAATAAGATCTCTTCTGCGGCTCCTATGATTTTGACTTGGCTCATAAGCTGATCAATCGCGATGTCCTGCGCTGGAGTCTGTTCTCCTTTGCACCATATAAGGTGACCTGATGGTACTTTCCCTGCTGAATTGCAGCATGGCTTTCCTTTAAATCAGGACTATTTGTTACATCTTTTCCAAGAGTGCATTGCTTTTATAGCAGTGTTTCAAAATTCTGGAGCAGGAGTTAAGCTATTTTCATTCCGAAAGCTGGGAAGTCCGATTATACGGACCCAAAATCTTTTCGGCCATTAGTTTGTCCTCTACTTTTCTTAAAGCTTTAGAAAGAATCATCGATAGATTTATTAGCGACCATCACTTAATGGTGAGGTACCACGCAGAAATATGCAACATGCCTAGAGAATTGGTAATTCCTGTGAAACGGCCCTACATGAACTTGTCACAAGGATCGAAAGATCATTCAATAGTAAGGAGTTTCTTGTAGGCGCTTTCCTGGATATAGCGTGGGCGTTTGATAGTTCTTCGGTTGCTGCGATTACTAATGGCTGTACCAATGTTGGCCTTAATCGCACCATTGTCATGTGGATTGATTCCATGCACTAGGCTCGCATTGTGGAGGCTGAGTTCTACGTTTCTGACTACGTTGCCAAAGGCTATCCTCAGGGGATATTGCTTGTAAAGCTGTTATTGGTGCTATGTCCTGTACTCTACTATTTGCTATGGAATCTATTCTTTCCATGCCTCAGCTACGCAACTGCTTGCTCTGTAGCGTTTGAGGTGAAATTTTTTTATAAATTTTCTTCTTTCTTACCAGAAATTGATATGGTTAATGATAGATTACTTCCCGAATTTAACTTTTTTCACTGGTGGTCTATCCATCAAGGGACCTGTGAATTTCGGAGGATTTTCTCAAAAAATTAGAATAGAACATAGTCTTCTTGTCGGATGGGCCTCGCTCTAATCTCAGTACTTTTGGAATCTATTGTCCCTGGTCTGATCTGAGATCTTTTGGCAGTTTGGGTTCGTTTTGCCCTATTTTTCAGGAGGAATTGAGGCATTGAATTTCGCTGTTAAAGATCAAAACATCTCTCTGTGTACAGATAGCAGAGCTGTATTTAATTAATTGAATAATCTCTAGACCATTTCTAAACCTGTCAAGGATTGCAAACATTTCATTAACAATCTCGGTTCCATCAATACCATTACAGTCATGTGGGTACCAGCTTATTGTGACATCGAAGGCAATGAGATCGCTGACTGTTTAGCCAAAGCTGGTTCCCATCTATGTTTAATTGGACCTGAACCCGGGGCTCGCTTTTCTTTTAACTACGCCAGAAAACTTATAAAGAACTATACGCTTGTTTTGTATACGCTTTCAAAGATCTAAGGGTACAGTGGCTTGCTTCTTCTAATTTTCGTATGGCGAAGAACTTCATTAGTGAACCCAATTAGAGATCTACGAAGTATGGTTTATCGTTAAAAAAGGACCAGCTGAGAATCTTGGTTGCGATTCTTACGGGTCATCTTTATCGTATGGGTTTATCTCAGGATGTAGTCTGTGAGGACTGCCTAGAGGAAAATGCCGATGTCCGGCTTTCAATTTTATTCGTTTTCAGATCTTCAACTGAAGGTCTGCCAATTCTCAAGAATATGTCCAATAACATTTTCAAAATTCTGAACATGGTGTTATGCAAACATGAGCCTTGCGCCTAAAGACATCCCAATTAATGTTAACCATCGAACATTTCAAGTTTTAATTAGTTAGTCTCATGCTACCTTAGAAAGTTCATTTCAGTTACATTAACATTGGACCTACAATTTCCAGACCATTTCATCCACAAGAAATATCACAAAAGAAATTCAATGTCGTAGAATCTGATCAATAATTACTGCGCAGTAGTAACCGGGAGTAATAGTCCTCCTCTTTTCGTATAGGGTCACCATGATCAAATTAATGGAAGGACTGCTTTTCGCAGAAATGAAAAAGAAATGATTATTTCCGACTTACAGTTGATGATGCGTATCTTTTATATACCAACACAAAATCTAAGAGTATTTTTTTAAGGTGTGGTTGACTGGCATTCACGAATATATAAAAACTAATTAAACGTAATCAAATCAGCAGGTTGCCTATAGCAATTTAATTTTGTACGATAGTTTCCAAACACCTCTCGCTATTTTAGTGCCATAAATGTATGTAGATAATAGGATTTTAACAGAAAATTGACATATACTCGTGTATATTGAATTTCCACCTAAGCCAAAATCCATAGCAACATCGTACCAAAAATATCTAACAGCTCACACATCACACGAAAGCTTTTCATTTTGATCCACTTGAAATGAATTTTCTTTTCTATTATAATTTCAAAATCTTTACATAAATCCATGTTTGGGTGAAGTATCAACCGAAAAAATGAGAAAAATACCTTCCTTTTATTGTTCTTGTCGTTGTTGTAGTTGTGTGCCTCTTTGTCTCGAACTCAAAAACAATGGCATGGTATACGGCGGTGGACGATATTCTCTACACTGATATACTGGTACATATAAACGAGTTCGAAACGGAAGAATTTTTTGTTGTATGTATAAATGTATGTACTCGTATGTATTGTATTGTTCGTGGCAAAACAAAACAACCAAACCAAAATAAGGATCAACTATACAAGCAATAAGGATATTGTAATAATCAGACCTTAAATGGGGGGAAAAAAATCTGAATATACGAAAGAAATACCAACAACAACAAAAAATTGACATGAAATATTATTTTTGTTATGAGAAAATCCTGAGAATAATTTTATTACATTTTCTTGTTCTTGTGTTTAAGGATTAACCAGCGACGATACGATACTCCTTTATATATCATCCTCATGGTACTCAGGAGGCGCGTTTCTTTTTTTTTCATTCCGTTCTTCATCATTAAGTTTTACAAATCGATTCGAATTGTGTTCCATCCGGATTTGAACTTGTGAGTGTGCTTTATGATTTCTTATAACGTATAATACAAAGATAATACGTTTGTCGCGTAGACAGGTTGACAATTTTTTTATTTTTTATCCCCCCAATAGTATTTTATCTAGTTACGATAATGTTTTGAATCAAATTAGTGATCCGTGAACATTTTTTTTCATTTTTACTAATTCGAAATTAATTAGATGAAAATTCGTTAGTATATGTATGTACGAGTATACTGTATAGTAAAAGGCATAATGTAAACAAATATTTTGATTCTTATATGAAAATCACAAAACATAGTATTCTCCATTGTGTATGTCTGTCTACTACATGGGTGGATAAATGGGAGTAAATATTGGGTGCAGCTAAAATATACGAGTAAATATGTGCCGCATCATATCATGATTGTGTTTATTTCTAATGAGGAAATAAAAGCTTTTCGAGTACACACACACACACACACAAACGAAATGGTTCAATAATACGTCGAACAAGAAATAAAAGAAAAATGGAAAGCTTTATTATTTTATGTGTTTGCTCCTTATTGATTATCTTTATAATTTTTCCTAAGGATATATTAATGGAAGGGATGGATGTGGAATTTGAATTTGTTTTGTGTGTTCATCTAATGTTATTTTTCAATTTTGATAAGAACGTTTTTTTTTTCGCTTTCTCTTTGGGTTTTGTTTATACTTAATGATAATCGGTGATTATTGCGAGGCTGCTGATTATCTTATATTTGTCTATACGTATTTTTCTGTTAAGAAAGTAAAGTAGGAGGATTAGACTAAAAGAGGATGTAAATTATTTAAATTTAAAATGAAGTGTGTGTTAGAATATTTTTCTGTAACGAAAAGTAATCGAGATTATTGTCGATTGATTGCTTTATATAAATAACTTTCAATCGTTAAAGTTTTTCCAATTACCCACTTGAATTGAAATTAGCATGTAATTTGATATAATACTGCACTTACAAGTGTAATAATATAAACAAAATTACAAGTAAGTTTTATAAAGCTTGTGAAAATTTTTGTTACAAGAAATCGTTCAGGCCGTGTTGATGTTGAACACACGATCACGATTTATCTGTAGCTACAGCACATTTAAAATAAAATAATGTAATGCTTGGTTGACATAGATAAATGACCACTAATTGGTGACCAAAAGATTGTTGATGTTAAATTTAAAATATTATCAATTATAACTTATACTACATAACGAACGAAATCGTATGGTTTATTTGGTTTCGATATGATCATTACTTCGGCTATCTTCCATTGATTTGTGAAATGTTTCAGTCTGATCACTGCTGGAATTTTTTTTGCTTTCCGTTTTTCTTTGTCTAATGCTCTGACTTCCAGTGGATGAAATTCACAACTGGCTTTTCGTCCTGCTTCAAACAGCTCTTTAAGCATTGATATTCAGTAGGTATTTTTCGCGTTGAAATCGCCAATAATGATGAAGCCCTAGTGATTAGAATAAAGTTATATAGACATTTTTACTTAAATTAAATCGTTGATAGCAGTATATTGAGGATCTACTGCATTCTTTATTGTTACTTACTTTAATATACATTTATAGTGATTTCTTGCATATTTTAATTGTCTATTTCTAACCTTCCTATGCGATGGGAGTATATAGTGGTAACCAAATTATTCGTGGAATTAAGCGTCATATGTTGTTTTTGTAAAATGGCTTTCTGATATTAGGCTTATATGTATTTTCTTTGTATTTAGAAAGATTTTTAGTTCTGGAATATGTTACATTACCCAAATCGCATTCCAAATGGCTATTCTTATTGCTTTGTGCATTATATTTAATAGAGAAGAGATATGATTTCATCTACTGTTTTTTCATTATCTATAGCCGCTTATTTAAAGCTCCTATACGTCTTTCTTGTTTAGCTAGGTTAAGGTTTCTGTACTTTTCAGTGTAGTTTTCAGGGCCAAGAGTATGGATTTTCCATACAACAATTGCTTAATAAAATGACTCTATAATCTTTTTTTGTGATCGACTTCACTAGGTGAAGATGTTGGTAATTTTGGATCCTTGGAAGTTCGTCCAAATGGGTTATACAATGATTGGCTCATCCCAGAATCCATTGGGCCAGCCTCCATATAGGGTGGATTTCCCAGCTGTACCCAATGAGGTACATTACTTTTCTTGCTCATTATACTCATATTCTAGTTTACCATAGCTGTCAATCCTTCCACTATTACCGGTAGGAAGTGTTAGTGGGCTTAACAGGAGAACATCATTTGCTAAGGTTTTGGTGTTTGGCTATCTCACCGTTTCAAGGTTGCCAGAGCCTCGTTAGTTTACTAGAGTGATCACTAATCATTTAGATAATAGAAATTTTTAAAAGATAATAGATATATTTCAAAAAAAAATTACTCCTATTTTTAAACATTTACGTCTAAAATAAAGAACAACTAATCGTGTTCCGTTACATACAACCTGTTTTATTGCTAGATTTCTCAACAATATCACCAAACAGTGTACAATCATTCTATAGGTTAAGGGAAAATATTGGTAATCCTGATAGGGTTTATTGAGTTAATATTCAATGGGAAAATTAACTTAGTAGCTTCATCATCGGATCATTTTCATCAACATCTGTTTTGAGTCGATTGCATAATAAGACATTCATTTCAAATTAGTTTTTAAAGTATGTTATAATAGAGTTTCTAAATTGATGAAAAAAATGCCTGTAATTAAGTCTTCGGAAAAAAACACGAAGTGTTTGGAATGGAGTAATGTGCCAAAACTTTTGCCATCAAAGTGAGTGAAGGATTCCATCCCAGAAAACTTAAAAATGTTCATCAGGCAATACTATTCTCATCCAATTCCAGGATTTTACAAATCCTCCCAAAATTTGAAATCATTATTTTAAACATTTGCAAACGACGTTTTCGCTTATATATTCTTGTCGTAAGATATATTTAACACTATAGGCTCAGGAATTCATTCGAATACGGCCCCATACATAAAATTAGGAGTTTGACTACTGGTTCTTGTTTGCCGAACCATGATTGCAATGGTCTCATATGTATATGGCCCCATATAAGAAATACGGATTTTAATTAATGGTTCTCGAAAACCATCAGTACCGGAGAAAGTTTCATTTGTTTTCGACTTGACATGATGTCCAATTACTGTGATAAATCGTTGAACACCACCCGTGTATTGTAATTAGCGCAATGGGCTCATGCGTATATATGGCCCCATATAAGAAATTTAGAATTTTATTTTATGGTTCTCGAGAACCATGAGTGGCGGAAAAAGTTTCATTTGTTTTTGACTTTACATGATGTTCACTTACCATGATAAATAGTTCAACACCAGCCGTATGTTATAATTGGCGCAATGGGCTCATATGTATATGAGCCAATTACAACATATACGGCAAGTGTTCAACGATTTATCACAGCAATTGGACATCATATCAAGTCGAAAACAAAAGAAACTTTTTCCGGCAATCATGGCTCTCGAGAACCAGTAGTTAAACTCCAGATTCATATGAATTTCTGAGATTATTGTGCAATTACTTCTAATAACCAGAATGTGTAAGCTAACTAACACGTCGGTTGAAAATTTTTACAATGATGAAATCAAATTTTGGGATGATTTTTAAAATCCTGGGATGGGATGAGAATAGTATTGCCTGATGAACAATTTTAATTTTCCTGGGATGGAATCCTGGGATAATTTCACACACTTCTGCCATCACCAATATTTTAGAGACATTTACTAAAGTTGGTATTTCAGTTGCATTTACAGACTTCAGGCTAAACCAATTAGATTAGGTTTGAGCTTGGCCGTTACTATAATGTCCAAGTCCAATTTGCACTACCGTTCCAATATTGTTCCGACAGAACTTTTTGTGAAAAATTTGACATTTGGACCGTATGTTCAAAAACGCTTACAAAAAATTAAATGGCGGTAAAAACGTTCTAGAGAGAATTTTTAGGATTTAAAAACTTGGAATCAAGGAATTTTTTAAACATTCGGTATACCTACATACCTATAAATCATTTTTAGTGCATTTAAATGACAGACATGTTTCCGAATAATTGGAAAGGGATGAACAAATGGTACATATGGCATTTAAAACTTCGCAGCTAAGATTATTTCTTTGTTCTGATTTCACATCCGAAACAATGGCGATGTGGAACCGACCACAGATATAACGCGAGTTTTGCTATTTCTGGAAAAGTAACTTTATCGTTAAATTTTTTTAAAGTTGATACCCTCCACCAGAATTCATTAATTGGATCTTGAGATTAGACTGATTTTTGAGAGTCTGTGAAATGGTCTGAAAAGGATCCCCATTCCAAAATTAGTGCATTCTGATCTGTTTGTAGAAATTCGGAAATTTTTCTAAATTCAAATAATGAAGTTTCGTTTAAGTCGTTTAAGCCCATTTCCTTAAACATCGTATCTGAGTTAATGGGCCGCCTTTTCTGTAATGCTTTTAACGTCACAATGTAGAATTCTAGATAATTTTTCTAATAATTTTTATTAGCTCCGTGCATTCTGAACCAAGGTAAACAGCTTCTATAGAGGGAGAAAAATGTGAGGTGATTGTACGTTCACATTTTCACATCTGGTCTGATACAATTTTGTTTTTGAAAATTTTGAGTGCTTCTGCATGTAGCTGATTAATTAAAAGTTTTCTTGACTGAAACGCGTTCATTACGTTGAAGAATTTCAAAACGTACTTTAAAAATACAAGTATGCTTTCGTACATATATTGTGTAGTTCTTGCAAAATCAGCTCTGTTGACTTAAGTTTATCGGTTTTGACTGATTCTCGAAAAATTGACTGTAACACAGACCATATTTCAATAGAGTAGCGGACGTTTTCAGAATCTTCTTTTTATCTTGGTTCAGAAGTGATTGAATTTCTTGTAGTTGACTGCATTGCTTTGCGCTGTCGGACACATACACACCGATTTGTCTAATAAGATCTTCTGGAGCTCACGGTAGTGCAAGGCCTTGCTTGCGATAATTCCTGTATTTAATTACTATTACATGCGAGTTACCTTTTTACTATATAGTCACCAACGCATTAATATGCGTTATTAACGCATTAATATGCGTAAGATAACTCCAACGCATTTTGTTCATCCCAGCTTGACCTGATTAAAATTTTTGGGATGCGGGGTAATTTCCTTAAGTAACGGTAGCAGGTGGTTAACGATTTGGATTGCCACATTATGTTCTGCAAAGAACATGTTTGAGAACAAAATAATTAGATCATATAGTTGGTAATTATGACATTTTTTTTATAATAAAGGGTTTTTACAGATTCATTTGTATACAACTGTAAACTTGAGGACAAAAATCGGTACTTTTTGGGTGTTTTATAAAATGTGTTCTCTTTTCCCTACACCCTTTTTTCGATTCATTAGATATTCGATTCTCCTATAGAATTTTTGTTAATCGTTTGATAATTCATGTTTTTTTTTTTAAATTTTATTAAATTCGCATTTGACAAATGTAGCAGTTCATCAGCCTGAGTAGAGGTTGTTGGCCTTGGAAAATTTGTACCAACAACTATAGATTCACATTTGATAACACTACATTGTTAGTTTGGCCATGGGTCATTTGGACCCTGCAATGGTGAAACATAAGTAATTAATTTAAATATAATTCTTCTAATCTGGTTTTGTTTAAGATTCATACGATTTACTGGTTAAACAAACCGTATTCAATGGAATTCAGAATAGAATTTAAAACAATTCGAATTTAATAAGTATGATTTGAAAAGATTAAACGGGCACAAAAGTTATTTCTATAGCCTTTTTACTAGTAGAGAGAATTGTATACAATAATTTATAATAATTTCCACTCAAATGTTACTGAAAAATTCCGTTTATATTGTCTACAAATTATCCCACGAAAGTGAAATTTTAAGATGAAAAATATTTCGATAGGGTAAAGGTTATAACTACCAGGTTCTACTTGCTTAAGATTTAAGGCTAGTAACAATATCGATGTGCTTTATGGGAGCAATCCAGTTACTTAAAGCTCAAGAACTCATACCAGAGGCAATCATATATAATATTGAAAAATTGAGCCTAAAATAGAAGACGAAAAAAAATATTTTCTTCCTGAAAAGACAAATTTCTTTTGAAGAGCTATTCTTGAACAAAAATGCCGATTGATTAATTATTTTAACATATCTACAATTTTAATTTTACACTTCATCTGAAACCCGATAAAGCAGTGTTTCATTACTTCGTTTAATTGATTAAATTTATCAAAAACCCCATTCCACCATCACAAAATATTGCTAATAACTAATTAGGTTAGGTTAGGTAAGGGTGGCCGTCCTAGGGGACTAGCATAGACACATAGTTGGTTCGTAGCTATACCACATTTGAGTTGCCCCCTCGGCACTCGTATTAACTAATTACAATACACACAAATACCAACGCATTAAGATTGAACTTCCATATAGAGGTTAGACGAAAAAACAAAAAAGGTGTTTTATTTATGTTTGAACTTTTGTAAATTTATCAAGGGTGTGCTCTTAATAGCAGGTACATAATATATGTGCTTTTTTTTATAAAACACAAAATAATTTTACGGCTTAGAACACTGTAGTTTTAATTTAATTTGTATATACCAACGAATTCATAAATATATTGTATGAACATGATAAATTCTTATTTAATTTTGGTTTAATTATTATTAAATTAATATTTAATATTATAAGACATATTTCACCTTGAATTCATTACAAGTACATTGCAAAATGTCTTCAAATAAAAGCTCAACACAAAAACATGTCGGATCCATATACGGCTCTGTGTATTATCAGAGCCACCTATATATACAGAGCCGTAAGGATCAGCCATGTTTTTTGTCGAGTTTTTTCTAGAGGAACTATTTTTTGCATTATCCCATAAGAATCAATGTAAAAATGACCATTTTCGAATTACTTTTCAACAATGAAAAGTTAAATCTTTCATTTCGATAAACACTTTGTGGAATTGATTCTATATTGAAGCAGCACATATCTGAAAGTCAGAACCTTAAACCTTTTATTAATTTAATAAACATTAAATCAAAATTAAATATGAATTTATCATATTTATGTAAACATGAATTTATTTGAATGTGTAGGTAAAATAAATAAATAAAACTGTCATCCTTTCGATCGATGATTTTGTCTCTTTTTTAAGAATTAATGCTGTGTGCCTCGATCGACTAAATTGATTAACTAAACTAAAGTAAAGTTAGTTAATGCAATATATTTATAGATGGCACTAGCATAAAAGTCAGTATCTGTGCCTCAACTTTAACTAAACTAAATTAAATGTCAAAATCGTTCGAAAAACTACATCCCAAATACAGAAAGTAACGATTTGTTTATATTTCTTAAAGGATATTGATAAATAATAATAATCGTGTATCAATACACTTTTTGTATATTTTAAATATATTTTTAATATGATGGATTTTAAAAAATAAACGGCAACGGCGAACAGTGTAATTCACAATATAATTTGTATTTTGATTTTTGAGGTAATCATGAACAACAAGATAATTTGTTACGTTATATAATTTTGTTATATACGTATTAGCAGTTTCGTTTAAATTATATCGCGGTACACATTACACAATAGGAAAATATTTATAAAAGCAATTCTTATGGCAAACGACAACCAGCTCATTTGGGACCACATTTAACTGTTTTAAAGGTACTAGTAAAACCAATAAACGAATAACAGTAGGATAATCTGACTATACACGAGGATAAATGTTAAATGTTCCAAATTTCTTTATATCATTTCAAATATATTTTTCATTCATCCAATGGAAAACTGGAAAATCAACCTCTTAAATGAACACTCAAGTATCTTAATTGAAAAAAACAACAACTGAGGAGAGTTGTTCACAAATATATTATTATTTTATGTTTTGTATTTTTATTCAATTTTAAACGTAATAATTATTTATATAGATTTTAATTATTCGTTACGGCAAAATGAGATATACCCTTGCGAAAAACAAATGACTATAGCAACTAACTTCCCAACTGAAATGAAAAGTCGACGAAAAGTAACCTCGGAGAGAGACTTTTCAGCTAAAACCTGGTGTTCACTAGTGGAACCTTCAATTTTTTTGGTTTAGTCAATATTTAGTGTGTTAAGGCACATAGCATAAATCTCACATTTTTTTTTAACTTCGCTTTTTCTATTGCGATCGCAGTATGCTCGTATAAAGCATTATTGTATTTCCTTTTATACATTTGAAAATGTATCAACACATATTTCTATTTCATTACCTTGTAGCGAAATCGGAAAAGGGATAGAGTGCAAAATTATTCCAATAGGCTGAGATCGCAATAGAAAAAAATCAAAATTGAATTCACGAAATAGCGTAAAATTTAAAAAGAGAACATAAACATCGATCGATAGAAAAAAAATTGTGATATTAACAACTTACAACATGTCATAGGGAGTTCCAATAACAGCTGCACGATTTATTTGGAACCATAATTATGCACAAATGCGTAACCAAACTTTACCAAAATAAAATAGAACCGTGCCAGAAGAACTGTGATAGTCATGGTGTCGATTTATAATCTAAAATACAAAATTTACGTTGAAATTGAAGTGAAATTAGTATGAGATTTATTCAAACAAAATCATGCAGCTTTTATTGAAATACCCTTTAAATATTTTATTTTATTCACAAAAATATAATTCAAAAGGAAACACAACCACATTTTTACTGTTTTCTCTTTTCGTCGTGCAGTTTAATTTTTATTGCATTGGTATTTGTGTGTATTTATACAAAGCCATCTTAATATATAAAGCCCCCATGTTGAGCGATATTTTCAAACGAGCTTTTTTTATTTAACCAAAAAATGTGTAATTTACAAAGAAGTCTATGCAATCCCATGGCAAAACATACAAACTTATTTTGAATTGTTCAACTATTAATAGTGAGAGCGTTTAATATTTTATTACATAAAGTAATAGATAAAGAATTGAATTAGGTGATGGCCAGGGTTATTTTTCGAAATTATATTAATTAAACATAATTTTTATGATTATAAAATTGTCATTAATTTAATTTATTTGCGCTTTTAAATTTGTATATACAAATATATATCTGATATATTCTAATACTCTCTTTCAATATACTGCATTCACTCCAACAAAGAAATAAAATAGTTCGATTCAAAATCTAAACATAGAAAAATATGTATAAAAATTATGATAACTACGATAAATTAAAATTTAGGAGATTAATCGGATAAACGCTGGGAAATTTCTCATTAAACCAAAATAAAAATATTGATCGTAAAATAAATGATAAAATGTTGTGTTTTGTTTTGAAGGTTACAAAAGGTTACATAATTTATATACAATATGTCAATTAGGATTAGGAGAGGGACAATTTGATCACGCTCTCAATATTATTTTTTATGCGATTACTTTTTGTTGTTGCTATGAAATAAAAAATTGTGTTCATATATTTTTCTCGTTTTTTGCGTTGTTTTATGATCATTATGTTTGTTCCATTTAAAAAAAAAACATTGATGTTTTCTTCTTTTGGTTTATTTGTTTGATGGGAATAAATTATTTTGTTGGTTATGTACACAATGTCCCTTTCTTACAAATTTTTGGGGGTCTTACGATGTGTCCAACTTTTGGACTTCCCAAATAAAAATAATAAAACTAAACACACACGATAATTAGTTATTATATGTACAATTTTATTATTGATAATTATTATTAATTATACTATACACATAAATATACATATATAAAGGTATGAAATCCAAATTTATTAATTAATATTATTTTTAATTAATACCACCACTTGTAACTATTTTAAAATTTAAAGATGGATGATTAAGAGAATGCGTTGTTCGCGTGTTGCTTTTTTTTGGTATTTTCGACGACTAATGTTTTTGTTGTGTTTTGTTGTATGTGACGTCGCCTTCGTCTTCGTTTATTGAAGAGGGAACACATGCGCCGGCGACGGTCGAACATTGCACTTTTGTTAAGTGCAGTGGATTGTTATTTCATCACCGAACATTGTTGTTCGTGGTGATGTTGTTAGATGGCGATGGTATTACTATAAATGTTTTATAGTAATGGTTCGGTTATTAGATAGTGTTGGTTGGATTGATGTATATGTGATGGGGTTAGTGAACGCTTAATTCAAATAAGTTGGATTATATTTGAATTTCACTAATTATTTTGTTTGTGGCAGAATCGAATATCGGTGAGTCGAATATTCGAGCTGCTACAGTACCCCCTCTCCAGATGAGAAACCATGGGTTTTGAGACGTTATACGGTGAACCGGACGGTTTTAAATCGTTTGCTGGCTGATATTTGATCAGCTGTGTTGAGAATACCGTAGGCCGGTTTTAATCTGTCGATTGAGATTGAGTGGTGTTTGTCTTTGATTGAGACAATGAATTGCTTGCGTAAGCGGCGTATAACTCTGTATGGCCCATCGTATGGAGATTGTAATCCAGTTCGAACCTTATCAACCCGGACAAAGACGTAATCGCAATTGTTGAGCGATTTTGGAACGAATATGTTGCTTTGATTCGTTGGTCTTGTTGCCGTGGGGATAAGATTTTGCATGGTGGTGCGGAGTTGGTCGATGACTGTGTCGGTTGTGGATGGAGACGGTAGAGGATGTTCGATGAAGAACTCACCGGGTAGCTTGATGGTTTGACCGTAAACCATTTCAGCCGGTGAGCACTTCAGATCTTCTTTAACCGTTGCTCGAATACCAAGTAGAACGATTGGTACTTCGGAGCTCCAGTGAATTGTGTTGCCTCGGGCCTTGAGAGCAGCTTTGAGCTGGCGGTGGAAACGTTCGACCATGCCATTGGCTTGCGGATGGTAAGCCGTTGTACGTATCCGATGTGAGCCGAGGAGTTTCGTTAACTCCGAGAAAAGCTTCGACTCAAATTGGGTTCCTTGATCAGTTGTGATGTCAAGTGGAACGTCAAATCGTGATACGTAGTTTTGAACGAATGTGGTGGCAATGGTTGCTGCAGACATGTCGCTCATGCAGTACGCTTCTGGCCATCGAGTGAAACGATCGACACAGGTGAGTAAGTATGAGTATCCATTGGATGGAGGAAGTGGTCCTACGACATCCAAATGAATATGTTCGAATCGACCAGGTGGAATTGCGAATTGTCCTAGAGGCGATTTTGTGTGTCGCTGGACTTTCGATTTTTGGCAAGATAAGCATGCTTGTGCCCAATGGGTCACATCTTGGTTTATGCTTGGCCAAAAGTATCGAGCAGTAATCAATTTACGAGTTGCGCGGACACCAGGATGTGAGATACCGTGTAGTGTGTCGAAGATGGTTCGACGTAGTTGCTCTGCGATGTACGGGCGATTTGCACCCGTAGATGTTTCGCAGTAGATTTCGAGGCCAGGTAGTTTGAAAAGCTCCAGTTTCAGTGATGAACTGGCGTGACAAGCGGAACCAGAAAGTACATTCTGAAGTTCCAAGTCTGCTTTTTGCGCTTGTGCGATTTTGTTGCAGTCGAAGTGAGTCTCGACTGTGGCCGTTTCGTTTGCTGTTGTGCGCGAAAGTGTATCCGCGACAACGTTTTCGGTACCTTGAACATGCTGGATGTCCGTGGTAAATTGACTAATGTAATCCAAGTGGCGTGCTTGCCTTGGATTGCGTTAAGTTTTAGACTGAATTGCTCGAGTGAGAGGCTTGTGGTCGGTGTAAATTGTGAAGTCCCGACCCTCGACAAAATATCTGAAGTGTTTTATTGCTAGATATATTGCGAGTAATTCCCGATCGAATGCAGAGTATTTCTTTTCGGCATCCGAGAGCTTCTTTGAGAAGAATCCCAGGGGCTCCCAACACTTGTCGTTGTACTGTTGCATGACTGCTCCGACCGCAGTGTTTGATGCATCAGTAGTTATGCTGAGCTTTGAGTCGCTCAGTGGATGAGACAAGAGTGTTGTGCGTGCCAATTCAGCCTTGAGTGACGTGAATGCGTGTTGACATTCGTCAGGCCAAGAGAAGTTCTTGGCGGTTTTGGGCTTACGTAGTAGTACTGCCAGGTGGCTGTGAATTGGGTTGAGTATTTCAGCGAGCTTTGGTATAAATCGGTGGTAGTAGTTGACCATGCCGATGAATCGCTGAATACTTTTGATTGAGGTTGGAGCTGGGAATTCTTTAATGGCATTGATTAGGTCTTGTGACGGAAGGATGCCATTAGCGGTAATCTTGTGGCTGAGGAAATCAAGAGTGGATGCGCCAAAGACGCATTTTGAGCTCTTGATGTGAACATCAAACTCGACAAGTCGTTGGAAAAGTGTTTCCAGATGGAGTTTTTGTTGCTCCTCAGTTTGAGATGCCACAAGAATGTCGTCTATGTAGACGAAAACGAAGTCGAGATCTCGAACGACTTCGTTCATGAAGCGCTGAAACGTTTGTGCGGCATTGCGTAATCCAAATGGCATTCGGGTGTATTCGAAGAGGCCAAATGGTGTAGTGATTGCCGTTTTGAAAACGTCTTCAGGTGCCACGGGAATGTGGTGATAACCTCTGATGAGATCAAGTTTGGAGAAAACTTTGCAGCCATGCAAGTGCATGGTGAAGTTTTGAATGTGGGGTATCGGGTAGCGATCCGGTATCGTAACCGTGTTTAAACGCCGATAGTCCCCACATGGCCTCCAGTTTTGATCTTTCTTCTTGACCATGTGTAATGGACAAGAGACGGAAGATGTCGATGTTCGACAAATCCCTAATTCCACCATGTGTTGAAATTCTGCTTGTGCAGCTTTGTGTCGCACCGAATCTAGTCTGCGTGGTCTCGACACGGGAAGATGGCCTTCCGTGATGATGTGATGAACCACGTTGTGTCGGACTGGCATTTTGTAGTTCGGCTCTGCTGTAAGTAGTGGGTACTTTTTGAGCAGAGTACCGTAGCCGTTGTCGATGTTAAACTGGATCGGTGTTGGTGTGTTAACACGAACCATTGTGGCGTTTATTGACAGCTTTGTAGCTGGGTCAATCAGCCGTTTGCGTTTGACATCGACAAGAAGTCCGAATTTGCTTAGAAAATCGGCGCCAATGATCGGACGATTCACTGCAGCTAGTATGAAAGCGTGCGTGAAGGTTCGTTTGAGTCCGATATCCACGTTAAGCAATTTTGTGCCGCACGTGTGGATGATTGAACCATTGGCAGCCGATAAGACTAGATTTGAATTTCGATTTGATAATGAATATTTCAATTTGTAATTCATTGCTGGAATAACCGAAAGGTCAGCGCCAGTGTCGACTAAGTAGGTGAGTTTGTTGTGTCTATCGTACACAAACAAACGTGACGTATAGGGTGTGTTTGTGGTCAGGGGAGGCATGTTGCTCTCAACCCGTGACTCTAACAGTTTTTTTGGTGTTCAATGTCCATCTTTACGGCGGCCGCGTACGTCGATGGTTGCGACGTGGTGAAATTGCACGGTGGCGTGCATTTTCTGGCGGCTCTACCAAACTTTGTGTGGAACCAGCATTTACCATGTTGGTATATGTTGTTGCTGGGACTGCGGGTTCGATTGCGTGAGGGAGCTCGTCGTCCACGCGAACGGCTTCGACCTCAGAGTAACCCGTCGAGTCTGGACTCGATTCTTGACAGTCTTTGTTCGAGTGTGTTTGGTGCTGTTGCTGAACGGGGAGGTCTGTCTCCACTGCGTTCTCTTGATTGCCGGTATGGTGCATTGACTTGACTGACGCTTTGAGATGTGATGTTTATGACATCATACATCTTGTCGGCTATCTTGGCTAACGTTTGTGTCGTGGAGGATTCGGGCTGTGCTACCAGCGCTATGCGAATCAACTCCGGCATTTTACGTACCCACAAAGATTTAATGATATTTTCATTAAAATTGTTGTTAGCCAGTGTTTGTATGTGCCGTAAAGCGTCAGATGGTTTTTGGTCGCCTAATTGCTGTCCTGAAAGCAATTGTTCTAGCTGGCGTTCGCCCGATAGTGCTAGTCGTTCTAACAGCGTTTGTTTCAATGTGTTGTATTGGTTGGTTGTCGGCGGATTGAGGAGGAGATCCGAGATCACATCGCACGTTTCTGGTTGCAAGGCTGATAATGTTTGCAGGTACTTGGTTTTATCAGCGTATATACCTTGCAGTCCGAATTGTATTTCGGCGAGCTGAAACCATGTGTTTGCTCTTTGTGGCCAGAAAGGTTGTATTGTGATTCGCTGATGTGATGCCGCGATCTCTACTTGTGGACTAGCGCCTTGAGGCGTGGTGTTCATTTTTTGTGGTTGATCTTTTTCATCATCCGACATTTTGCACAAACCAATAAAACAATAAAAATACAACAATACAATACTATACTGTGAGAAACCCCCGAATATGGAGTTCCTTTCGTCCTACCTTATATTGGGGGGGCTCGTTTTAAATTTTAAATTGTGTGAAAAAAATTTTAAAGCGGAATGGTTACCGTATAAAAAATGATTGACCAAAAATGAAAATTAAGCGGAATGGTTACCGTGTAGTGAATGGTTTGAAGGCCGGGATGCTCCTTCTTCTTAACGCCCGATGCGAGATACCCCCGGAATATGGGGTTCCTTGGCGTCCTACCTTATATTGGGGGGGCTCGTTGAAATTTAAAAAAAAAAATAAATGTAAAAATAAACGAGAATAATCAGCGAGAAAACGACCAGTGTGTATAAAATTTTGGATGGGAGGCAATGTGGTGGTGAATAATATATATAATAATATTTTACATCTAAATAATTACGTTACGTTAAATTTGTGAAAAAGGAAATAAATTGATTCTACGTTATGTGTTTTTAATAATTGATAATTCAAAAAAAATGTATAGAGAAAAATAATTGTTATTAATAAAAAAAAAAACTCTTATCTGGTTGGTTATAATGCTGATGATTTTGATGCTGCTGCTGTTGATGATTCTGGTCGTTGCGGTGAGGGTTGGTCGCTTCACCGTTTTTGATCGCTGTCCCTCGGTGTCCAACGTTGTTTTTATATTTTTCTATATTTATTATTCTAGTGTGGGCATGGTCCCTACACATCCAGGAATGTTCCCGCGCTGCGTGGTGGGTCTGCTACATATAAAATCCACGTTTTTTAAAAATCTGGATATTTGTTGTTGAATTTCCGTATGTTGCGCCGTGTTCCTCGCGCTCGTGTCTGGTACGGTCTTCGTACCAGACTTGTGTATTTGTATAGCACAGGAATTGATATACTATTTATATGTATATTTTATTAATTCGGCGGTATAAACCGACGTCGTGGTCACCAGATTTGGGGGTCTTACGATGTGTCCAACTTTTGGACTTCCCAAATAAAAATAATAAAACTAAACACACACGATAATTAGTTATTATATGTACAATTTTATTATTGATAATTATTATTAATTATACTATACACATAAATATACATATATAAAGGTATGAAATCCAAATTTATTAATTAATATTATTTTTAATTAATACCACCACTTGTAACTATTTTAAAATTTAAAGATGGATGATTAAGAGAATGCGTTGTTCGCGTGTTGCTTTTTTTTGGTATTTTCGACGACTAATGTTTTTGTTGTGTTTTGTTGTATGTGACGTCGCCTTCGTCTTCGTTTATTGAAGAGGGAACACATGCGCCGGCGACGGTCGAACATTGCACTTTTGTTAAGTGCAGTGGATTGTTATTTCATCACCGAACATTGTTGTTCGTGGTGATGTTGTTAGATGGCGATGGTATTACTATAAATGTTTTATAGTAATGGTTCGGTTATTAGATAGTGTTGGTTGGATTGATGTATATGTGATGGGGTTAGTGAACGCTTAATTCAAATAAGTTGGATTATATTTGAATTTCACTAATTATTTTGTTTGTGGCAGAATCGAATATCGGTGAGTCGAATATTCGAGCTGCTACAAATTTTTATTCTATCTCTATTTGAGCTTTATTAGAGAATAAAGTATCTTATTTTCCTTTAATTAATACAATAAAATGGAAAACCCCACGGAAAAATCCTTCAAGTCAGGTGAAAACCAATGTTTATAGTTTCAATTGATTTCAAAAAATTGTAATTTTGAGTTACTTTTCATTCAAATATTTCTATAAACGAAAATCATGTCGCTCCATATAAAATGTATGAAGAGAGCGATTATTTTTGTCATTTTAGACTCACTAATAAAAGTTCGTTTTGAACATGGAGGCTTGATTTATTAAGATGGCTTTGATTTATATCAATTCAATGTAGAAATGCTTTTTTTTCTATAAATTTTATTAATAAATATATCAAAAATTAAACAACTTCTTTGATCAAGCTTTGAATCAATTATAAAATGATAATTGTAGATTCTATTTCAATGTTAAAATACTTAATCCATCGACATTTTCATTGAAAAATATCGCACCGAAAAAAATTTAATTTTTCATATGTTTTGTATAGAAAAAATGTTTTTTTCGTCAATTTTAGTTCCTCTAGAAAAAGCTCAATTTTTAACCTTAGGGCTCGGTATCTATAGGTGGCTCTGGTATTATAGGTGACTTTGTTTTTATTTGTCCTTGGTATCTTCTACATAAATATTATTTTGAATTATACTAAACCGTATATCTAAAGCTCCTCCAACATAAATTTCGAAAACAATGTGAAACATCATAAAAGATAAAAGCTTTTCATTGTTATATGCTAATATGTATGCGAAAATAAGCGAATTGGTTAACAATAAATATACCATCGACATACACTTTATACGCAAATAGCCCAGTAATGTCATAGTAGGTCCGGGGGTACAATGAAAAATTAATTTCTTAAAATAACAACCTTGATTTTCCTTTCAATCTTTTTTATTGAATTTTTCGTGGAAATACCCCTCAAAAAGAATAAAAATCTGTTTAAAGTTTTATTTTACAACAAGTATCACTTTTTTAATAGCCTTCCGTTGTGGAACCGTTTTTTTGTTATGATTTCGCGAGATAACAAAAATTACCCATTTTTTAGTATATAATATATATACCATGGTTGGTTGCCAAAATATTTTAGCCATTCACGTTCAATTATCCGAAAAATTAAAACTTAATCAGATTTTTTTTTTGTTTGTGTTTTCTTTATCTTCGAACTTTAATTGACTGAATGTAAGATCTTTATCTTAATTGTGCGCAAGGCGCAATATTGAATAAGAAGACTCCAACAATTAGCGCGACACAACAAAATATAAAGTTCAACGAAACCTTGAAATATTGCCTGAAGCAAAGCTAGACACGAGACGTAATAATAAAATTGTGTATTCATATACTTTAAGATTACGAGATAAAGCTGAAATTCTAGTTAGATTATAGACGTTAACCCTTTATATTCTCGTATATTACATATACGAAATATACAGACGTTAACCCTTTTATATTATCGTATTATAGACATAATACGAATAAAAGCATTATGAATTTTTTTTTTGTTTTACTTCCTCAAATCTTTAATTTTTTGTTTCTTAATTAGTTAAGGTTCAACAATGCGGGGAAAAATAAAATTCAGGACGAGGAAATGTTTTACTTTTCCTAACTTTCCTGTTGTTTTATTTTTTTTACTATTTGATTAATCGAAATGAATGAAGGATTAGCGCGAGATTTAAGAAATTATTACTTGTGGTTACATTTAATATTAAAATTAACTTAACTGAACTTTACTAAACGAATTAGTTCACGCAAAAGTGGATAAAAGTTTTAAAAGCTCATTTTAAAATGGTATCTCATCAATTCTGGATCAATTGCGGGAAAAACTATTCTAGATTTTTGCTGACATAATTTGCTAACCTTCGAACACCCATCTTTCGATAAATTGTTAGCATTTTTAAATAAGCGCGCACCGCAAAGGTAACATTCATCGCATGCTAAACTTATGTACACACTTAGTGTTCCAGTGCAAATCAAGACATGTGCCAGAGAAAAGTTCAAGAAATCCTACCCTTGCAAGCAGTTCCAGTAAATTTATATCTTTTTGGAAATTTTGCGAGATGGAAGAAATTTTAGATGTCGTTGCATACAAAGAGGTGCAGAAGTTCTGTCTTCAGCATTATCGGGATAGATCTACCGTTCATTCATTCAAGATTTACCGAATCTCAGGAAACCGAAATTAAGTGAAATTGCCTGTAAAGCAACTGTGCATTTCCCACGTGATGGTGTCATAAAAGAACATAGTAACACCACAAAGCTAGGCATAGTATTTAATGAATCGGCCAAGACGACAAATGGTAATTCCCTGAATTATCAATTGTTATTATTATCAATCGTTTTCATTGCGGACATTGAAAAGATGTTTGGGCAAGTTTACGTAACCACAAAGGACAACAAATCAAAAAATAATTTGGAGAAGAGAACCATGAAATGAGCCACAAACATGCAAACTTTTAACGGGCACTCCAATTTTGGCGACACAATCTTTAAACACTAGCATCAGATTACCTAAACGAGTATCCAAATATCCAGAAGCAGCAGAGGTGTTGAAACACGGCTTTTACGTTGACGATTTGATGTCTGAAACGAGCAACTCGGCGGTTGGTCAACGTATTGTTCAACGCCTAATCTGTATACTGAAAAAGGTGGTTTAATTTTCGGAAGTAGTCATCTAATACCATCGATCAAGAAGTTTCAATTAAGGGATTTGAACTTGGTTCCCAAGAAATTTCTTTACATGGAGTGAGGTATGTAGGACGATGTTTTTAGAAAATCATATTAGAAAAGATTAGAACAAAACGCTGTATGTTTTTCGAGGGGTCAATAATATTTTGTGGGCTATTAAGTGTAGGCTGGGACGAACCATTAATTGCTACAAAACTCTACCTATAGTTAGGTAGAGTTGTGTATCAATTAGAGGAATCTTGTATAGGTTGGAAGAAATTCGAATACCCAGATGTACACTGATGGTGAAGAATTTACGGAATTGTCTTCTGCTGTGAAAATATATAGTAGAGTGAAGACTAATCTACGCCTGGAACTAAGTGGTGTTGTATTGCTAATAAAGCTGATTATATCCGTCTTTCATATGTATAAGTTCCAAAAGATTAGCCAGTATCGATTGAGGACAGTTTCAATTATTGTACTGAATTGGCTATGGTCATGCCCAAGGAAATGGCAGGAATTTGTGTCCAATAGAGTGGCATATGTCCTATAATACACAAACCATAGTCAATGAAAGTACGAATCATCAATCGTGCCTCCAGAGAAATTCATTGAGCACAGTTAATTGTGGAATGGTTCAGACTGGTTAAAAGCATCAAAGAGACGTTGGCCAAAAAAAATTTCGATAACTTCAGAAAGTATCGAATAGGCACTGAAGGAACAAAAGTTAAAGTAGATCGCACTGGTCTACATTGAAACAAGCAATGTTCAAAATTATCAAAGCTGCTATTTGTTATTGTTCGAGTGTTGTTCTTCGTTCGAGGCAAAGCATCAATCAAAGTAACTGATAGCCTAGAAATTTCACGAAAAAATAATTAGGCTAAAACAGACGCGTTCAGCTTGGTGATGAAACGAGTTAAGCATTGCCAATCATCACATCACAATAATAATTATATGAGACGAACATATCAATCAGTTGTATGCAGGTCCTAAGGTTTTGATGGCAATATTAAGTCAAACATATCAGATCATTAGATGCAAGGAAGCAGTTCGTGCATATAGATATTGGGGAAATTACCGCAATCTAGAGTAACTTTTCATCGGCCTTTCGTTTCCAAGGTAGTGGATTATGCCGCTATTTATCCATCTAGACCGCTAGGCGCGAAAACTACAATGACGTATTTGACGTTTTTTGTTTGTATGACAACCTAAACTGTACACCTAGAGTTAGTGCGCGATATGAAGCGTTCTTTCGCCGCTTTGCGGCTCTTCCATAGACGACGAGGAATATTCAGACATTTATATAGTGAGAATGGGTTTAATTTTATTGGAGCAGGACGAGAGTTACGAACACTTGTTCGAACACTAGCGATGGTGGCAAAGGATTCTTCAATAGCATAATACTTCATTAAGAATAATATTTAATGGCACTTTATTCCACTTCGATGGGCGGAGAGTCCCAACATTTAAAGTTCCGTCACTGCCTATAATTCGTGTTGTTTGGTAAAGTCTAGATACATATAGGTAGTTGACAACCGAGCAAATAGCGCAGTGGTTAAAGCTGCGACGTTTGGATCGGGAGGTACCGGGTTCGAATCCCAACAGAGGCGGGATGCAAAAGGGATTTTTCATCTCCCGATTACGATCGGTGATTAAATTGAAAACATCTATGACCCTCTGTTGGAATGTAGAACTCATGGGCCGACCCATCTTTCATGTCACTGTACAGGGTGACATGGAGCTATGCAATGCGCAGATGGTATACTGTACTTGTGTGAATGGGATGAATGAATGCTTTGAAT